>JADLZL010005675.1:0-179257 GCA_015844335.1 Chrysopogon serrulatus | reverse complement strand
TTGTAGTATTACAATCATTTTTATTCAAATACAATAGAGTAAATGTAAGATTTACAAAAGATAAGACAACACTTGATCGAGTTTGAGTAAACAAAACTTATTAAATTTTGCGAAAAGTAATAAAGAACTATAGAGCACCTGCAAGAGAACATCTCGGTCGGGAGATGTAACACCCCTAGTGTTACGTTAACCTAAACTCACCATGTCATCATATTATGCATTAAGCATCATGTTTGTTAACTCAATGATAATACAATTAAAATATAATCATAAGCATCATTAAGGTAATCACCAAGCATTAGTGCATGAATGCATTCATGGTGTTAACAATTCTATCATAATTAAATGCCTGATCTTGGTATGTTGATGGTAACTTGAAATGCTAAGCATGTGATTTGTTTTAATTGATGTGTTTTATTAATTAAAGTTGTTAATTAAAATAAAGTGAAATTCTAGCCTTAATGAGCTCATATTATGAAATTATGAATTAATCATGGAATTAGAGTCGGTGAAGTTTCAAAATTGAGGTGGATGGGTGAGGTTTTGAAATCAGGTTTAAAAATTCAAATTTGAATTTGATTTGAAAATCCTAATTTCAATCCCTTTTCATCCCCAATTTCATGATTAATATCCGAGCAGAATTTGAAGATGCTCCTAAAGCAAAATTATAGATCTTAAAATTCTGAGCAACTTTTATTTTAGAAGATTTTCAAGTTACTACATAAGTTTGAGAGTATTTTGTAAAAAATCAGAGAGGGAGAGAAGTGCTACAGTAACCAGCAGAGCAGCCGAGCAGCTTCTCACCGACGATCGACGCCGTGGCCAGGTTTGCCTCCTCTCTGTGTGTGGCACGCAGCAGCCGCCGTGTCCAGCTCCTAGCAGCTGCCGGCAAGGTCTCGCGGAGCTTCTCCTCGATTATAAAGCCGCGGCCGTCGCCATCTTCTTCTTCCTCTCGCTCACGGTCGCCGCCACCGAGCTTCCTCCACCGGCGAAATTCATCGTCCATGCTTCACCTCCGTCCACTCCATCTCACAGTTAGCCTCGCCGTGTCCTTTTGATTCGTTTGGGTCTATTCGCGCCATCTCTAGCCACCCTAGCTGCTAGCGCGCTGCCGTCTTCTTCGCGGCGGTTAGCCATGGCCGCCGAGCTCGCTCCACCATGGCCAGCTCCCTCCGGTGCTTCTCCACCCAAACCAACACCGCCACCTGCTTCGCATTGATGCTCTGGTGCCCATCGGCCTCTTCGTGTGATCTCTACCGTCGTAGCTGGGCGGGAACGCCAACCTCGCCGCCGGTTCACGCTGCTGCGGGCAGTCCCGCCATGGCTGCGCCGCTCAGCTCCGTCTCCGCTCCAACTACCAAGCCACTCTAGTCGAGGTGAGCACCCTCCACCGCGCTGGAACTCTCTCTGGTTCGATTAGGGCCGAGAACGGCGATTCCTCCGGGCGCCGCCATGTCCAATCACAGCCGTGCCACCAGGGCCGCTGTTCTGCTAGCTCCACCCGCCATAGGCTCTGTCAAGTAGCTGGATGGGTTCGCCTTGCTCCGGAGCCCGTCCCAGCCAACTCCACCACCGCCGGTCGCTGATCTTCCACCACCGGCAAGCCCCGGCCAGCTCCAGTCTGCCTTTGCTCGTACGTGACCTGAGGAAGGAGAAGGAGCTGATGAGTTGGGCCCATCTGCCAGCCAGAGAGAGAGAGAGAGAAAGGTTTATTTTTTTTCAGAAATAATTGAAAATGCTGATTTCTAGTTTAATTCATAATTAAATAATTAGAGCTCAGAAAAATATGAACCAAAATTCTATGTGTTTCTCGTGATGTGTAGTTTCATGGAAAAAAATGAGTTTGGCATGCTAATCACTTTTGTCATGTTTAATAATTTCATGCTTTAATTAATAAATGAGTGCTGTGTGATTTTTGTAGACTAAAGTATTAATCCAATGATCATGAAAATTTTTGTATAACTATTTCATGATTTAATCAGCCTCCACAAAAAGTTTAGGATGAATGTGATGAAGTTTAATTTTAACCTTATTTGTGCGCTTTAATTATTAGTTAATAAATACTAAAATGATTAGTATAAAACTTCATATGACTTGATTGATTTTTGGCATTAAGTGGAGACCATGGATCATTAATCCCTTGCTGATCCATGGCTTGTCATGTTTGTATGATAATAATCATAGCTACTGGATTGAGTAAATAATTAAAAGTGAGGAGCAAGATAGATAAACAATCTTTGAACGTGTTTTTGGATTGATTGGTGAGTATGAGGCATATCCACACCTGCTGTTTCATGGCACATTAGGTACCTTCTTGTCATGCTCATAATCAACTTGTGATCATAGAATTTAAAAATACTTTTTAGATAATTAAGCCTTTCTTTGGTGAATGTATGTATGTGACCTTGGATTGCTGCTTAGATGCAACCTTTTGGGTAAAAGATTAAGCTATAAAAGTGATTCTATATTAAGGTTTTGTTAATCCATGATTAGTAGTCTTTTATATTACAGCCAGTTGATTTACTAAGTAAATAAATAAAGAGTGCTGTATAATAATTGTTTGCATTTGTACCATCACGGGAAATTGTACTCACGCTAACTTATCTTATTATGCTTTCACCAATGCATTGTCATGCATCTCTCATGCATCATGTCAAGCATGTCATTAAGCATACATCTTTGCTACGTGTAGTCAACGTGAGTGTGAAGGTTCATGTTGTTCAAGCTTCGGAGAAGGTGTGTTTCCCAGAGGAGTTGGTGCCATCTGACGTGTGATCCTTCCGAGGATCTTAACCTTCTCTGCAACGCAGGCAAGCCCCGGATGCATTCAACCCATCCTTGAATTTTGAAAGTCTTTTATAATTTTATGTTGATGATATAATGCATTAGGTATAGGAGTTGTGTGATATCCTATTTGATGCATTTACCTTCCTTGAGATATAATCCCTGAAAACTGTTTTGATTTAAAAATGCTTAGTATATGTTTCGCTCTGCTGATAGCATAGGCTTTACAAATAAAATATTTTTAAAAGTTTGATAACAATATCCTCTTGAAAGAGCTATGAAAACTTGATGTTGCTTGTTGTTTATCCTTCACCTTGGCGGGTCAAGGGTACTCAATAAGAACATGATGATGAGTAAATTGAGACGCCGGTGGAGTGACTTGCATCGGGGAAGGGCTAGTGCCCCGTGTAGTGTCGTCCACTTGTGTCGATTAAGGACCGTCCGTTGCTCGGCCTGGGATCATGAGGTTATTGGATAGTACTAGTCGCATGCTAATGGCGGTAAGCTCCCTTGGAGTATCTATGACGAGAACGGATAACCGGGGGAGAAGTAGCGTGTACCCATTCTACGGACTACGTCGTCAAAAGGAAGCGCCTTGAGCGAAGGGGTGGGCGGCGTAGGAAGGTGGTGTACTTGTACTATCATGTGGCTAGGATCCGTTCTGGTTTGGAGAAATCCAAGCGTCGAGTTGATGTATGTAAGATGGTCAGTCCTGCATACATCGTGTGGCTAGGAAGCCCCAGCTGGGTATATAAGCGGTTCGAATCGTCGTTGCTCCACGATATGGGAGACTTGATCCAAGCACCGGCATCATAGTAATGATGAAAGTTGTGAGGTTGGAAGCTTTTGAAATCGAGATCTGGTTTGACAAGTGTTTGCCCTAGACCAGAGTAATTTAAGAATAAATAGTAAGGATCAACATTAGTCGTTTTTTTCCACAAAGGTGTCCTTGATTCTTGCTAAAGCTTTATCTTGATTTCTATCAACCTGCATTTCTGAGTCTTCTACACTCTTTTTTGTCGGGTAAGTCTTGCGGAGTACTTTTTATACTCAGAGTTCTTTGACCTCTGTTGCAGGTGCTGACTAGTGCTGCTGAGTTCGGTCATACCAGTGGGCTTGGCATGATCGAATGTCTCCCGTCTGACGTATTCTCTCATAGGTGCTATATATTTTTTTTGACTTCCGCAAACTTAGTTAAGTTTTGGTTAATCAAACTCTGATCAAGTATTGTTATATCTTTTGAAAATCTTCCGCTACTCATTGTATTTGAATAGAAACGGTTGTAATACTACAATATCTCTGTAAGAATTCGATCCTGGAGGATCATGGTGTCATCGGGGTTTCACCCGACAGAACTTTTCAAGTTATGTGGTACATAAACATAGCCGATAGAGGTCTCAGGGACAATGTCAGGTGCTTGTGGGCCATATAATTTAGAAGGTTCTGCCACAGGAGATAAGCGATCATGCCAAGCCCACTGGTATGATCGGGATCAACATCACTAGTCAACACCTGCAACAGGGGTTTAACAAACCCTGAGTACAAAACGTACTCCGCAAGACTTACCCGACCAAAAATTGGGGAGAAGACTCAGGAATGCTGGCTAATAGGAATCAAGGTGAGGCTTTAGCAAGATCAAAAGATACCTTTTGCGAAAAGAGACTAAGCCAGTCCTTACTATAGCAAACACTTGTCAAACATGTAACGAATTCAAAACTTTCCAGGCTCACCACTTTCATCATTACTACGATGCTGACGCTTGGTCAAGTCTCCTATATCGTGGAGCAACGACGATTCGAATCACTTAATATATCCAGCTGGGGCTTCCTAGCCAGACGATGTATGCAGGACTACACATCTTACATACATCAACTCACGCTTGTATGTCTCCCTGCAAGAACGGGTCCTAGCCACGAGAGCACGGTACACCATCTCCCTACGCCGTCTGTACGTCGACGGTGCGCTCATAGTGTGGGTACCCGCTACTTCCCGTCCCGGTGTCCGTCCTCATCACGGATGATACAAGGGAGCTTACCGCCATTAGCATGCGACTAGTACTATCCAATAACCTTCTTGACCACAGGATCACCACAACGGACGGTCCTTAACCGACACAAGTGGACGACACTACACCAGGGCACTAGACCATTCTGGTGCAAGTCATTCCACCGGCGTCTCGATTTACTCATCATCATGCTCTTGTAGTGTATCCTTGACCCCGTCGGAACAAGGATAAACGACAAGCAACATCAGGTTTTCGTAACTTCCCTTTAGAGGGTATTGTTATCACACTTTTGAAAACAGTTGCTCAAAACCCTACACTAGTAGCAAGGCTAAGCGTATGCTAAACTTTTCGAAATCAAAGCAGGTATTCAGGATAATGTATCAAGGTACGGTAAATGCATCAAAGTAGGATATCACACAACTCCTAATATCTAATGCATCATCTCAGAAACATAAAATATAAAGCTTTTCGAAATACAAGGAATTGTTTAAATGCATCCGGGGCTTGCCTGCGTTGCGAAGAAGATTAGTTGTTAGTCTTTGATATCAACATCTTCATGGATTCACCTCGTTAGGGTTAGATCACCGCGAATCTTCTTTGAAACTTGACCATCGCGATCCTTCGCTCTCACGTGAACTATGCGTACATGAAATGATGTATACTAAGTATGATGAAATGCATGACATGATGCATGATGCGGGGGCAACATGGATGAAACAACTTAACTTAATATTAACTTGAGTACAACTTTCCTTCACGGTATAGTTGCATCAAGAGATCACAGGTAGCAATTATGACGACATTGGATAACACAACATAATTAACATAAATGAATTGCCGAAGGTCATTAGGGTTAATGACCTAGGGTCATCACTCAATCCCAAAGTCAATCAAACCTATGGTGATTAAGGTTAATTACTAATTCATTAACCATTTTTACAGTTGTTGAAAGCCGCTAATTAAACCTACTAATTAACTACTACTACACATGTGATGATAACGATTATTATGCAAAGCACACATGTGATGATAACTACAACTAATACTACACAACCAAGCCATGGATCATTAAGGTGAATAATGGTCCATGGTCTTCAAACAATATCAAAAACAATCAAACCTAAATGAATTCTATTTTTGCTACTTAAGTACTTTAATTATTTATTAAGCATATGTGAGCAACACTATATATATAAACCATACATGATCATGCCTTGGACCAGGGAGGTTTACTGATTCAGGGTCTTCAAACAAAACCATAAATCATCCAACATTTTAATTAGAAAATTAATTAAATAATGGTTATTTTATTAATCATTTTCACAGGCTTTAAACAAGGTGAAAATTATTCTTTATAGCAAACTTGCTCAAAACAGTACCAAAATATTAGTGGATGCCATTTTTCACATGAAAAGCTTAACCCTAAATTTTTATGATTTTTGGATTAATAGATTGCTCTACAAAAATCAAATACTATGCATTTATTAATTAAAGCATGGAATTATTAAGCATGACAAAAGTAATTAACATGCTACAAACATATTTTTTTTATGAAACTACACATTATGAGGATCACATACATATTTTTGTTATATTTTTATTTGCCCAAAATAAATTGTAGCAAAAAGATGAAAATCAGCATTTCAAAACATAAAAAGAAAAAAAAAGAAAAACAAAACACCTCCTCACTGGACTGGGCTACGGCCCAGTTGGGCCCAACGGCGGCTCAGCCCAGGCGCGCATGCGCCTGCTGCTCCTCTCCTCTCTCCCTTTTTGGCGGGCCCGCCCAAAGCCAGCCCCCGCCCGGCCCCCCGGCCCTCCTCTTCTTCCTTCCCTCCCCGCTCCGTTCAACAGAAGGGGCGGCGATGGCCGGAGTCGTGACACAGCTTGTGGCGTGGCAGTGCTTGAACGGCGGTGGATGGGCGGCGGCACGCCGGCAAAAGCCAGCGATGGCGATGAGAGATTGGCCGAGTAATCGTAGCGAGGATATTTTCTTTTTCTTTTTCAAAATTACTCCAGAAATTGTATAGAAACTTGAAAAATTTCCAAAATAGGAGTTGTGCAAAATAATGAACTCTACAACTTTTATTAAATAAGTTTTGTCAAATTTTAAATATTTTTGAAACTAAAGTTTGAATTTGAAAAAGGGTTTAAATTTAAACTTTTGGGATTTTAAAATTACTTTCAAATTTTGAATAAAAGATGAAAATCTCCAAAAATAAAAGTTGTTCCATTTTTCAAGATCTACAACTTGTATTTATAAAGTTTTTCATGAAACTGAATAAATTTTGAATTGGAGTTTAAAACTCAAAAAGGGGACAATTTCCCATTTAAAGAACTTTTGAAATTACTTTTGATTTTATTCAAAAACTTGAAAAACTTTATTTAACAAACTTGTAGAGCTCAAAGAGATGCACAATCTATATTTTGGAAGTTTTCCCAAATTTTGAATATTTTGAGGTGAAATTGAGAAAGGGGTAAAAAGCTTTTTGAATTTCAAGGTTTGGAAAAAAAAAAGATTTTTAAATTGAATCTTTGGGCAATTAATTAATGATGTTGTGGTACTTTTCAAACTCAACCAATGGCATACTTTCAAAGTACAAAGTTTATACTTTGAAATGGTGCCAAAGTTTGGCAACTTTTATTTGCAAAATTAATTATGGTTAGCTCCTCAAAAGTGAACTTGAAATACAAATTCCAACACCTAGGGTTAGGGTTTGGGATTCGGATTCCGAATTCAAATTTGATTCTTTATTTTACATCATTTGACTTGTAAAACATGCTTAGGATGTTAAACATAGTTAGCCAAACACTTAATCACTCCAAGGTTGCTTTTAGTTTAATCACTTTTATAAACTTGATAGAGCATGTAAGTGAAATTTAATTGCTTTTCCACATTATTCTGATTGGCATGCATAGCAAGCTATACTGGTGAGCATCAATCATTATCAGCATCTCAAAACATGCTTAACATACAAGACAAAGCATTAATCGTGCAAGGATCACTAACACCATGAAATGCACTAATGCACTTAATGCTTAGTGATCAACTTAATGATGCATATGATCATATGTTAATTGCATTATCATTGAATTAATAAATATGATGTTTTAATGCATAACATGATGACATGGTGGGGTTTAGGTTAACGTAACACCAGGGGTGTTACAATAACCATCTCTATTGATACTTCATTGAAAAAGATGAACACCTAACGACAGCCGCCTGGGTTAACGAAATGAAGTGGGCAAATTATCTGGCTCTGTAAAGCTGCATTAACTTACCCAAAATGGCCGTCTCCATTAAGATCGCTGAAATAGTGCCATCGCACCACCATTATTGATGTTTTTAAAATAAAAAATAAAGAATTTTTCTTTTTTAGAAAAGCACTATATAGCATTAATTGATGCTCAGTGTTAATTTGATGTTATTTATTCGTGTTGCATTGTTGGCGGTTTTATTACCCATAGTCATAAATGTCAGTTATTTAAGGGCCTTTGTGAGCGTAACCTTACCAAACAATTTGTTCTCTGCTGAATAATAAATGAGCCAGAGTCGTTTTTAGTCTAGAGAAGGAACCAGAATTTGTGGCTCGTGCTTAAGTACTCAAGGAGGAAGCCACGCTAAATTAATGAACTATGAATTATGATTTTGTAATCAAAGTCGAAAGAAGCTAAGCTAGGAGTTTCACCAAAGTCCCATGACACCCATTTGTTTCTGTGCCTCCGGCCCACTTGTCAAGGCTGACAAGGTCACAAAGAACAGAATAATATAATAATATATTTTAATGATCTTCTGCGCACTTACTTCTCTTCCTTTCGTCGAAAACAAAACGTGCAAGTTTCCACACCTTTTCTTCCAAAGCAAAAAAAGAAAAGCAAGCAAAAGAAATAATTAAAGGAAACGTTTCGTTTGCTTTGCTTCAGTTCAATAATACGTTCTGTCAGATTTCAATCCTTGAGAGATAGGGAGGCTTCACAGTGCGGCCTTCCGCCCTTCGCGGCCCTCTTCCAGCCCAGTTCTGTGATAAGATGGGCCACGTCGTACTAGTAAGCCCACTACGCTATGTGTTGAGACAAAGGGACCTTGTTTGGCTAAAATGAAGTTAGAGATTAACAGTAATTTGAACAGTAATGTAATGCAAAACTGAAGCTTACGCCGGGGGGGGGGGGGTGGCGGGGCTGGGGAGCCCCCCTGATCCGCCAATGGCTAAAAGACAATTATTACTGCAATCCTTGCAGAGTTTTGGGCATTCATGCTTCATTTGTGTCAGATAACTCTGATATTTTAAATGTTAGATATCAAATCTCGTAGGACGCTGTTAGTTGCCTTTTACAGTTTTGAACCATCTTCTGTTTGGAAAACTTAGCCCAATAACTATACAATCTTATTTGATTCACTTCATATATACCATAAAGAACAAGCTTAATGTTTGAAGTATGGACTGGAATTTCTCTTACAAATATTAGCATGGTTATTACAACATCTAATAGTATCACAGTCCTTGACCTGGTATGCCTGTCATAGCATAGTATGATTATGATCTTGTGATTGCATTGGAACAAATGAACAACAATACCATTATATATTTACTGTATCATCCATCTTTTTCGTGCGCTAAAAAGATTTCAACATGTAGGGTATACTGTGTCAGTGTGTATTGGTGTGTTAAAACATTCTAGGCAGCATAAAGCAACATTGCAGGAGCAAGCAGTCAAGGATCTGGAGGTTAGTACTTATTGGTCCCTACTTCAGTAGTGATAGCTTTGGATCCTGAGGTGTGGCTTACGTTTATCTGTTTCCAGACCCCTGGTGTTCTCAGTTTGCAATACTTCATTTATATAGCTCATGCCCGAATTTACGCAATGTGAGCATTGCCTTTTCCATCTAAGACAGGACAACAACAATCATTGATCAGATCAGTTTATAATCTCTGATTTTTTTTTGAGAAAAAATAATTTAACTCTAATCTCATGTGATGGCCTACTATTATTTGCCATGATGAGTTGGTACACTAGCAGTAAATTAAGAATACGATTTTTAATTTATTTGGATTACTGATGCTTGGAAATCAACCTCTTAGTTTTTATTACTATATTGTTTACTTTCTTCAGTAAGACAGTAACACATGAAGATTTGTAGAGAAAGCCTGTCTGGATGACCCCTGTATTGCTGGACTGCCTTTGGATGCACTACATTCTGCAGAATCTGGTGTTATTAGATCAGATTTTTCTTGATTCGTGAGTAGTGATTTATTTGTGATGCTGAACATAAATTGCACCATGATTTTGTATTATAATCACAAATAATAAAATATTAGGTGGTTGTCATACCCGTGAATTGTTTCAAACCACAAATATTAATTCTTATGTCCATTCCACACCCTTATGACACATCTATCCTTTTCCATAAAATTTCATTATTTGAAATTTTGAACCAAATATAATATTCATGTGCCAACTGCAGAAATCTTTATGATGAATGTATTATCAAAAATGAATGATCATTTTTCAAAACACAAATGCTGTCATCAATTTCAACACAAATCCTTATGGTTTTGGAGTTTGGGTTGCTTTGGCATAAAAAGTTAATGGCAGCACAATATAAGTTCAGGCCAAGCAGGGCATAACTTCTTCGAGACAAGTTACAAACTATACCTCAAGTAATTAACTTAAAATGCTCCTACCATAAGGGCCTGGCTGATGGACATCGATCTTTCTCAACATGACAACACATGAGCCATACCTCAATCCAATTAGCTCCTAGTGTCCCCAGACTGCAGAACGGCTAGTGAAAAACAGAACAGAGAGAGAAGGAAACAGTCAGCCCCAAAAAAGCACTGAATGCATGCAACAAAGCATGATGGAGTATTAGATTTGTGCTATGTTTATCTTTCTTGCCTGATGGGTGAGGGGAGGACCATGGTGCCAGGTGGACCCACGAGAGAGGTGAGGCAAGGTGCCAAACTGAGCACCAACCGTCGGTACCACCTATAATCAAATTACACAGACCAATTTGATAGAAAATAATTATTAGCAACTACTTAGTGATTGGCTATGGAATTGATCATATAACAGGGTCAGTAATCAAATTACACAGACCAATTTCATAGAAAATAATTATTAGCAACTACTTAGTGATTAGCTATGGAATTGATCATATAACAGGGTCAGTAAGTGCAGAACCAGAGGAGAGGTGATCAAATACATAGAATAATAACAAATTTCCATTCCCCAAAGCACACATACATAGGGAAAAATGGTTGCTAGTTATAAGAATAATTAATCCAAGTGCCAATTGCTGCCTGCATAAGAAATTTGTCAGTCTACCATAGAGAATTAACAAATTATTTGACCCCTCTTTTGCCCAGTGACATAAAGTAGCCACATACTTAGTGACTTCATGATACAGAACTAAGTTAGGTCTAGTATTTAATTAGCATAGCTTTTGATTTTTCTATATTATAAACGCCAACAATATTTTTACGAATATTCCTGTTTAATATTCTTGAGAACAACAATGAGGGGCATCCACAATCCGCATTCGAAGTTGGTATTGGTCACGGTTGAAAGTTGCATTGAACCAGGCATTGACAAATGAGACAAACTCACCTTGCTGCAATTGAAGAGGAGCTCCCGGCGGTGACCTGTGCCGACAATCGAACACTTGCAGGGAACACATCCTGCACTCAAATCAACAAATCCAATCAAGAAGGGAAGGGGAAGGAGTAGGAGATGGTGAACGCCCAGCTGTGCAAGGGGATCTGGAGGAGGGGTACTTGGATCTGCTAGCAGTGTTGGAGGAGCACACGTAGGAGAGACGGTGGGCTGATGTGGCAGAACCTTCTAAATTATATGGCCCACAAGCACCTGACATTGTCCTTAAGACCTCTGTCAGCCGTACTTGAGCACCACATAACCTAGAATGTTCCGTCGGGTGGATCCCCGATAAACCACGATTCCTCCAGGATCGATACTTACAGAGACATCACAGTATTACAACAGTTTTCATACAAAATACCAGAGTAGCGGAAGACTTACAATAACTTAATTTACAAAACTTTTGTCAAACTTATACAAACCAGAGTAGCATTATTATAAAACAGCGGAAGTATCATTACTTAACTTTATTACAATCACACAACGAAAGCGCCCTGCCCACGGGCCACACAATCTATTCCTCGTCAGTCACTTCCTCGATCACCGTCATGCAACAAGGGCCGTAGCACTCTTGTCCATGCGGTTCACCTGCAACAGGGGTTGAACAAACCCTGAGTACAAAAAGTACTCCGCAAGACTTACCCGTCCAAAAAATTGGGGAGAAGACTCAGGAATGCTGGCTAATAGGAGTCAAGGTAAGGCTTTAGCAAGATCAAATGACACCTTTGCAAAAGAGACTAAGCCAGTCCTTACTTTACTACATCAATCACTTGTCAACCACGTATCGGATTCAAAACTTTCCATCATCAACTTCCATTATTACTACGATGCTGGTGCGAGGATCACGGCTCCCATATCGTGGAGCACACGACGATTCGAATCGCTTTATATACCCAGCTGGGGCTTCCTAGCCACACGATGTATGCAGGACCAAACATCTCACATACATCAACTTACGCTTGCATTTCTCCCTGCCAGAACGGATCCTAGCCATGAGAGTACAGTACACCATTTTCCTACGCCGTCAGTCACAACCGTCGACGGGTATACCCGTAGTATGGGTACACGCTACTTCCCGTGCCGGTTGTCCGTTCTCGCATGGATCATACGAGGGAGTTTACCGCCATTAGCATGCGACTAGTACTATCCAATAACCTCATGATCCAAGGGCCAAGACAACGAACGGTGCTTAACCGACTCACAAGTGGGCGACACTACACCGGGGCACTAGCCCCTCCCCGGTGCAAGTCACTCCACCCGGTCTCGATTTACTCATCATCATGCTCTTGTTGCGTACCCTTGACCCGATCAAAGTGAAGGGATACCAACAAGTAACATCAGGTTTTCATAATTGCCCTCAAGGGGGAACTTTTGTTATCACATCTTTAAAAACATTTCATAAAGCCTGTGCTATCTGCATGGCTAAGCATGCACTAGCATTTTTGAAATCAAAACAGATATCCAGGGTATATATCAAGGTATGGTAAATGCACCAAATTAGGTGATCACACAACTCCTGTTACCTAATGCATCACATCATCAACATATAATAATAATATAAAAGATTTTCGAAATACAAGGAAGGGTTTAAATGCATCCGGGGCTTGCCTTGGGGCTCGACGAAGTTAGGATCAGCGATGGCACTGTTGAGATCAGGACCAACCTCTTCACGCCAAACACCTTCTTCAGACGGCACGGCTACACGATTGAGATGCATGATTACGATGCAGTAATAAAAGAGCATGTGATAACGATGCAACGATTGTTAACCGATCTTGAGTACAACTTTCCTTCACGGTATAGTTGCACTAAGAAGGTATGACTAGCGTCGACGACGACGGACTAACGATACGCAATCAACATAAAATGCCGAAGGTCATTAGGGTTAATGACCTAGGGTCATCACTCAATCCCAAAATCAAGCAACACTAACAGTGATTAAGGGTGATTACTAATTTATTGACCATTTTACAGTCGTTGAAAGCCACTAATTAACTTGCTAATTAGGGATTAATTAAACTCTAATTAATCAAAGGATTAACTAATTAAACATTAATTAAAACAAGGCATTAATTAGACATAATACAAAACTTAGTCAAAACATGATCAAACTTCATAATTAAGATCATTAGCATCTGATTAGCACACAAAACAAATTTCATAATTTTTGGACTTATATTTTAATTATTAAAAATCATGGAAGTTGCCTTTATTAATTTAAAGAGCTATTTATTGCACAATTAATTTTTAATGAAAACACAGGGTTAGCATTTTTCCTAGGTAGATCATCACTCAAGGATCACAGACATATTTTTGTTCAAATTTTATCTGCCCAAAATAAATTATTATGAAAATATGAAAAAACAGCATTTAAAATCAAATAAAGAAAAGAAAATCATTTTCTTATCCCTTCGCGGCCACGATGCGGCCCACACAAAGACGGCCGGCCTGCTTTCCCCGCCCGCTTTCGCCTGCTTTCTCCGTAAGGCGCCTGCAAGGAAGGCCCCGGCCCGCCCAAGACACACTGCCGCGCCCTCCTCCCTCTCGGCCGACATGCCGACCCCAAGATGTCGCCTTCTCCCCTCCCTCTGTTTTTCCCTCCCGGCCAACCGGGGCGACGGCGCCGTCCGTCCATCTCATCGGGCGGGCGAGGCCGAGACGGGCCCGAGGACCCCAACACCTTGCCCTCACCTCGGCGAACACTACGAGCTACGAAACTAAGTAAACCGATGACCGGAGAAGGGATGGTAGCGACCATGGCGGCTTCGGCCGCCGCTGGGCGTGGGCGGCACGGCGGCGTTCCCGCCAGCTGCGCAGGCCACGATGAGTCGTGCTAGGAGTCCAGGAAGATGGAAGTAGCTCACCAGGGACTTGGTAGACGAGGGGTGGTTGAAGCGGGAGAAGTCTGCGGTGGTAGTTGGCTTTGGTGATGCGGATCGGCGGCGGCGCCCGTGGCGGCGGCGACGTCTCCGACGCCCCCCGTGCGGTAGAGACCGAACCGATGGGTCGATGACGACCCAGGCCTCAGGGGTGGAATCGGAGCACTGCCCGGCTCGGCAAGGAGTTCACCCGACGAGTTGGCAAGGTGGAGGTGCCCACGGGCGGCCTGCGGGCCGCGAGGAAGAAGCAAATGAGAGCTAGAGCAAATGCGACGACGGCGGGAGACGAGTAATGGAGCAATCGGTGCGCAAGGAGCTAGCGGAGACGTTGGCAAGCGGAATTGGATGATGATAGTGCACGGAGGGCGAACTAGACAGAGAAGCAGCGGCTTAGCGTCGGCGGTGAGGAGGAGGAAAAGAAGAATACGACGCCGACGGTGGCTTTTATAGACATGGAGGGTGACGGACAGGTGGCTTGGGTGGCTTGGCGACGCCGGTGAGGTGGTTGGAGGCGCGTGAAAGCCGGGAAGACGCCCGGAAACGGCCACGGGCGGCGTTGGCCGGCCGCCCGGCATGGGCACGGTGAGGTGCCCCCCCTATCAGAAAGCACGCTGCCGACTCACTTTCTCCCTTTTTCAAATTACTCCCAAAAAGTTGAACTACACTCAAAAATCTCCCAAAATATAGTTTGCTCAACAATTCATGCTCTACAACTTTCATTTAAGAAGTTTTGTCAGAATCCAAATAGATTTTGAATTGCATTTCAAATTTGAAAATGAACTCAAATTCTAGTTTTTGGGATTTCAAAATTACTTTTAAATTTTGAATAAAAGATGAAAATCTCCAAAAATAAAAGTTTTTCCATTTCTCAAGATCTACAACTTTCATGTAGAAAGTTTTTCATGAAACTGAATAATTTTTGAAATGGAGTTTAAAACTCAAAAGGGGACACTTTTCAATTTAAAGAACTTTTGAAATAATTTACAATTTTATTTAAAAACTTGAAAAACTTTGTATACCAAAGTTGTAGAGCTCAAATAGATGCACAAACTGTATTTTTGAAGTTTTCCCAAATTTTGAATATTTTGAGGTGAAATTGTAAAGGGGCAAATACACTTTGAAATTCACCCTTTTTGAAAAAGATTTTCAAATTGAATCTTTGGGCAATTAATTAATGAAGTTGTGGCACTTTTCAAACCCAACCAATAGCATACTTTCAAAGTACAAACTTCATACTTTGAAATGGTGCCATTGGTTAGCAACTTTTATTTAGAAAATTAATTACGGTTAGCTCCTCAAAAGTGAATTTGAAATTCAAACCCACCACTTAACCAACTAGGGTTAGGGTTTTGGGATTCGGATTCCAAATCCAACTTTGGTTCTCTCTTTTGCATCATTTGAATTGTAAAACACGGTTAGGGTGTGAGTCAGGGTTAGCCAAGCACTTGCAAACATCAAAGTTGGTTTTAGTTGGTTGCTTTTATAAAAGTAAAATTGTGAGTGGAATTTAATGACTTGCACATACGATATAAAAGAGCACAACCAACACCCTAGAATTGTAAACTCATTTTGGTTGTTTGAATTAGTGTTCTCTAATTATGAATGCTCATGCAATGATGATGATGACATGGCAGGTTTAGGCTAACGTAACACCGGGGGTGTTACATTATATTCCCCTTAAAAGGAATCTCGTCCCGAGATTCAAAGCTTAGAGCTAAGTAATGGAAAAGGAAATGTATCAAGTAGACACACCTTACATGGTTTCATAAGGGAGGTAGAAGGGTTCATATTACAAGTCTCATGTTTTCAGAAAGTCACAATTCTTAGAAACGAATCGTGGCTTGGGTGAAGGAAGGAAGAAACTCCGGGAAAGACTCATTCAAGAATTCCTCTGGAAATACGTCGGGAAACTCACAGACCACAGGTATATTCTTGATTTCTTTTATGGGGATTTCATGCCATTAAAACAGGTTCTCCTTTAAGAACATCTCCAGTTTGGACATAATATACACGCCCAGTCTTCTTCCCTAAGATTCACCTTCGGGACATACCGTGATTTACCTCTACGCTTGGTTCTCGATCATCGCTGGTTACCGGATCCTTGTTGGAAGTTGGGATCACTCGTCTTTGGATAAGGACAATATTGAATGAAGTGTCCTGGACTCTCCACGCTAAAAACAGGGACCTCTACCCGGTGGATGGCGCCCGGGAGGCCGTGGAGGGGGAGTTCGAATACCCCGGGTATTCGGCTTTCTTTGGATGGGTTGGGGCGAGGGTGAGTGTACACCGTTGCCTGTGGGCTTGCCGCTTCTTTGGGTGGGTAGTAATAGGGTTCGTGGCTTTGCCGGTGCTTTGTGGATAGTGGGATTGCTTTGGTGGGTATGCTTTGAGTAGGGTGGAATATAACCTTCTGGCGTTTCTGGATTCCGCCAGAAAGGTGAGAGGAAGCACGCCGCTCTTCACTCTTCTGTTTAAGTATGGATCTTTCATAAGCTATGGCGATATCCACCGCCTCATAAAATGTGGCATTCGGATTTGCAGTAAGGTGGGTTTCAACATCACTCTTTAAACCCCGAATAAAACATTTCTTTTTCTTGATGTCCGTATCCACATGTTCCGGTGCATACCGCGATAGATGACTAAACAGATTCACATACTTGCACTACTTAGACCGACCACCTTGCTTTATGGCTAGAAACTCTTCCAGCTTTTGCTTGCATCACCCCGTCGGGAATGAAGTGCCGACGAAATGCATCTTGGAACATGGCCCAAGTGACTTGTCAACCAACCGGCCGACGTGCGAGAAAATTTGCCCACCATGCGGATGCGGGGCCTCTCAACCTGTTGGGCAGCAAACTTGGGTTTCAACAAGTCGGGACAACCCTCTAGCGTGTCAAACTTTAAATTTATAATACGGCCGGTCATTAGCTTCTAGGGGTTCCTCGGCCCTTGTGAACACCGGGCGACGAGTTTCGAAATCATCCGCATATGTGATTTCGTCGTGATTACGACGACCATGATTCTCATGTGGGGCATTCTGACTTTTCGACTCATTTCCCCGTAGCATACGGGGCATTCTCGATGGTGGCATGGACTAAAGCCGTCACGGCTTCACCAAGGACGGTGGTGCTTTGGTGGTGCCCGAGGGACCTCACCTCCCTCGTGTGAAGAACCAAAGACGAGTGTTGCCGGACATCCGTTATAGACAAGATTATATTTATACACAAGCAAAGCCTATAAGATGGAAATCCTAGGGCTAGCAAGAATAGGATTGATTTTACTTAGCCCAACCACTTGTTATCGGGGATATGATTCTTTAAACAAGTGAATTAAACCTGATGCATGATCGAACCTACGGATTAAGCAAAAGACTTTTTAAAGTAACATAAGCATCCTTTTAGTAATATAGGGCAAAAAGAAAATAACAACATGATACTCCGCTTAAGACTCTTTTTAGATAGCACCTAGAAGGCTACAAGAAAGAATTAAGACGGAGCGTATAATTTGGACCAAACCACATTTAACATTTGGATCCAAAACATTTTGAAGTTTTTGAAAATAATACTGTGAGTATCTTTGTAAATACCGCCTCGATACCCTTCTCGTGGCGTAACCTTCTAAATTATATGGCCCACAAGCACCGACATTGTCCTTAAGACCTCTCGGCCGTGCATTTGAGCACCACATAACCTAGAATGTTCCGTCGGGTGGATCCCCGATAAACCACGATTCCTCCGGGATCGATACTTACAGAGACATCACAAGATTACAACAGTTTTCATACAAAATACCGAGTAGCGGAAGACTTACAATAACTTAATTTACAAAACTTTTGTCAAACTTATACAAACCGAGTAGCATTATTACAAAAACAAATGGAAGTATCATTACTTAACTTTATTACAATCACACAACGAAAGCGCCCCGCCCACGGGCCACACAATCTATTCCTCGTCGGGCCACTTCCTCGATCACCGTCATGCAACAAGGGCCGTAGCACTCTTGTCCATGCGGTTCACCTACAACAGGGGTTGAACAAACCCTGAGTACAAAAAGTACTCCGCAAGACTTACCCGTCCAAAAAATTGGGGAGAAGACTCAGGAATGCTGGCTAATAGGAGTCAAGGTAAGGCTTTAGCAAGATCAAATGACACCTTTGCAAAAGAGACTAAGCCAGTCCTTACTTTACTACATCAATCACTTGTCAACCACGTATCGGATTCAAAACTTTCCATCATCAACTTCCATTATTACTACGATGCTGGTGCGAGGATCACGGCTCCCATATCGTGGAGCACACGACGATTCGAATCGCTTTATATACCCAGCTAGGGCTTCCTAGCCACACGATGTATGCAGGACCAAACATCTCACATACATCAACTCACGCTTGCATTTCTCCCTGCCAGAACGGATCCTAGCCACGAGAGTACAAGACACCATTTTCCCTACGCCACACAACCGTCGACGGGTATACCCGTAGTATGGGTACACGCTACTTCCCGTGCCGGTTGTCCGTTCTCGCATGGATCATACGAGGGAGTTTACCGCCATTAGCATGCGACTAGTACTATCCAATAACCTCATGATCCAAGGGCCAAGACAACGAACGGTGCTTAACCGACTCACAAGTGGACGACACTACACCAGGGCACTAGCCCCTCCTGGTGCAAGTCACTCCACCCGGTCTCGATTTACTCATCATCATGCTCTTGTTGCGTACACTTGACCCGATCAAAGTGAAGGGATACCAACAAGTAACATCGTTTTCATAATTGCCCTCAAGGGGGAACTTTTGTTATCACATCTTTAAAAACATTTCATAAAGCCTCATGCTATCTGCATGGCTAAGCATGCACTAGCATTTTGAAATCAAAACAGATATCCGTGGTATATATCAAGGTATGGTAAATGCACCAAATTAGGTGATCACACAACTCCTCATTTACCTAATGCATCACATCATCAACATATAATAATAATATAAAAGATTTTCGAAATACAAGGAAGGGTTTAAATGCATCCGGGGCTTGCCTTGGGGCTCGACGGTTTAGGATCAGCGATGGCACTTTGTTGAGATCGGGACCAACCTCTTCACGCCAAACACCTTCTTCGAGGCAAGACGGCTACATGATTGAGATGCATGATTACGATGCGGAATAAAAGAGCATGTGATAACGATGCAACGATTGTTAACCGATCTTGAGTACAACTTTCCTTCACGGTATAGTTGCACTAAGAAGGTATGACTAGCGTCGACGACGACGGACTAACGATACGCAATCAACATAAAATGCCGAAGGTCATTAGGGTTAATGACCTAGGGTCATCACTCAATCCCAAAATCAAGCAACACTAACAGTGATTAAGGGTGATTACTAATTTATTGACCATTTTTACAGTCGTTGAAAGCCACTAATTAACTTGCTAATTAGGGATTAATTAAACTCTAATTAATCAAAGGATTAACTAATTAAACATTAATTAAAACAAGGCATTAATTAGACATAATACAAAACTTAGTCAAAACACGATCAAACTTCATAATTAAGATCATTAGCATCTGATTAGCACATAAAACAAATTTCATAATTTTTGGACTTATATTTTAATTATTAAAAATCATGGAAGTTGCCTTTATTAATTTAAAGAGATATTTATTGCACAATTAATTTTTAATGAAAACACAGGGTTAGCATTTTTCTAGGTAGATCATCACTCAAGGATCACAGACATATTTTTGTTCAAATTTTATCTGCCCAAAATAAATTATTATGAAAATATGAAAAAAAAGCATTTAAAATCAAATAAAGAAAAGGAAATCATTTTCTTATCCCTTCGCGGCCACGATGCGGCCCACACAAAGACGGCCCGGCCTGCTTTCCCCGCGCCCCGGCCTGCTTTCTCCCCCTGGCTACAAGGCCAGCGGCCGGCCCCACCACAAGCCACGCCGCCAAGCCTCCTCCTCTCTCGCCGACATGCCGACCCGCATGTCGCCTTCGCCTCCCTCCCCTTTTTCCCTCCGGCCGAACCGGCGCGACGGCGCGCCGTCCGTCCATCTCATCGGGCGGCGAGGCCAGAGACGGCGCCCGAGGACCCCAACACCTTGCCCTCACCTCGGCGAACACTACGAGCTACGAAACTAAGTAAACCGATGACCGGAGAAGGGATGGTAGCGACCATGGCGGCTCGGCCGCGCGCGTCGCGGGCGGCACGGGCGGCGTTCCCTGCCGCAGCAGCCACGATGAGTCGTGCTAGGAGTCCGGGAAGATGGAAGTAGCTCACCAGACTTGGTAGACGTGGTGGTTGAAGCGAGAAGCCGCGGTGGTAGTTGGCCGGGTGATGCGGATCGGCGGCGGCGCTCCGTGGCGGCGAGGCGACGTCTCCGCACGTCCCGTGCGGTAGAGACCGAACCGATGGGTCGATGACGACCAGGGGCTCAGGGTGGAACTGGAGCACTGCCCGGCTCGGCAAGGAGTTCACCGGACAGAGTTGGCAAGGTGGAGGTGCCCACGGCGGCGCTCTGCCGGCCGCGAGGAAGAAGCAGCGGAGCTAGAGCAAATGCGACGACGGCAGGAGACGAGTAATGGAGCAATCGGTGCGCAAGGAGCTAGCGGAGACGTTGGCAAGCGGAATTGGATGATGATAGTGCACGGAGGGCGAACTAGACAGAGAAGCGACGGCGGCTTGGCGTCGGCGGTGAGGAGGAGGAAAAGAAGAATACGACGCCGACGGTGGCTTTTATAGACATGGAGGGTGACGGACAGGTGGCCGGTGGCTTGGCGACGCCGGTGAGGTGGTTGGAGGCGCGTGAAAGCCGGAAGACGCCGGAAACGGCCACGGGGCGGCGTTGGCCGGCCGCCCCGGCATGGGCACGGGTGAGGTGCCCCCCTACTATCAGAGTAGCACGCTGCCAGCTCACTTTCTCCCTTTTCAAATTACTCCCAAAAGTTGAACTACACTCAAAAATCTCCCAAAATACAGTTTGCTCAACAATTCATGCTCTACAACTTTCATTTAAGAAGTTTTGTCAGAATCCAAATAGATTTTGAATTGCATTTCAAATTTGAAAATGAACTCAAATTCTAGTTTTTGGGATTTCAAAATTACTTTTAAATTTTGAATAAAAGATGAAAATCTCCAAAAATAAAAAGTTTTTCCATTTCTCAAGATCTACAACTTTCATGTAGAAAGTTTTTCATGAAACTGAATAATTTTTGAAATGGAGTTTAAAACTCAAAAGGGGACACTTTTCAATTTAAAGAACTTTTGAAATAATTTACAATTTTATTTAAAAACTTGAAAAACTTTGTATACCAAAGTTGTAGAGCTCAAATAGATGCACAAACTGTATTTTTGAAGTTTTCCCAAATTTTGAATATTTTGAGGTGAAATTGTAAAGGGGGCAAAAACACTTTGAAATTCACCCTTTTTGAAAAGATTTTCAAATTGAATCTTTGGGCAATTAATTAATGAAGTTGTGGCACTTTTCAAACCCAACCAATAGCATACTTTCAAAGTACAAACTTCATACTTTGAAATGGTGCCATTGGTTAGCAACTTTTATTTAGAAAATTAATTACGGTTAGCTCCTCAAAAGTGAATTTGAAATTCAAACCCACCACTTAACCAACTAGGGTTAGGGTTTTGGGATTCGGATTCCAAATCCAACTTTGGTTCTCTCTTTTGCATCATTTGAATTGTAAAACACGGTTAGGGTGTGAGTCGGGGTTAGCCAAGCACTTGCAAACATCAAAGTTGGTTTTAGTTGGTTGCTTTTATAAAAGTAAAATTGTGAGTGGAATTTAATGACTTGCACATACGATATAAAAGAGCACAACCAACACCCTAGAATTGTAAACTCATTTTGGTTGTTTGAATTAGTGTTCTCTAATTATGAATGCTCATGCAATGATGATGATGACATGGCAGGTTTAGGCTAACGTAACACCGGGGGTGTTACAGCTGACGGCGGCAACCGCATCAGCATCGCCAAGCAATTTGCCAGTCCTTTCTTCGGGAGTTCGCGGTGGAAGCCGAATATGAGTCACGGGCGAGCACGGGAGGCTGCAGATGATGGCAACGTGCGGGTAGGTGTCACGGCGACAACACCATGACGCTGCTTCTTGCGGATGACAGGCGCCCGAGACTGCTTCATCCAGTGAAGGCGGAATGTGAACCTGTTGTTTACGTTTTCATTTGTTAAGCCGAAAGGCATATTCTGGGCCCAAGGCCACTCTGTAATAAGCGTAACCCGATCAGGGAGACAGACATCGAATTCAGTTAAAGTAATAGAACAGGGAGCCAAGGTCGGGGTTTTGCCGGCCGGGTGTCCTCGTCGCGTAGAATTTGTTGTTGTTGCTGTGATTTGCATCTCACACCATCGCCGGCGACGGGCGTTGGTCAGGGGAGTGTTACAGTGGCATCAGAGCAGTACTTTCCTTGGCAACGGTGACGAGCTCTTGCTCGGCGCCGACGCTAGTTACCGGAGCGCGGCGGGGACAAGACCCGCAGCCTCCACCACCACCACCACCACCACCATCACCACCGCAGCTTGACGCGGATCCTCACGACCGCGCCCAGCAACACTTCATCAACGCGCAAAATCGAGCACCGGGTGACCGCGGCGGCGGCGCACACGGCGTGTTCGACTAGGGTTCGGCATCGGCAACCTTTGGTTCGGCGGCGTGAACCGGAGTGGGTACGTCAAATCCGCTCATTTATACACACATCTTGCACCGATCGACCAAGGATTAGGGTTGCACGGCAGTTGTTCGTGTGTAAAATTCTGAGTATCCGCGGTTGATCGTGAGTGCGGCGGCGAACGGCGGGGGAAAGTCCAGAAGTCCAGGTTGCTAGGTTGTCGCCGTGCTTGCACATCGGCAGTCCTAGTGTAAAATCCCGAGACTTTTGCTTCTTTCCCAGGCGGCGGCGATCGTGCGAGCAGTGGATACAGGGGAAGGCCAAGGCTGAACCTTTCTGCGCGCACTCTGGCTCCTAAACACAGTAAGAAGCTAGATCCTTCTCCTCAGACAAGTTTAATTCTTGGAGCAATGACCCGTAGTCGAGATGAGGATAACACTCGCTGGGAAAAGCTAGAGAAGAATTTGGATGCCTTGTTTGCACGCATCTATGGAATTAGTAGTGTCCAGTCCCAGATGAAAGCACAGATGGACCTACGGGATCAAGCCATGGATAGTTATACTGAAGAACAGCATCAGATTGCTCGACAGTAGAGGCTAATGCTTTAGCAATTGCCAGAGCCACCTTGGGCAAGCCTGAGAAACAACCAGTTGAAGAGGAACCCCCAAAGTTTGATACTGGTCCTGTGTTTGATGAAGCAGATGTGGACTCTCTGATTTTTGACCATGATCCGGGCTTTGAGAACCCATTTACAGGTCAGAAGAAGCAACAGAAGGCCCAACCATTCAAGCCCCTCAAGACAGACCATCATGCATCTGGCTCAGGAAAACCAGAGCATCAATACCATGCTCCAAATCAAGATTACAGGCTGCCTAAGCACATCATGCCCAAGATGGATTTTCCTGACTTTTATGGGAAAGATCCAAAAGTCTGGCTGGACAATTGTAAGGACTACTTTGACATGTATCAGATCCCTGAAGGCATGTGGATTACTGCAGCTAAGGTGCATTTGAAGGATAATGCAAGCAAATGGTACCAAGCTTTCAAGCAGAAGAACACCTTTAGAAGCTGGACTCATTTCTGCCATGAGGTGGAGAAGCAATTTGGGTCAGAAGACTATAATGCCTACATGGATCAACTCCTTGATATAAAGCAAATAGCAACTGTTGAGGAATATACAGAGCAATTCCAAAATTTTCAATATGGAGTGAGCATGCATCATGCTGGATTTGATGAGATGTTTTTCACCAAGCAGTATATCAGGGGACTGAAAGATGAAATCAGAGGCATGGTGGAATCACAAATGCCACCAACAGTCCTCAAGGCTGCTGCTCTAGCCACGGTGCAGCAACAGCAATTGGAAAGAACCAAAACAAAGTACAGAGCTGGTTCAACTTTCAGGCAGTTCAATCAGCAGAAACCTGACAACAATCCAGTTCAGTCAACCAGTGTGTCTTGGAAGGACAAACAACTCCGAGATTATAGAAAAGCTAATGGTCTTTGTTTCGGCTGTGGAGAAAAATTTATTCCTGGTCACATGGATGTGTGCAAAGTCAGAAACAAAGCCCAATCTAATGCTTTAGCTGTCAATGATCTGGATATGGACAGAGAGCTTTCTGATGATGTCCTGAATGCACTAGCTACAGAAGATGAATTAAATGATCAATTTTGTCAACTCTCCATCAATGCCATTACAACAAAAGACAATATCTCCTGCCTCAAATTCAGGGCCAAAGTTCAGGACAAGGTGATGTTGATATTATTGGACAGTGGTAGCTCCCATAGCTTTGTCAGCAAACAATTTGCAGATATGACAAACATACCACAAGTTCCTATTCAGCCTAAGAGGGTAAAGTTAGCCAATGGCCACTACATCACTACTGACAGCATGGCAGAAAACATGAAATGGTACTGTCAGGGGGCATACAATGACCAGTAATATGATAGTGTTGGATATGCAACCTTATGATGCAATCTTGTGATATGATTGGCTCCAAGCTCATCCACAAATGGCTTTTGACTGGGATCTCAAAACCATGACTTTCACAGAGGATGGGAAGTCAATAACTCTGAAGGGACTCTGTGCTCCAAAGACAGGAGATCAACACAATATCGACTACTAAAGCTCACAAATTTGCTAAGGGCAATGATGTGTGGGTTTTTGTATTAGTAGAACATCAACAACAAAACTGAACAATCTATCGAAATACCCGAGCAGATTCAGCACCTAATCTTGCAATACAAGGATATTTTTCAAACACCTACGGTGTTACCACCGCATAGACTTCATGATCATGCTATACCATTATATCCTGATGCTGTCCCTGTCAATAGCAAGCCATATCATTATTCTCCTCATCATAAGAGTGAAATTGAGCAGCAAGTCCAAGAATTACTGCAATCTGGCTTTATCACACATAGCAAGAGCCCTTTTGCATCTCCTGTATTGCTAGTGAAGAAAAAGGATGGGACATGGAGACTGTGTGTGGATTATAGAAAACTCAATGCTCTCACCATCAAGAACAGATTTCCAATGCCAATCATTGAAGAAATTCTTGATGAGCTTGCTGGTACAAAATATTTCACCAAGTTGGACATGAAGGCTGGTTATCATCAAGTAAGAATGGAGCCTGCAGATGAATATAAGACAACTTTCAAAACACATCAGGGCCACTACCAGTACAAAGTTATGCCATTTGGATTAACAAATGCTCCAGCTACATTTCAGTGTCTCATGAACCATATTCTGCAACCCCTTCTTAGAAAATGTGTACTGGTATTCTTGGATGACATCCTCATTTACAGCCCTACACTAGATGATCACATTGTACATTTACAGGAGGTTTTTGAGCTTTTGAGAATGAATCAGCTTTATTTGAAAGAATCCAAATGCTCCTTTGCTCAGCCCAGCCTCTCTTACTTGGGACACATAATCTCATCCACTGGTGTTTCCACTGATCCAAGCAAGATACATGATATGCAGAAATGGCCCACACCAACATCCGTCCACCGAAATGAGAGGTTTTCTAGGCCTCACTGGATACTACAGGAGGTTTATACAGGGCTATGGGTTACTCACCAAACCACTCAACTCCCTGCTTAAACAGAAAGCTTTCCTGTGGTCTTCTGAGGCACAGTTGGCATTTGACAAAGTCAAGATGGCAATGACACACACACCAGTACTAGCTTTACCCAACTTTCAAGAACCATTTGTCATAGAAACAGATGCTTGCCAAGATGGGGTGGGAGCTGTTCTCATGCAGCATGGCAGACCAGTTGCATATTTGAGTAAGGCACTGTCAGGAAGAAACAAGGATATCTCTATCTATGAGAAAGAATTCCTAGCATTGATTATGGCGGTTGAGAAATGGAGACACTACCGCAAAGGAATGAGTTCACCATTCTAACCGACCACAAGTCTTTAGCATATCTGAATGAACAAAATCTTCACTCTGAAATGCAGAAGAAAGCCATGGCCAGGCTTATGGGCCTCAACTTCAAAATCATCTACCGCAAAGGCAAAGAAAACCTAGCTGCTGATGCTCTTTCCAGAGTTGCTCATCTTCTTCCACTACAAGCAAAGTGTCGGTGGTCCAGCCTACTTGGGTTCAGGAGGTTTTGAATTCATATGCTACTGACACACAAGCTCAACAACTACTGCAGCAGTTAGCAATTTCTAGTCCTAACGAGCATGGCTTTTCTTTGGAGAAAGGACTCATATGGTTCAAGGGGAAGATTTGGATTGGCCAAAACTCTGCATTGCAGACCAAATTGATATCTTTCAGTCACTCTAGTGCTATTGGGGGACACTCTGGTATTGCTGTTACATACCAAAGACTCAAACAATTTTTTGCATGGAAAGGAATGAAAATGGATGTAGACAATTTCATCAAGCAATGCAACATATGCCAACAAGCAAAGCATAGCCACACTCATCCCATGGGACTGCTCAACCCTCTACCCATTCCTAAAGATATTTGGAGAGACTTGTCCATGGACTTTATTGAAGGCCTCCCTAAATCTAAAGGATTCAATGCCATACTAGTTGTGGTGGACAGATTGACCAAGTATGCTCATTTCATCCCAGTGAGACACCCATACACTGCAGCAACTATAGCACAGTTATTCCTGGATAACATCATCAAGCTCCATGGATTACCAAATTCTGTGGTATCTGATAGAGACACCATCTTTGTCAGTAACTTTTGGAAAGCCCTATTCACTGCTTATAAGATTGATCTAAACTTGACTACTGCATATCACCCACAGTCAGATGGGCAGACTGAAAGGGTAAACCAATGTCTGGAAATGTATCTGAGGTGTTCTTTACAAGATGCTCCAACTACTTGGAAAGATTGGCTTTCTCTAGCTGAACTATGGTACAACTCTTCCTACCATTCTGCAATAGGTTGTTCCCCCTTTAAGGCACTATATGGCTGTGACGCCAATCTGGGTGCTGTTCCTGTTATGAATGAGGACACACCTGAAGATGTCAAAACTGTGATCAACAACAGAGAATTGCACCTGGAATCTCTGAAGAATCACATGACTCGTGCTCAGAACAGAATGAAGCAATATGCTGACAGGAAGAGGACTGATCATTCATTTGATGATGGTGACACAGTGCTTCTTTGAAACTCCAAATTTACTACTCTCAGTCCTCCGTTGCAAATCGTCCCTACCCTAAATTGTCCTTCAAGTATTTTGGTCCATATATGATCTTGGAGAAAGTGGGATCAGTGGCCTACAAACTGCAATTGCCACCTGGATCTCAGATTCACAATGTCTTCCATATCTCACAGCTGAAGCCATTCACTGCAAACTATACTCCTGTATTTGACAAGCTTCCAGTCACCACTGATTTGCAGGCTTCCGCAGCTGTTCCACAGGAGATTGTCGAGCGCCGACTTGTGAAGAAAGGCAATGCTGCTATTCCACAGGTCAGGGTCACATGGACTGGTTTGCCTGCCAACATCTACACATGGGAGGATTACAATGTCTTGAAGGAAAGGTTCCCGGATGCGCCAGCTTGGGGACAAGCTGCAACTCAAGGAGGGGGAGGTGTCACGGCGACAACACCATGACGCGTTACAGTGATGACAGGGCGCCCGAGACTGCTTCATCCAGTGAAGGCGGAATGTGAACCTGTTGTTTACGTTTTCATTTGTTAAGCCGAAAGGCGTATTCTGGGCCCGAGGCCACTCTGTAATAAGCGTAACCCGATCAGGGAGACAGACATCGAATTCAGTTAAAGTAATAGAACAGGGGAGCCAAGGTCGGGGTTTTGCGGCGGGTGTCCTCGTCAGCGTAGAATTTGCTTTGTTGTTGCTGTGATTTGCATCTCACACCATCGCCGGCGACGGGCGTTGGTCGGGGAGTGTTCTGATGGGATGGCTGCCCCCTGTGTGGCGAGCTCGCAGTGCCGAACCCGGCAAGAACCGTCGGTGCTGACCCTCGACCCAGGCCCTCAAGACCGCGGTCGCGGCTAATAGCGACGGCGAGCTGAGAGGGAGGGAGACGGGGCGCCAGTGGGCCCTCGACGGCGGCGGCCGGGCTCGTGCACCACCGATGAGGCCTATGCCGGGGCGCAGGGCGGGGTCGAAGGCTGTGGAGGCCGCGGAAGCCGCATCGGAGGCCGCAGCAAGCGCCGGAGGCCGCGAGGCGGCGGGGCGGCGGGCGAGCCGGGCTTCGAGGCGGGAGAGGCGGCGAGGTGAGCTCCCGTGGGCGGGGCGGTGTCGAGTGGGCTCGTCGCGACGGAAAGGGCGGCGAAATAAACCGACGCCGCCGCCCACGATCCGGAGATTAATAATAAAGAAGAAAAAAGAAACCGGATATTTTATTTTGTTATCGAAAAAAGGGGGGCGGCGCGGGGAATTGGCTTTGGCTCGGCCTCTGCCGCGGTGATTTGGGCTGGGTTATTTAGAGTCGGGTACTGATTAATATTCAATACCCGTGGGAATATATAGAATAACTATATATATATATATATATATATATATATATATATATATATATATATATATATATATATATATATATATATAAATGCCCTTTTTTTCCCCTGTCGCGGTGATTTCTTCCTGAGATTCATGTGTAGCAGCCCATGGTGCTTGGGCCCATTTTCGGCTGGTTCATGTTTATGTTCTCTGCCCTTTCTCAGTTTCTTTGGGCATTTTTTTTTGTAATTGATATCACACTTTTTTTGGGTAATTAATCGTTTTTCAAGTTGTCTATGACCAATAAAAATAATCGCTTTTCAAACACAAATATCTTGCCTCCCAGATTTTGACATGGTTTTTTTTTCGATTGACATTCTTTATGATATATCTTTGATGCAAATCTTGCCTTGAGTTTGTATTCTAAGGTGTTCTTACTGTTTGTACTAAAGCATACTGTATTATATATTCACTATATATATCTACTCATGTGAAGTCGAACAAAATTAGATTTTCTATTTTATAAATTTTTTATGATTTATTATGATTTTTCAAAAATTTAGCCAAAATAAATAAAAAGGAAAAAAAGCAAAACCAGTGTTACTGTAGCAAAATTAAACCACCATCAAAACAACTCCAGAGAGGTAAAGCGCATGGTTTGAAGAGTTGAGGGAGGTTGTTTGTCTAGTTTTAGACTTCAGGGAGAAAAAATAGACTTTTGCCAAAATTAGAGGAAAAGTAGATTTTTTCCTTTTTTTTCCTGATAGAAGCGCCTATTGGGCTATGTCAGCCCAGACCAAAAGAAGGGTGTTGGGCTGTGTCTGCCTAGAGCAAAGGAAATGTCCGGCTGCGTCGGCCCAGATCAAAGGAATAGTGTTTGGGCTGCATCGGCCCAGATCAAAGGAATAGTGTGGGCTGCGTCGGTCCAGAGCAAAGTTACGGATCGGAGGTGTTGGTCTGTGTCGGCCCAGACCAAAGGAATATGTGTTGCCTATATAGATTAAGTTACCCGCAAATTCAGTGAACCTACTTCACAACAGTCCATAGTTATGAACCAACCATTTCTGAAAAAAAAACATTATTTCTGTTAATATCAGTCTCAAATCCTTTCAATCTGCATAAGTGCACTGAAAAGCAATCCAAGATCAACTAGAAGCATCAATTCAAATGGATTGGCGGTTAATTTACATATTATATGCTCAGTTGTACCTGACAAAGTTGACCTGCATACGTTGTCCTATCATGTAGTTCAGGGTAGACATTTGACGGTGGAGGTACTGATCAATTTTGAGTAAAACGTTGCTAACCGATACAGAAATAAACAGAAATGCCAAATAACTTGAGGTTATCCATCTTATTTGACTCATTCTGGATTTTCAGACTGCAGAGATTTTATCACAGATAAATAAGTTCAGCACCGTCACAAGCAGCAAATGCAAATCTCTGCAGATGAAATTTTTAAATGAACTTTTTACTAACAGCTGGTGTGCTGTTCGCCTTTGATTGCATATTAGCATTATTACTAAGGCCGAGAATGCTAATAGTTGCTAACAATTGGTATGCTCAAAAACTAAACTTGGATTCAAATAGGTCATAGAAAATCGATACCAAAACAATAGCAATACATCAGTCAGTAGCACTAATCCGGGCAAGACATTCAGACTATCAGAAGAGGCCTTGTCCTTTGCCTACATGGCGAGATAACAACGTTAACGCATCCATGATCCATATACTCGGCTACTCACTACCAGTAAAGCAGATAATCAGCCTTTGATTTGAGATGTGGAGAACATAAAGGATCACTGCCGACGACGACGGAGCAAATCTGAAATCTCATTCCTGTCATGACGATTTTGATGTAATAGCAGAGCAACCAAAGGGAGGTGAGCCGTCCAATCAGGAGAATCACGAGACTTCGGAAGTTCGGATGGGAGTGTAGCTGCCCAAAATTTGTCTGCATTAAAACAAATTAAAACACCCGGTTGCCGTTTAAGATTTTTTTTTAAAAAAGTATTTGGTAGTGAGGATTTCATGTTTAGTAGCAGTATTTCAGATAGTTTCAATTATTTCGGTATTCATTTTTTTGTCAGCACCGAAATTCATGGAATTTTGCTGAATGTTTTTTATAGACTTCAATGAGAGAGAGATGTATGAATTTTGCTGAATGTTTTTTAGAGACTTCAATGAGTGAGATGATTTTCTAAAACTTTAGATCTAAACAAAATAGTAGCCTATCGAGTAGAATAATATGTATCATAATCAGTGAGTTTAAAGTTATATATTTACATTTTAAAGCACATGCATAAATGTAATACCAAAATTCAGAATTTTCTTTTTGGCTACCACAGAAATTACCAAGATTCGTAAAATTCTCTCCATCATTACGGCATGATGATGCATGGCAATGGCATGGCTATCGCCCAAGAAACCCTTCCAGCAGCAAAACAAGTGTGATTTGCCAGCAAATTAGCTAACCTATATTTGGGGTCAACCGGTCAAGTTAATTAGTCAGAGAAGCTAGCATCGAATAATCGATGATGCATGCATCTGTGCACTGCGCTTTGTGAACGGAAGCGCGTAATTTTCCCCGGTCGGTCATATTCATTTCAAATATCCGTGCGCTAAAAATCGAACATGTCTAATCCAACGACGACTTGGCTCTATCACGCGTGCACCTTTTGTTTTAAGCTGCCTACCTTGCCGACCGTGTATTGCGTATTGCGCAGCTAGCAGCTATCACTACTGGAACCCGTGCTTTGCTGAGTGCCTGAGATATTTTCGTTGGTGAGAAATTTTGCTGTTGAATTTTTTTTGTCGGTGAGAAATTTTGCTGTTGATCGAGAGCATAGTCAGCGGTTGAATTAATCTGATAGATGCATCATGAACATACGAAGACCGTTGTTACCTGTGTTGGTACGGTGATCAGTTACGGTAGTGTCCGGGCGTCCAGCAGGTTAAATGTGATGCCAAGCAGCCGGCTAATGTAATACATTGCAGCTCTATGACTAGAGATCGATTCTTAGCCACACCACGACTTTTGACTTAGTAACTGATAGATGCATAAAGTGGTCAGCATGAGCATCCAGCTGCAAAACTTGTTTTTTCTAATCCTTTTTGAGCACCGGTAAAAGAGAAGTTGGAAACGCAGCAAAGTAATTTAAAACAGTTTGGAAATATATAGCAAGCGGACAAAAAACGGTTTCCCATACGAAAAACGTACCGAGACTAGCAGCTTTGTGGGAGCAAACAGCAAAGTGTTCATGCTACATCATCCCGACAAACTCTGAGAATTTCGAGTGCAGGATGCCCCTAACCTGTTGTCGTTTGAGATTTCGTCTCTGTTAAGAAGTTGTGAGCGAGAGAAAAAAAAATAGAGTGACGCAAATTTTTGTTGTTGCATTTGTTTGAACACTAAGGTACGTACATACTGTTAGATATTGTTGAAAAATTCAGTTACTAATTTAGTCAGCATGTTTGTGGCATCGATCAAAAACAGCGCATGTGTGATCTAGTCGCAAACAAGTTAACAAGCATGATACTAGTTATGAATTCAATCACAGAAAATAAAAGGCAGGTCGCTGCGGCAGCAACGCAGCATATATATATATGTAAGTGTTTGTTGATATGTAAGCCGTCTCGCTTTAGTTTGTGACGATGTAGAAAGCTAAGGTAGCAGTGCAGATCAGCACCACTGATGGAATCGGGAAGTTTAGCAAGAGGAAGAAGCAGAATAGAGATCCTCGGGTTGCAGCGGAAGTTGTGTGGAGATATGTGTGCAAATAATGAGAAGACAAGTTGTGGCGATATGGCCGCTGCCTGCTGGTCCCTTGCTTGATTATTGATTAACTGGACGCCCAAGCCCGACCCAGGAGCTTGGAGAGAGAGAGAGAGAGAGAGAGAGAGAGAGAGAGAGAGAGAGAGAGAGAGACGACGTCCCAGCAGACGAGCACGGGCGAGAAAGAGTGGCAAGTGCACGCACGCAGCCCTGTGCCTTTGATATGGAGAGACAGAGGGATAGTATAGTAATTAACATGTCATGACTATGGTTCCAATGTGCGACTCTTCCTTAAGTATAATGTTTTTTTTAACATGGTATATATGTATGTTGTGTTATGATAACGTGATTTATTGTGTAACATTTTTTTTTGGCACACTTGCAACTTTCTTAACACTTGTGTGGAGGAACATATCTCCCTCACAGACTAGAAAGGTTAACATGAAGATCCGTGAGCTAGGAATGTAAACATTGTCACGATAGCATGACCGGCAGTGAGGCACGCCCGTGATGCTCATGATTTATTGGCCATAATTTTCTTCATTGCCACCTAATTATTTTACATATTTCATTGTGTATTTTAAAAATCAAAATTAAGGCCTCAGGGTTTGTAATTTTACCTTTTATGAGGTGACCAGAGTATTGTAGCAAAGCTCATTTGAAACACAGTCATTTTCGACAATGCACAAGTCAACATTCATATTTTGGATGAGATCGTTCAAATCAGGACTTGAAATGGTGTGCTCCAATTCCAAGCCAATCAAGAAGGCCTCCATCAATATTTGGAGAGACAACACTTGTATTCTCTTTCCCTTTGTACATAACATTCTTTCATTTAATGAAAATAAAAAAAGGTAGGGGGCTCCCCTGCCGTTCCAGTCAAAAAAATTATTGTTAGCAAAGGATTTTGTGGACAATGTATCACTAGTATAGAAATGATTTTAACAAGCGCCTCCTATTTCTTTCAAAAACTGTATTTACTCAGCAAACTGTTTGTAACTAACTTCGCGAGCATACAGTTTATATAGTGCTCCTGGAAAAGTATATTTTTTGGAGGCGGTTTTGTTAAGTAAACCATCAATGAAAAATTTATCTATTTTTAAGGACGGTCGATTTAAGAGAACCCTTCTTAAAAATATATTTTCTAGGTATGTTAAATGTCTCTGAAAATAGGTCATTTCGATGGATTGTTGACTTAAACCAACCACCCCTAGATTTTTAAAGGTGGTTGACTAAGTCAACTGCTTTAAAAAATAGTTGCACCATAAATAAATTTACAAGTTATTGAAATAAAGTCAGACGAAGAAAAAAATTGCATACTTATAGAGCTCAACTTGATCTAAAACTTTGTAGATGATGAAGTTTTTATTTTAGATCATGTAGGGGCTCAGATTTTGATTTTTTTTTAAAGTTTCAAATGACCTTGGATACAGACATGTCATATATCAAAGTTGTAGTGTTGATGAAATCTAAAGCTTTATGGCTAAAACTTTTCTCATGTAATATATTGTTCACGAGTCAAGATATTAATTATACAATTCGTACATATTAGTACGAATACATATTGTCATACAAGTAGACATAAGTGGCTGTAGGGTGCAGTGATAGAGGACATAATACAGACTTCTTGTTTTTAAAAAAATTAAAATTATTTTAAAGATAGTTGATTTTAAGTCAACTCTAGCCCTAAAAATCCATTTTTAAGGCTGATTCTCTTAGTAAAAACCATCACTAAAAATCAATTTATAGGAACAGTTTTAAAACATCTCTAAAAATGACTTTTTTACACTAGATGACATAGTAGTAACAGTTTTGCTAACTGGCTCTAAAGATCGTTTTTTGACCGTCTATAAAAGAATATTCATGTACTAGTGTGTTCTTACTGTATTGATAAATTAAAGACGACTATATGAACCATATTTACTTAAATAGTGAAATGATTTACTATATTTTCAAACGGAATGTTTCTTGAGCCGTGGACGTTTAAGGCTGTGAATACACACTCCATGACTGCAGACGATGGGTCAATTCAGCAGCTTGACGTCCCCAAAAGATATTTAATTAAATTATTAAATATTATATATTGCGTAGTTTTTGCACATGCTTAATAATCTCCATGCCGTGCTTGTCGTACGGATGACTTGGGGAATGCCAGGTCTTAGACCCGTCAACTGCATGCATGATGACTGCGTTCATGCAAAGATGCCATGACCGCTTGAGCTTGACTAAGTCAACTGCGTTTAATAACAGCTATATCACAAATAAATTCATAACCTTTTTAAACAAAGTCAGATGAAGACAAAATTTACAATCATAACAATAGAGCTCAGCGATCTAAAACTTTATATTTGATGAAATTTTTATTGGAGATCAATTATAGGCTTATATTTTGAATTTTAAAATTTTCAAATGACTTTGGAAGGAGACATATCCTATATCAAAAGTTGTAATGCTGGACGAGACCTAAAACTTTATCATCATAAAATATTTTCTCATTTAATATTATTCTTAAGTCAAAATAGTAACTACAAGATTCACACATATTACTACAAATGCATATCATCATACAAATAGACACAAGTGACTACGCGGCACAGCTACAACACCTGAAGCGAGAAGTTGTGGTTTAACTTATGTGTGTTTGAGTTTGGCTCTTTAACTTGTGTGTGTGTTTAATTTGTGATTGGTTATCTGGGCTATATTAATATATTAATATGTTTCTTATTTTTATGACTTCTAAATGATTTTAGAAAAAAAATCTATTTTTAAAATACGTTTAACTTCAAGCTCTGAAAGTTGAATTTTAAGAGCAGTTGTCTTATGTAAATCGTTCCTACAAAGGACAACTTTAGAACCTTCCGTCTTTGAAAGTAAATTACTTTAAAGATCGATGGTATAGTGACGCTTTTGCTAACCAGATTGTTTTTGACCGTCTGTAAAAAACATTTGATTTATTACTAGTGTATTGTCCGTATGATTAATTAAAGATGACTACATATAATGAAATGTAGTATATATATTTTTTGACACGAAATGTTTATTACTTGAGTTGTGGACGTTTGAGGCTATATATGGATACGCACTACTGCATGATTGCAGACGATGGGTCAATTCAGCAGCTTGACGTCCCCCAAAGACATTTATAAATTATGAAATATTATATATTGTGTAGTTTTAGCTCATGCTTCATTTCATGATGTGCTTTGTCGTACGTACGGATGACATGGAGAATGCATGGCGTTGGCGACTGCGTTCATGCAAAGATGCCATGACCGCTTGAGCTTGACTCCCGGCCCGGCCTTTCGTTCGCGCTGACGAAGTCGAGTTGCTTCATCTGCAGCTTCCTTCTCACCTACCTGCGATGCCCACGACTGTCGTCCAGGACCCGTGCAACGCCTGCTTCGCCACGCCGCTTCACGCCTTCTATATATATATACTAGTGCAAAGCGCGCTCCTGCGCGCCTAGCAATGCCAACTGAGTATACATAGGGTAGTTCTTGTTAAGCATCATACATAATTACCGTGACCCTACATCCTGAAATCAATATGACGGCAAATGTTACAATTATGGATAAACATATATTTGATCTGAGAAAAGACAACACACCAACACCACAGACATCTTGTAGCCTCACTGGACGTAGAGAATTAGAGCCCAAGGTAGAAATAAATGTCAGATCAACATTCAGTTGCACAGAGGTGTTTATCTGCAAATGGCATGGTCTTCCCAAGTGCCCCGCATCACATAAACCGAGACTCTAAATAGGATTAGTATGAAGCAAATTAGGATAATCCTTCAACATAGGAAAAATGTAGTGGAAAAAATGCATGTTGTTGCAGCACTATTGCCAATGTGAGGTACTAAAATATAATTACCACCAATTTCATTTTATAGCATTTTTTTTATAAACCATTGGTATGGGCTACCATGGTACCTGCAACCACCAATGCAAAGTGATCTTGTAGGAACACCACTTGCAAAGTGATCTTGTAGAAACACCGCTGAGGGGTTCAATTAACCGCTATCATAGCAAAAGAAAGAGAAAGTAGAGCCTTCCGCTACCCCACCATTCCGAAAGATGCAATCCTGTCAAGATAGATACTCGATAAGACACTGTTACTTCCTCTAAATTGCCTATGAAGATCAGAAAAATAGATTTTGTAATTCTGACATTAATATATGTAAAAAAAAAAGACTTGTTCAAGGAAAATGAGATAGCATCACATAGTTGCTAACAGTTACACACTTAGTAATTCTTAATATCACATACAAAAGTAGTGTTTCCTTTTCCACTAAGAGAGAGTCACAGAGTAGTACAAAAACAATTAACCTGTGTTGCTAGACTGGGTAAAGAAAACCGAACTTAGTAAATCAGCATACTACGTATCATGGAATCCTACCATAGAAACCATCTAAATCGAAGTACTCAATCTATATTTTCGAATGTAAACTTACATGTGCCCTACGCATACGCACAGAAGCACGCCTTCCACTATGGCTGGTTTCTATGGATCTATGAATGGTTTCTATTACTATATGCTTTTATTTTTTTGAAGTCCACGGCATTGAGAGGTCAAAAATACAACCTGCCTAGTCTAATTGGGGAGACTACACCTAATGGAACCCACGAGTACAAATGTAGCATAATTAAGAATTTCCTGGACACCAACATCATTAGTGTTCAAATAAATTGGTAAGATGGTATAAAAAAAAATACAACATGTGTTCTTATGAGAAATAACTACCCATATCCTATAGATTAAAATAGGGACATGAGGACATGCAGCACATTTGTATGTAGGCCATTAGAAATTAGGAGTAAGATTAGACTCAGCACACGAGTGACTTCCATACATAGAAAGCAACTATAAAAATGTCCAGTTTTTTTAAAAGGAACTGCATCTTCATGAATCCCTACTTAAAATTGCACAATCCATTGCAAAGAAGCAGATCTCATCATAGTTGGCAACAACCCATTGGTAGCTGAATTAAAAAAAATTCCATGTCTAGAACAAAATGGATGAACCAATAGCATTTAACATAGGATGCTGAATCTGTACTAAAGGAAGCAGCTCTAGACACGCAAACAATTTGAACAGCAAACTTTTTTTAGTCCTGCACTGTTTTTTTAATATCCTGATCACCATCTTGAATATGCAGCAGAAGATTAAAAAAGGCAGGGAGATAAGGAAAAAAATCGAGGTAGGATTTGCATAGCATACCAGATACATCACACCTCATTATAAACAGAAAGAAGCCTTTTCATCTGGTCATAATAAATGCACACACACAGGAGAAAGAAAGCAGCATTAGATGGACACATTTAGAATAATGAGCCAAAAATACTGTTCCAATGACAGCAAGTACAAACTGAGGTATCCACCTACCAAAAATTCATCTATGCAAGTACAAATTGGGGGCCATCCATCTCAAATAAGAAAAATATGTATACATATAGCTATAGAACATGATATTAGGCTATCAGGGTCAGGGACATCACTGAAATTGTAATGCATAACTCTGCGATTAGATTTTAAAATATTGCTCGTAAAGAACCAGGCGTCCGAATGACCATTAAATATTTTGTTTGAACCTCACCTTTGAGCAGCTAGGCAGAAAGACGAGCAGCAAGTTCAGGTGGCTCTGTCCAATTGATGTTATTATGTATAGGAAGAGGAAGGATACACAGTGCTTACACATTTGTAATCCGAGGGTGGCTGCACGCGGACAAGAAACATGGATGGAAGTGAATTATTTTCTTTCACATGATCACAAAATTCACAGGTAGCGCATGGAGAACAAAGATTCTAGAAGGATATAAAAAAAGGCAATCAAATAATGTATGGCTGAGCATTCAGATCTAGAACCTTTGAAACCACCGGCGTAGTACAACTAAACTGTGCTTTTGTAACTGGATATTCCTCCTTTACTAAAACTAATATACCTGTTTTAATTAGTTATCATTTCTGCAGCAGAGAGAAAGAACAATTATACCTTTCATATGTAGCAGGTTCTTGTGCGAAAATAATACGAATTATAATGCATCCTCATGACACATCCTGTTAAGAAGAAAATAGGACTTTTGAGATGTTTGACAAAGTTACAAGAAATAGCAACTCAAACTTACCAAGCCGATATCCTAGGCTAATAAAATAGCATAAACATTTGCACTCATGATGAAGAGATTCTTAGTTTTCTTGTAAAATCATGGGAATAGAAAACAAAGTAAATGGGAGAGGGATGCCCTGCTTTCACCTGCTTACTCAATTGTCATAAAGTCCATTTGAACTGTGCAAACCAATAGCAGTCTAAGCTATCTCACATTTCTGACTTCATTGGCTTCCATATGGACCTGAAAGTAAAAAAAAGATAAGCCTTATTTTTTTTTTTTTGCTAGTGTAAACAAAACTTCACTGATATCTGCTCCACTGCTTATGATGTGTAAAAAACCCCAACCACAGTCGGAACAAAATACTTTTGAGTTCATAATACAATAAAAACAGGGTTTTGAGAACTGGGTTATTGTTCATCTAGAAACAATTAATCAAGAAATATCTGGCTTCACTGTATATGTTAAGAGGCTCATCAATGATCTGATGGAAATCATAACCCAACACAGTGTCACGATGATATTGTAAAATTTCTAAATCTCTTAAGAACCGTGAATAGGGCAATTAAAATTAGACATAAGAAATAAACTAAATTTGGCAAATTTGTAATGGAGGATGGTATTGCGAGCACATGAGCCGCTCAATCTTATTACCACTACTGACACAAAAAATATGAGCCGCTCAATCTGTGGTTTTGTTTAGTTCAACGGAGTCGTACCATTGATAGGCAGTATAGGCATAGCTAAAAGCCAATGTACAAATCTCAGAAGATGAATGGCAGTTAGCACTTTTATAATGTGACAAAAGCCCATTCTTTCTCATATAGTAAGCTGACATTTCAGTAGAAGCTATATATTTTATTTTCTGCATCGTACAATATTTTTTAGGGACTGTTATTGTCTGCTGTTATTTCAGGAAAAATCAAGAAGAGCACAAATGAATTAGGTCTGCTCAATTAAACCAAACTATATGCATGGAATGGAAGCATTTAAAAGATAAGGCACCCAATGCTAAAGGCACCCAATGCAAGTGTACAGATTGAGCAGGAAAAATTGAAAGCTAAGCAATCTTTGCATGGAAAAAGCACACATAACATCAGGATGATTGGACAATCAAGAAGATAATAGATCAGCAGTCCTATTTTGCAGTTAGATTACATGGGTAATGAGAGAATGTTGTGTTAAAAATTATTTAGATACTAAGATTGATTTGGACCTTAACTTCTTAGGCCATTTATGGGAAATGCAAACTTCATTTGAAATGAAGAATGGGTATTAGCTATTAAGAATAGGATGAAACAAATATTGTTGTGCTATTATACTTTCGCGATGAAAAAGAAACACAGACATTTGGAAGTCAATAATTCTGTGAAATTACTATACAATCAACAGTTCCACCTAAATATGAAGAGCATAATATCAAGAACAGGCGAACAGCTAGTGTAAACAAATGAGCAGAGCAGCAGACTAAACTCTACAACAATGCAATAATCTCATATCTGAGTAGAATTAAAGTGGCATCTATGTCCAAGCACTATAAAAAGTCCTTTCTTACCTCTCATACCTGATATGTGCTTTAGTCAATTGGAGCCTACAATAGAATTGTTGACATCCAAATATTGTGTCTTCTGATTGAACAATATGCAGATGCATTTCTTTGCTTTAGTCAATTGGAACCTACAATAGAATTGTTGACATCCAAATATTGTGCCTTCTGATTGAACAAGATACAGATGCATTTCTTAAAAATATTCTTTGTCATTTTTCTCGATTTTAACACCCTGCAGCAACACAACTCAGCAGTGTCCCAATACAGTGTATGCCTTGAAAATGAACATGAATTTAAAAGTCTCTGACGTACGGTAAAAAAGCACAATCAATGGATCTTTTGCAATGTCATTTGCACAGCCTTGTTAAATGTTAAATTCTCTAAGCTGAAGCTAACTAAAATAATAACTTTGCCTCCTCCAAATTTGGTTAGTGCTAGAACTACAACAAGATTAAAAATAACTACCTCACCACCTACAATGAGGTTAGCTCCTCTCATAAATTGATTGAGTGCATATGGGTTAACAGGGTACCTGCAACCACCAAGGCAAAGTAATTCCTATTACTGTACCCGATGACAGCTTGAGAAGAACTGACATGTAGTAAATTATGTGGCAGCACAATGAGGAAAACCAAAACCTAAACCCACTGAAGCCTACTTGAGCAGCTAGTAGTTATGAACATAAATTGGTCTGTTTACTGATGGCACACATGATAGTTACAGATAGGGAAAATAAATCCGTACAACTTTGTTCTGAACCATTAACACAAAATGGTACATAACTCTTGTTGAGGTAAATAAAAATGACACATATTAAAAAAAATATGTTGCTTAGTACTGAGTTTTGGTTTAGACAGTTAGAGCTTATGGTACAACAGAACCAGGTGACATGAATTTTTTTTTCTTTCAACTCAACATATTTCTCACCTTTTTTTTTTGAAAATCTTCTAGTACACCAGCAGCACCCTATTTTAATAACCTGCAAACTTCACTCTTCTCTGTAGCTGATTTGTCAGTGGCTCCATCTCTGAGATCTTTGTAGCCCATTTCTCATATGCCTTGGTTGACTTGACCTCATCTGGTATTGAAAGGAATGCCAAGTGCTTTGAGAAACATATAGTTCAGTGAACAGGTTCAATAGAGAACTAAACTTGCAGTACCAGGGCACCTAGCCGGCACTACTGTATTAATGAAACAGAGTGGAATCTTTTCAAACAACAGCAGTAACTGCAGCCATGTGTTTACCTTCAGCAATTGCCGCATCAATTATATCCTTGAAGCAGTGGGAATCAAGCTTTGGTTGTGAGCAAATCATTGGCCAGAAAAGTCTGCATACAAAGGAACAATATCAATGTAGAAATTAGAGCAAAACTGTTGGAACAGCTTACAATATCCAGGATAAAGGTTTGATGAAAAATAAAAGGAAACCAAAATTTGAAGCAATCACCTATTCATGTTGCCCTTATATTTTCTGTACAGTTCCTTGAAGCCCTTTTTCTCAAAATCCACTAACTTGATTCTAAGAACAACTCTGAGGAACTATATGTTTTCTGTCTTCGATGTTTAGCACAGGTATACTCCAAGGCGCAAGTCAGAGCAAATACAGGAAGGAAAAAAATGTGTGGCATCGTCACTTGCCGCTGCTGTTGTGGGCATTCTCTGAAACGCATCATATGCAATTGACAAAAAAAATCCTCTACTCTTGGATTCAATGGAGACCAGCTAGAAAGAAACTGTTAGACGGCGGGGCAACAAAAGCTCTACATCAGTCGATAATGCAGCAGCTCGAAGCTGTCGCCGTTGTACACCAATGCTAATCAACTGGCAGCGAACAGCCCAAGTGACTCTTGTGCTAGATGACAACAGTTCAAGGTTGGTTAATCATAAAGAAAACTTTGCGAGATACCGGCTGTCGCTCTAACTTAGACCTAAGTGGAATGAAATTGCAAAATTTACCCCAAAAAAATCCACGACAAATCAGAACTTCTACCATATATTACCTTGAGGGCATTTGAGCGAGCACATGGTGGCCATCGTCCCTGTCGACCTCTACGCCAGCAGCAGGAGCAATGGAGGTTATCTCAGGTGAAGCACACGGAGAGACACGAAACCCTAGGCCAGCCGTGCGCGGATCCGCAGCTCATGGCCACCGTCGCGTGCCGCCAGCAGCACCGGCCCAGCCGCCGTGATCTGAGGAGGGGAGGATTAGGACGACGAGGCAGGCCACAGCCGCCGCGCCCTGATCCTGGCCGCCGCCGTCGCCCTGCTCGCTCGAGAGAAGGGAGAGAAGGACAGCGTACGCTGTCACCGCGCCATGGCCGGGGACGGCCACCACCGCTGAGGCGGCCAGTCGCCGCGCCGGCGCAAAATCAGGCGGGGGTCGCCGTCGCCCTCGCCATGCCGCGCGCCGAGGACGAGCGGGTGGGAGGAAGGAGGGGAGGAGAAGAGGTCAGCCTCAGCCTCTGCCGCCGTCGCTGTGCCCGGAGAAGGAGAGAGGGAGTGAAGGAGGGGAGGGAGCCGCCGCTGCGCCGCCCGTCCGGGCGCCGTCGCCCCTTCTGCTCCCACCTCGGGAGGAAGACGAGAGAAGTAGGTGGAGTGTTTTTTTTTTAAGCTGAAGCTGCTCCGTATTGGAAGCTGAAGCTGCTCCATATATATATATGGATTCAAGAAGCTGCTCGACCAAGATTCCATTAGAATTTAGTATTGAAATTAGCTTCTGCAGGTTTGATTAGCTTCTAATAGAATTAGGGAAGCCAAATCTGGGCCATTGGAGGCCATAATCAGATGGGCCAGGTTTTTTAGGGCGACGTGGCACCGTGTTCTTTTGAGGAGTGTCTCCCAATTTAAACTCTTAAATATATATATATATAGCCAAACCCTAGCTCTCTCACTGCTAGCTAACCACTTCAGTTCAGAGCTCCCCTCTCCTGCTTCCAAGTTCCAATTCTTAAGTAAACTGCTAGCTGTTTTCATTTCATTAGGTAAACAAGAAGCTAACAAGAATGGGCAGCTTGGACACCAACCCTACCGCCTTCTCCGCCTTCGGCGACGACGCCACCGCCGGCTTCCAGCCACTCAACCCCGACGACGTCCGCTCCTACCTCCACAAAGCAGTCGACTTCATCTCCGACTACTACAAGTCCGTCGAGTCCCTCCCCGTGCTGCCGGACGTCAAGCCGGGGTACCTGCGGCACCAGCTGCGGTCGGCGCCGCCCACCTCCTCCGCCCCGTTCGACGTCACCATGAAGGAGCTCACCGCCTCCGTCGTCCCGGGATGACGCACTGGGCCAGCCCCAACTTCTTCGCCTTCTTCCCGTCCACCAACAGCGCCGCCGCCATCGCCGGCGACCTCATCGCCTCCGCCATGAACACCGTCGGCTTCACGTGGCAGGCCGCGCCGGCTGCAACAGAGATGGAGGTCCTCGCGCTAGACTGGCTCGCGCAGCTCCTGCGCCTGCCGCCCAGCTTCATGAACCGCACCGGCGCGGCTGGGCGCGGCACTGGCGGCGGCGTCATTCTGGGAACCACCAGCGAGGCCATGCTCGTCACGCTCGTCGCCGCGCGTGACGCCGCCCTGCAACGGAGTGGCTCCCACGGCGTGTCCGGCCTGCCGCGTTTGGCCATGGGTGTACGCCGCCGACCAGACGCACTCCACCTTCTTCAAGGCGTGCCGCCTCGCCGGCTTCGATCCGGCCAACATCCGCTCCATCCCCACCGGCCCGGAGACGGACTACGCCCTCGACCCGGCGAAGCTGCTACAGATAATGCAGGCCGACGTCGAGGCTGGCCTTGTGCCGACCTATGTCTGCGCCACGGTCGGCACCACGTCGTCTAACGCCGTCGACCCTGTCGGAGCTATCGCCGACGTCGCCGCAATGTTCAACGCGTGGGTGCACGTCGACGCCGCGTACGCCGGCAGCGCGTGCATCTGCCCGGAGTTCCGGCACCACCTCGACGGCGTCGAGCGTATCGACTCAATCAGCATGAGCCCGCACAAGTGGTTGCTCACCTGCCTGGACTGCACGTGCCTGTGGGTGCGCGACACGCACCGGCTCACCGGCTCGCTGGAGACGAACCCGGAGTACCTCAAGAACGACGCCAGCGAGTCCGGCAACGTCACCGACCTCAAGGACATGCAGGTCGGCGTCGGCCGCCGCTTCCGCGGGCTCAAGCTCTGGATGGTCATGCGCACCTACGGCGCCGCCAAGCTCCAGGAGCACATCCGCAGCGACGTCGCCATGGCCAAGATGTTCGAGGACGCCGTGCGCGCCGACGACCGGTTCGAGGTCGTCGTGCCGAGGAACTTCGCGCTCGTGTGCTTCAGGATCAGGCCCCATGGCGGCGGTGGCATGACGGAGGAGGACGCCGACGAGGCCAACCGTGAGCTCATGGAGCGGCTGAACAGGACGGGCAAGGCGTACCTCGCGCACACGGTGGTCGGCGACAGGTTCGTGCTGCGGTTCGCCGTGGGTTCGTCGCTGCAGGAGGAGAGGCATGTCCGGAGCGCGTGGGAGCTCATCAGCAAGACCACCACTGAGATCATGCACGAACAGAGCGCGGAGTAGTACTGTAGTAGTAACATTATTATTATATAGTATTAAATTATTTATATGCCATTTACAATTAGATTGAGATTTTTTTATTCTTTGTTGTTTGCCCAAAGGAGGAATAATAAAGCCAACACTCTTTTACTAGTAGGGCTGTTTTTTATTTTCAGCTCGTAAAGCTGTTGTTGTTCTGGTAAAACCTTTAATTTAGTAAACCAACTTCTCTTTGGTACACAAAGAGGGTGAAGTGTATGTGGATTGCATATATATTAGTGTTTGCACAGTGTGATTTGAACAATAAAATCTGATTCTGAATTCTGAACTCTGAACAGTGGTAGCTAGTTTGTACCTTTTTTTTATGATGTTGGGAACATGACCGAGCGTGTATTTTTCGTCAAGGGCAGGATCCAGCGCTCCGATCCTACAATTTTCACCACGAACAAAGCAGAGAGCAAGAGAAACGAGAGAGAGAGAGAATAATAGAAAAAAAAAGACGAGAAGTGGAAACGTTGTGTACGTCCGCCCTATTTTCTCCGGTCATATGTCAGTAAAAAACTCAAAAGTATGACGTTGGCTCACATATATGCATGCATCACCCGTAGATATTAATTTGCCAAGAGCACGGTCAACGAAATTGTCCAACCTTACTAGCAGGGCCTACCTTTTGAAACTACTGAGAACGAACATTAACAGTCAAGTTGGTGAGTCAGTAAGAAATTTCGCTGGCGAACGAGCACAGCAGTCAGCGTTTGCACATTTGATGAACCATTGTATGCTACACTCGTAATTAGTGTCGTCAACCTAGTGAGGTTAACACTTTTATAAAAGTAGTCCCTACTATACAAATCCGGCGCCGTCGACGACCTCCCTCCCCGATGCTGCCAGCACCGGTCGGTCCTCACTCAAGAGCTCGAAGATGCTTCTATAGAGCTTGCCCACGAGCTGTTCGAGCAAATGGTGCTGCAGTCATGATTGAAGTTTCGAGTTGCACTGATTTTTTAGATAATGGATAAAAACAATATCCGGCCTCTACATCCAGGGATGTACACAGCCAATTATTACAAAGTATTGTAGAGAAATAAAATAGAGAGCCATGACGTCCTTGTGTTCCTAACTTGCTTGTGAGCCGCTCTGCACCTATGGAGCTCCCAGGCCTCAACTTTCGCGCATGGGCTGCGACGCGGCGGCGTGCGGGGAGGCAAACGGGCTGCGCCACGGCTGCACGGGGGCGTGCGGTCCAGCGGACGGGCGGCGGTGCGGCAGCGCGCGGGCCCCACGGACGAGCGGGCGCACAACTACCGGGAGCTGCGAGATGAAGGACTAGCTCGCGTGGATGGATCCCGCGACGCACCGTCGACAGCACAGGATGTCAACCCGCTGCCTGTCCACAGCCGCAGCCACCGAGGCGAGTGCAGCCCCCGCCGTGATGACGGATGAGCATCTGCTACACATGTGCACTTGCATCTCCTACTGCTATTGAAGGAAAGAGTAGAAGGTAGAGAAATCAACGATGCTTCCCAGGCAGGCATAAGGAGCAGGATAACCGGATAAGGTACAAAACTCTCATACTCCCTTCTCCCCTGTCATTTGTTTACAGTTAACTTCTAGCTTGCTACAACTGATACCCTTAAGATCTGAAAACGCATAAATGCTATCACATGATTACTTTCTGTAAATGTTTCTTGCATACTAATTGATAGAGAAAATGCCTTGATGGAATATATGAATTCAAAGCCTCGGACTCTATTTAAGAAACAAAGTGAATCAATAAATCTTGCTCTATCAACAATTCTTGACATATTTTGAGAATGGTGATGGCTGGCATATTTATCTTTTAGTTGATCTGCCTCTATTTGTGCTTCCACGATTTTGTTGCCAAACAAATACACTGATCTTCACTTAACAATGGATACTCATATTTGAACTATCACTTCTCTTTGCCTTCCCTTTTTATATATATCTGGACTGTATAGTCAATTTCAAAACCTAGAGGCCAATTGTATTTGCTCATCTTAGAGGTGTGCACACTGCCTTTTGAGTTCAGTTCAGCAATGCAAGATACCCAACACTTCCGACACAACAATATATGTATTTTTCATACCATTAGATAAATCCTTATTTTCCACAATTAGGAATATGCATTATTTCCATTTTTTTTGTCAACATGTACTTTGTACTCCTATCTTGCTGAAATGGTATGGCCATTGCAGTGTGACTATCACTCTCTCAAATTCGTTGAACTCACCACAAATATCACAGTTGAAGTTGTTTTTTACAGTTAAGTTGCACAGTATCAATAATTCTCAGTGAAGTTCTCTAATTTGTTGTAGCAGCTATTTTTTCTGAGATTTAACACACTACAAAGTTTAATTTTGATATGAAATTTTGATGACAGGGAGCGATCTGCTGAGTGTTACTGATTCTGTTTTTAGTTTTCCTTGCCACAACCAGCAGACAGCCATAGATGTCGGAGTCCCCTAACCAGTCACCCCTGTCCGCGGGTCTGCCTTGACGAGAGCGCCCCCAGAGGCCTGCATTCCTGGACGGGGCAGAAGTGCAGATTTTGCCTGTTGGTGAACAATTCCGGCCGTGCTGCTGCAGCAAAAGTTCATGGTCATCAATGATATCTTTTGAAGATGCAATTGTTATATCTGATCATTAGCAAACTGCACTTTGTCAGTGATGTACCTTATCGATTTCAGTCGATCCCTTTTGTTTTATATATACTCTTATACCAATCCCATTTTCTGACACAAATGTTCTGAGCTTTTTATCCTCTTATATGTAACCTTCTCTGTTATCACTCAGTTTAATGTTATTCAATATTATCAAAACTGAATATAAATTGTGTAGACCGGATTATACTGGCCCATGTGGTACCACACTCCAAGGTGGGTGCGGCAAAGCCGCGCCGAGTTTTCTAGTCTATCTCAGAATGTAAGCCATCCATATCATCCTTCTCTAAGTATTCATATCATCTTCCACTATAACCATACCATACGTACCACTACCTTGCAACCCCTTAATTGTGGGCTATGTATCCATATCTTTCCGCTTAATTTCATTTCAATTTCTTCACAATCCTAGTATTAACAAGGCAGGATATGTTCTGGTTAGCTATATGGTTAAACTATACTCCCTCCATCCCAAATTATTTATCATTTTCAATTTCCATGCTATAAATTTGGCTCGATTTATAGAAAATACGTACAATATTTATATCTCAAAATAAATTTGTTAAAAAACTAGATTCAAAGATCTTTTCGATGATACTAATTATGATTCTAATCGATGATATTTATTATTTATAAAATTACCAGTAACTGTTTCTCAGGAAGCGAAAGCGACAGATATTTTGGGACGAAGGGAGTACCTTTCTATAGTCGTAAGAAAGTAACATTTTTCTTAAGATGACTGTACACTATTGGATCCGACAGATATGTGGACTGCTCCAGGCTTTGTGGAGTGTCACTCTCGACATAGGGCGCTCAGCCTACCTCTTGACGGCGAAGAGCTCTTTGTTGAGTATTTTTTTGGCACTCGACAAAAGTTTTGCTGAATGCTAAGTTGGCCCTCACCAAAAGAAAGTAATGCAAACGGCAAAAACGACAGTAACGATGGCTTTGCTGAGTGCCAAGGCTCTGTCACTCGGAAAAGGAGATGGCTCGGCCCTAGCATTCAGAAAGCCGCTTCCTGTGCCGATTGTCAGAGCCTTGGCACTGGCCAAATCCATCTCCTTTGCCGAGTGCCAGGGCCTTGGCACTTGGCAAAGAATAGTTTTTCGGTAGTGATAGGAGTGCTGGTGAAATAAAATTAGAGAGAAAAGGTATGACAACGACAAATGGTACTTACAGAAATCAATTTTAGAAACGCTTCCATTCTAATTCAGAGATATGCTCTGACGAACCATATCTAAAAAGAATAGAATAATTTTTATGTTCTATACATACAGTTGGTAGACGTAGCCACCTTAGAATTTATAGAGGCAACTAAACACTCTATCTATCTCTAGAAATTGATTTCTTATGGACCATTTGGCCGCCACCAATATAGATGTCTCCAGATATCCGTGTCCCGTAAACCCTATATTAGAATTCGGATCATATTTTTCGATAATAATATAGCAGAGGATAGTTGCATTTGGAGCAGCTAACATGCACGCAGTCGCTCTCATCCGATCCACGCAAAATATGAGTAAAACCAACACTAGTAGACAGGTAAGCAGTCGTGTCGTGTCGCGATGGCAGAGGTCTCGAACGCAACCAACGTATTGCCGAAAGCAGCCGGCGCGCACCTGCGCGAGACTTTCCTCGACGACCAAAATTCGCCGTTGATTTCACTGGTTGAGCAGATACATACGTGCGTGCGTGCGCGGCTACTGTACAGTTTAAACATCAGAATATATATATTTGTATATGTGACCGGAGACAGCAATAATTTATCTAGGGTTTTGGACAGCAGCGGACAACAATACATGTGATGTGACATATTTAGAACAAATGAATAAAAAATAATACAATGGGTCAAGCTCAACTTGAATTAAATCTAATACGTAATGGGCAGACATATCACGTGGCACTAAAGATCCACCTTTTACAACCTTCAACCATGCATGCATATAGTCCCTTTTTTTATTTCTCAAAAACAAAACAACGGCCAGCCGATAAGCTAAGGCAACCTTTTCATCATGCAACTTACAAAACTAGGTCGCTTTCAACATGCATAAGCTCCTTGGTAATTACAATATCCAGCGTGGGGCATTAATAGGCTGACATGACATGGGAAAGACTTTGTCCTCAAATTAATTATATTATTAGAAATATAATTATATAGTTGACCATCATTATTCTTTTTCATTTTTGCATAGTAATAGTATAATCCATGGCACTCAAAATTTCTTAACATTGGCCATACTAGTACGTTCATCACTCAACAATATATATATGATATGGCTAAAAATTAAGCATATCATCAGAACTCTTATTAGCTAGGAAGAAACTCAAATTAAAGCAGGCACACATTTTCAACTTGAGTTTCTTAAAAGAAGCAAAAGGAGAAATAGAGGAGGTTGGGGGGGTGGGTGCTAAAGTAACAAAGGCTAAAAATGTCATGACTAGATTTCGACCAAAAATTTATTAAGATAAACTACAATTAATTAAGATGGTAACTAGTACTTGCTTGATTTCGACGTGTTTCAGCTCTAATGGTGTTTTTTTTTTTTTTTTTTTGAGCTGGACTGGTGCTGCAGCCTACAGTAGCACTGGTCCTTCCTGCAGTACTGAATTGAACGCAAAATAGAAATGAAGACTAGGGATCAGCTGGCCGTAAGCAACATCACTACATGCGCAACTAGTAATCTGGACATTTCACTTTGACCACGGCTGTGCAGATAATGGGTCAATTCATCAACTGAGATCGAGATCTGGTTTTTTTTTTTTTTTTCTGTGGAAGAATCCAACAGAATTGACGAAAAAAAATGAACCTGGAATTCGCGAGTCTGCCACAAATTGTAGGTTGACTTGAAGAAGATTGAAGCATGCGCATGCATGGATGAAGTACTAAACTGTAGGTCATTTTAACTTTTTTTAGAAAACCAAAGTATCTCAAGTCTGATCTAATTTTTACAGAAAGCGCATGGGATATGCTTCTAGTATAAGAGAACAATTAATCCAAAATGAAACAAATTAGCAAAGCCATGAAAATATCTAGTGTGGTAAGTGCCAAAATGATCTATGACGATAAGGAGGTACTCCATCCATACTTGAAAATAAAGTCGTTTGAGATAAGATTTGGATCAAACGTTGAGAATATAAATCATGAATAACTTTTAAGTCGTTGTTAAGTCTGAAAAAATATGAAAATCATATAAATAGATTTTGTCTTGAAAATACTTTTATAAAAAATATACATACATAACTTTCTTGATAAATATTTTTATAGAAATATAAAGTCAAAGTTATGTTTTAGAGACCATGTCGCTATCCAAAAACGACTTTCTTTTTTAGTATTGACGGAGTTCGATAAAAACGACGCCTCTGGGCCACCCACAAAAAAAAAAACGCAAAACACAACCCATAGGTAAGAAAGGCCCGATAAACGGCCCATGAAGAAACGCCGCGGCTTCCCCACGAGGGCTCCCGCCTCGCCCGAGGGCACCCCCCGGCGCGCCGAGAGGAGTCACGATTCGCCCGAGAGCATAACGCCACCCAGGAAACGAACGACTCGTTCGAGGGCGCTGCGACATGTTCGAAAGCACAACATCGCTCCCGAGAGCGGTATCACGTCACTATCGGGCGCCAACCACCGTCCCCCGCTACACGGGGGAAACAAACCCCGACGTCTGGCTCGAGGACTACCGACTAGCATGCCAAGCCGGAGGCGCGAACGATGACGACTTCGTCATCTGCAACCTCCCACTATACCTGGGAGAATCGGTGATGAGGACATCACTCCTTCAGATACACTCAATGATCCTCCGCTGAATATTCAAGGTCCAATCACAAGAGCTCGCGCGCGACAATTAAATTTACAGGTGAGCTCGTTCCTAAGCCACTCTTTATATGATTTAGAGAATATATTACTACCTAATGATTATATTATGATTAGGAATCATGGAGAGGACCGGGAGATACATAGAAGAGGGCTTGGAGGCGTTGAAGGCCTGCAAGGGCGCTCAAGTCAAGGTGGAGGCCTAGACCAAGTCGACTTCGAATCCGTTTCGGAGTCCAGGAGCAGTCTGTACTAATTTAGACGCCCAGGATGCGTCCGGACTCGAATTGGATGTTCTTAGACTCTAAAGAAAGATAACGAGAAGAGCTTTCCAATGAGTCTTGTTGGAGGCCCAAATTCATCCGAGTCATCGCGAATCGTCCGAACAAGTTGACGTCCAGAATCTGCCCCGACGCTGCGGCGTCGTATTTTTGGTCTATGGGCCTTGTATCGTGTTGGAACCCATTAGGGGTGCGTCTAGGGGTCTTGCACGACCTTAGACTCTTTATAATCAGTAGCCATCGCCCAAGTTAGGGTTTGGGTTTTGCTTAAGATTAATCTGTCCATTGACGATCGCCGTTCATCGGTTTTTGGGAACCCCAACTTGAGAACTTAATCATTCATCTGCGGTTTGTCCCAACTTTCTCGAGCTTTGTTCTTTCGAGTTCTTGCTTGTGTTCTTCGTTTTGCAGGCACGGATTAGCCTTCTTGGCGAGGTCAACCGGTTGGTGACACGGTTGATAACCCGAGGAATCGTGGTGCTAAGGTTGCGGGGTTTGGGTCTTTTGATCCGAAGCCGGATCGGTATGTCGCGTTCCACTCAAAACGAGAGTTATCCAGGACCTAACGAAAGATCGGGAATCACGTCCCCATCAATCGGCTCGCACCTGGCTCGAGCACCTCCCGAGAGGCAGAATCCGGGATTGGGAGGACCTTAAGGAAGTCTTCGTGGGTCACTTCCAGGGCACGTACGCCCGGCCGGGAAACTCTTGGGACCTCAAGAACTGCAAACAGAAGCCCGGCGAGACCCTTCGCGAGTACATACGATGCTTCTCCAAACAGTGCACCGACCTTCCCAGCGTGGCGGAGGCCGACGTCATCGGCGCTTTCCTCTCTGGGACAACCAGCGAGACCCTGGTTCATGAGCTGGGGCGTAAGAAGCCGCTTACGACTCGGGAGCTACTCGACATCGCCACCAACCACGCTTCGGGAGAGGGGCGGTACGAGCCATCTTTGATTGGACGAAATGCAAGGGCAAGAACGAGGACGCCAGTGAAGGCACCTCCGACCGGCGCAACAAGAAGAAGAACAAGCAGAAACGCGGGGACAACCTCGTGGCGGCCGTCGAACGCAGGAACATTGGGAAGGCCAAGAAGCCCGCAGAAGGAGCACAAGGCAACCACTTCGAGAAGCTGCTCGAGGAACCCTGCACAAACCATGCCCACCCGGCAAAGCATGCTCTGAAGGACTGTGAACTCATGCGACGGTTCATGTCGGGGGAATACAAGAAAGCAGCGCCACCAAAGAAGATGCCGGAGCACGACAGAGAGCACGAAGACGTCCACGACGACGAGTTCCTGGAGCCAAACGGATGCCTTATGATCTTCAGTGGCCCAGACGCCTATGGGTCGAGGCGGCAGATGAAGCTTACAAGAAGAGAGGTGTACTCTCTCGAGCCGGCGCTCCCCACCTTCCAGCGGTGGTCCAACACAGCCATCACCTTTGATCAGTCTGATCATCCGACACGCATCCCGCAGCCGGGAAGATTCCCACTCGTCGTCGACCCGATCGTTGGAACCACGTGGCTCACCAAGGTCCTGACGGACGGCGGGAGCGGGCTCAACATCCTCTACGCCAATGCCTTCAAGGCCGTGGGGCTCAAAAGGGCGAGTCTGCAGGTGGCGGGGATCCCTTTCCACGGCGTTGTACCGGGCAAACAGGCGATGCCCCTAGGAAGAATCGACCTTCCCGTCACCTTTGGAGATCCCTCGAACTTCCAGAAGGAGGTCCTCACCTTCGAAGTCGTGGGCTTTTCGGGTTCGTGTCATGCCATTTTGGGACGGCCATGTTACGCGAAGTTCATGGCCATCCCCAATTACACTTACCAAAAGCTCAAGATGCCCAGCCCGAGGGGCGTCATCACTGTGGGAACACCGTTCCCGCACGCCTACGAATGTGACATCAAATGCTGTGAGACGGCCGCGGCCCGATATCCTCCAAGGAGATTATGGCTGCGCTGGACGACTTCACCAAGGACCTCCTGGACTCGAAGAAAAGGACGCCCGGCGCGTTCGAGCCCGTGGAGGACACTAAGAAGATCCTCATCGACTCGAAAAACTCTGCGGGGAAGACGGTGACTATCAGCACTGCCCTCTCTCCCAAATAGGAAAGCGCGCTCGTCGACTTCCTCTGCTCGAAGAAGGACGTCTTTGCGTGGAGGCCCTCGGACATGCCAGGCATACCGAGGGATGTCGCCGAGCATTCCCTATGGATCAAGGTCGGCTCAAAGCCGGTGAAGCAGCGCCTTCACCGCTTCGACGAGGAAAAAAGGAGGGCAATTGGAGAGGGGATAGCGAAACTCCAAGACGCAGGATTCATCAAAGAAGTGTTCTACCCCGAATGGGTGGCAAATCCTGTACTTGTAAAAAAGAAAAGCGGAAAATGGAGAATGTGCGTTGACTACATGTAACAAGGCATGTCCAAAGGACCCGTTCCCTTTACCGCGCATAGACCAAATAGTCAACTCGACCTCGGGGTGCGAAACCCTGTGCTTTCTTGATGCGTACTTAGGATACCATCAGATCGCAATGAAGGAGTCGGACCAACTCGCCACGTCATTCATTACCCTGTTTAGCACCTACTGTTATGTGACCATGCCTTTTGGTCTAAAAAATGTGGGCGTGACATTTCAACGTTGCATGGTCAAGTGCTTCAACAAACTCATCGGAGAGGTTGTGGAAGCATACGTCGACGACATAGTAGTCAAGACAAAGAACACTGACAGCCTCATGGCTGACCTAGAGTTAGTCTTCGACAGACTAAAAAAGAAGTGTGTGAAACTAAACCCTAAAAAATGCATCTTTGGTGTCCCGAGAGGCATGCTCCTCGGCTTCATCATGTCAACACGAGGAATCGAGGCAAACCCCGACACAGTCGAAGCTATCCTAAAAATGGGCCCTATCCGGAACCTGAAGGGTGTGCAACGGGTGACAGGATGCCTCGCCGCCCTTAGCCGTTTCATTTCCAGTCTCGGGGAGAAAAGCCTACCCCTCTACCGACTCCTGAAGAAGACCGAGAGGTTCGTTTGGACCAGCGAAGCCCAAGCAGCCCTTGACCAACTAAAGGAGGCCCAATGAAACCACCGATCCTAATCGCCCCGAGGGAAAAAGAAGAGTGTTGACGGTGGATAACGTCAATATTTATTAGAACTTTAGACATGAAAGGATACATGAATACATACTAGTCTAGGGTTTTAACTGACAATTTCCACGAGTTTTGCATAGTCTATATTTTCTAGGGATTAATCCAGAAAAGCATAAAAGAAGGGATTATAGTGCATAATCATCACGAAACTTATCCGCGACGGAAAACATCGTCATCAGGCTCAGGAAGGGTCTAGAAGACACCCGAAGCAGTGGGACCCACAGGGGAGTCCAGGTGGGGCCGGCCCGCCCCACCTCGGCGCCGGCCGGCGCCTCCCCTGTGGCCTCCCCGCCGCCTTTCCGGAGTCTTCCTCCCACGCGTCCTTGGAAGCCAAGCAAAGCATTCCTCCGTCGATCTAAGGTCGGTTTGATCCGACGGTGCATACAACATGAAGACGCGGATCGATGACGTGGTGGTTCCTTGCCCCCTACTCCACCTTGGCCTATATAATGATGCCCCAAGGCCCCTCCAAGAGGCATTCTACACCCCGGTGCTTCATATTCTCTACATAATTAGGGTTAGGGTCCCTCTAGTTCTAGTTCATCTAGTTCTAGTTCATCTAGATGTAGCAATTAGGAGAGACTAGTTCATCTAGATCTAGTCTTGTTTAGAGATTAGAGAGATTGAGTAGAGAAGTAGAGATTCTGTCGGAGTTCCGGCCTATCGGTGCTTCTTCATGGCTGTATTCTTGTGGATTCAGTTCCCTCGCCCGGAGCTGCGTTCTGAGGTACTTTTGTATTCGCCATTCCGATTCAAGTAAGCAACTTGTTTTTATTCGTTCTTAAGTTCACATCTCATATTGAGGGCTTTGATCTTGGTCATTACTTGGTTGAAGTAGTATTTCGTAGTGTAGACGTGGTGCCTAGGCTAGGTTTACTTGTTGATATCCCCTGATTAGCCGGATAGTGGTAGCTCGCGAAGGTGACTTTATAGCTTCATTGAATCCTCTGTAGTCCACGTTCCGTTGATAGGACATATAGGCTTATAGGAGCTTGATAAGAGATTACTCTGTTTCCTCTCCTATTCGGGTTACTTGCCCAGTTAGACCGTATTATACACAGCTTACCGGTTGTCAGAACTAGAGTGCAATAGCTATTTTCTCTTTCTTGATATTATCTAGCCTAATTGTAGGGTTAAGTCTATGTACTTTGTCATCATCACAACTGTTCCCTGTGGATACGATATTTAAAACCTCTAGGTAAAATGTGGCACTAGTATGATATCTGTAAACTTGCGGATAATCTTACTTAAATCTTATTTTGTGGAGTGCGGTTAATTTATACCAACAAGCATTTTTAGCGCCGTTGTCTTGAGAACGGTTTGCTGATTTTGACTTAGTCTAGCTTAATCTTGTATTATACTTTTATCTTTTCTTATTTTATCCCATTCTCTTCATTATTTTTGTGTTCATCCTTATGGATGCTTTTAATTCTATTCCTATCTGTCTTTTATGGCATGCTTGAAAGTTTCGGGCCACCAAAATCTAATGAACCTATCATAACACCTGGCTATGAGCTGCGCCCATGTTTAATTAATATGATTCGGGATAAACCCTTCTCGGGAGAAGGTAACAAAAATCCATACTCACACTTACGAGAATTCGAGCAGACCTGTGCATGCATGTGCATTGCTGGCATGTCCGATAAGACTATTAGATGGAAGCTTTTTCCGTTCTCTTTGACTGGAAGAGCCAAACGTTGGTATAATCGAGCCGTAGAGAGTATGCAAGGTGATTGGGAAACATTATACTCTGAATTTTATTTATATTTCTTTCCCATCCATAGAGTAGTTAACCTTTGGAAAGAGGTTCTAACCCTTAGACAACTAGAACAAGAATCTCTTAGTAAATCATGGGAGCGTTTTAATGAACTTGTTACATTTGGCCCTGACCTTGGTTTTTCAGACCCTGTGCTTATTCAATATTTTTATTTGGGTCTTACCAAAGAATCCAAAGAATCCCTTGATTTAGCCTCTGGAGGAGCTTTTCTTCACTTACCTATAACTGAAGCAAGGCCTATGCTAGAAAAGGTTGTTCAAGCCTATTCTGAGCTCCCCGAGGAAGAGAAGAACTTATCACCCGAACTAGAAACGGAAGTCTTGGTAGCTAAAACACAATCATCTCATTCCCAAGATTTAGCTATCAATCCTAAACCTTTAAATTTCCACTTCGATGATTTAGACTTCCAGTTAGCTAAGATGCTCGTAAATCAATGCACATCAGATCTTCTCAGAAGAGCATCTTGGGAAAAGTGTCGTCAACTTCCTTTCCCTCCTGAAAGACATTGAAAAGAGTTCAAGGATGACATGCCAAGTGATACCATAGAAGGAGAACCAAACCTCTCAGGAATAAATTCTATTTTCTCCCCTTCTATGCCTACAATAAATGTCTCTGAACCCATCTCTAAACCCATCCTTGACCCCAATGAATCTTTTTATGCTCTTTCAACTAAACTTTATAATGACCATAGAAATCTATCAAGACATCTCAAGAATAAAAATTATAGGAATACCCAAGAAGAGCAACGACAATGGCGAGGAATGCGTAGAACATACTAGAAATACATATGCTATTGTAAAAGAATGGATGGAAGAGGACGAAGCTTTAGCACTAGCATTTAAACTTGGTTTAAATTTAAATGGTGAGCTTAAATTAATTTCTTTAATAAACATAACTCACCCAAGTTTAGAGTAAGCTTAGAGACCAACTTTTGAGATATGGATTCATCAGAAATTCTAGAAAATAAAACATCCAATAAATATCATAGGCATGAAATAATAAAGACAAACTTATTGCCTATAGACAACCATGAAGATACCTTTGGAGTTTGAAAAGGGAGATCACATCGATGAGCATGAGAATTATCTCATTAACACTTTATCAAATCCATGCTCATATGAGAAATCTTACGGATCAATGAGTCTCTATAACATTATCACACACGAGATCTTCAACCTCCTTATTTCATCTGTTCATAAAATCATAGAAAGCGTGGTTGTAGATGCATATGTTTATCATAAATATTATAGATCTCGTTGTAATCTTGATATAGGTACACAAAGACTAACATTCTAGAGGAAATCACCTCACCAACTCAAAGTATAATAATCATAAGGTTTCCCAAGAACAACTTTGTGTCCCAAAGTAACCACTCTTAAAAAAATGAATTGAGTTTGCACCTTTAGCATAGAAATATAATTGTAAAAATATTCCTTTGATATTTTTGTCACTGACCATTTCAGGTTTGAAGTAAGAAAATAACTAATGGCAGCGCCAGGTATGACCAACCTATCATAATGCCAATTAATCTATCCAAACTTTTTGCTTTGCAAAATTCCAGCTCGCGGGAATGGCCGTATTTAGAAAATTCTATGTTGCTAATATGGTTGTCTCTATCTTATTCAATTTGTTAATCATGCTCTTTTATCTCTTTTTGAATAAATCTCTACAATGCTTTCATGTTACCTTTGTTTATGCTAGTATGTTTTGGTTTAAAAGTACTATAGCTGGGTACTTTCATAGGCTTTTTAAATTAAGCGTGGTGCTTAGATTAAATAGTCTACCTTAGTAAAATTAGACACGGAGTTTGGCTTGGCTATTGATCTGAAATTAGCTTGTGTAGACATTGGATATTTTATTGACTAACCCCTGTAAGAAATTTTCAAAATTAATTTGGTAAGTCATGAGACGAATTCAACTCGAAGATAATACATGGGACATGCTTGAAAAAGAAGACATAGCTCATTCATCATAAATGATAGAACTGTGAGTATTAATGATTCATTCACTTTATCTTCTACTGCAAGTTACTTTGCCTCAAGCCATGTCTGTATAAAACATGATCTATACTAAAATAATATCAATACTATCTTTTCATTAGCATAGGCGGAACAAAATAAAATACTGAACAAGTAACCTATGTTTAAAATTTGTATACTCCTTCGGGTATGTATTGTCCACTAATCTGTTGCAGACATAATAATGACTGGAGTGAAAAGAGTCAAAAGATCAAAGAATTAAAAGATGGCAAAAGAATGAGTGCAACAGAGAAGATAAGATGTCCATGAATAACTCAAGATGCAAGAGGAAGGACCACCAGTCATTTACCCTTCATCACTTAGTGCCATCACGCTCTAATAATGAAGGTAATATTCTAAGGAAAGTGGTCACTGCTCTCCTCTTAATCTTAGTGCACACATAAATACAGACACAAACATGTTAGAGTTACAACTTAAATTGATTAACCTGATTAACTCAACATGATCTGTCTTTTAAGATTATTCATGGCACCTTTTTTTAATCTCAGTCTTAACCAAACAGGCTAAAATATTATATTCGATCTTGGGAAAATGATAGTCACACTCATGTGAAAATTTATAGAGATAGATCCTTCCATTGGTTAAGCAATTTTATTCTTTTCTGCCATGTGAACTTAAATATAACATTCAATGCTTAATCTTTTGATCTTACCACTGATGTCATAAATAAACAAATCATGTAACACTAACTTTATCTTGTTCAATGTGCCTAAGGATAGAAAAAAGGGATAAATTTGGTTCTGTTGGTGTTTTTCCACCAGCAGAGCCTATGCACTTGATCTCTACCTTGGTTTTTGCAAACAGGACAACGCATCGAGCAAAGTTTATTAATTCTACAAGTGAACGTTCTGCGAACATGCACACTGAGCAAGATGCTGCCAGCTACTATTAAAGCTCTACTTCAACCTGCTGGCCAAACCAAAGAACAAAAGTGACATTACCATCACTAGAGGTATGCAACTATCAAGATCTCCATCTCTAAGATGGAGAGATGCACAAGAGTGGAAGAAGTTCTCGTCGTTAAACTTAAAATTTCGTACCCTTGCCATAAGGTAATATGGTAGCTATCTAATTAATTAGTATTTACATGCTGCATTAATAAATTTATCTTAACATATTCATCTTCATAAATATTAAAAAGAAAAAGAAAATAAAATAAAAATCTTTATTACTTTATTTACTTGCATCATAAAATATTAAAAGCCCCACGTGAATAAAGTTGTGGTAATCCTGTAGGAATATTTACTGTGGTGGCATAAAAAATAATAATAGCTTCTGTATTTACTTTCTTGCATTATGAAAAGCTTAAACCCCATAAGAATAAATATTCTCTATGGTGGTATAAAAATATAACTATACATCATGCACTCGTATTTCTACATAACTAGAAAATCCTAAAAAGAGAATCCTGCTAAAACTTGTCAATTTGAAATCAACTCATAAGAACAAATAATCACTTATTGGCTGACCACTAACCTATTATTAAATTCGAGCCTCGAGTTTTGGTTTTCTTGTTGGAGTATAACTATGCAGGATAACATTATGACTAAGAAGTGAGTCTATCAGTGGAGCCCACTAAGACTATCGCTGACAAGCTCGCCCTAAAGATCATCAACACCAAGTTTTGCAAACATCTAGCTTGGGGGGAGCATCCCCTAGTTATCAGGTAACTATACCTAGGTGATTATCGAGTCTATTTTATAGTCATAAAATACCAAAAATATGTGAGCACATGAAGGTTCACAATAGTATCATAAGAAAATATAAAAATACTAAAAATATATGGGCACATGAAGGTCCATGTTTTTAGAGTCTTATGAGTCCAATAGAAATAAAAAGATGAATAATAAATTTAAAATTAAAAACAAAATATTTATCTATATATTAAGGTATGATCATAGAGTGTGTCTAGTTAGTAAGAGTTAAATAAAAACTAGTGAACATTAAAATTTTGTCTTAAAGATGATGAATAGTTGCTCTACAGTAATTCCTTTGAAGTACCTAGTTTTCAACCATGAATTCTCCTGAGTTTTCGACATAACTACTTTGATATAAGAATTTACTCTGAACCTGAAATTTGAGGAGGCATATGTTTGAGCTAAGTCTAGGTAATTGATTGATATGATACATTGAAGGTCTAAGCTGCTATTTATCTTATTCCTAGCATTACTAAGTTCTGGAGATTTATTTTGAAAACTTAAAATATTACATGATGAGCTCTTGTATGATAAAGTTTGAATTCCTACCAAAGCCATATATAATACATTTAGAGTTAGGAAAACCCTTGCGCATTCATGCTTGCTTGCTTTGCATTGAGTTTAGTCAACCTTTGTTGTATATCTTATGAGAGCCTTGTCATGCTTTTAAAATCAAGATCACTTACACACTCCACCCACATATGCATTACTCCTACTCTGGGATGTAAGCGCAGTCATTTCCACTTTCATCCAGATCTATCTAAAAAATGTTTTCCTCCTACACTGGGAGTAAAACACCCAAAAATATACCCTATAGGACAGCCTCTATTTAATTGCTCTAAGTTTTTATCATTATCTCTCCAATTATTTATATTCAAAGGATACATGTGGCTATGCAAAAGTATTGAAAAAAAGAAGAAGAAAAAGGGAGTAAAAGATAGACAAGTGTCCCAACAATTAAAACAATGGGTGCATTGATACCCACCTCCCAGATTAAAAAAAAGAGAAGAGAGAATAAAGGTAGCCCATATTTTTCTGCGAAAAGTTCTAAGGAGGGAGTTATTTTTAAAGAACAAAAGTAGAATTAGGATTAGCCACTAAATACCATATATACACCTATCCACCATATTCCATACACATGCACATCTTGATTTGATTGTATGCCTCAATTCTCTGTGGATCCATTGTTTGACTTTACAACATATGAATTGCAAGTATGCTCATCCTTGTTATTGCCACTCCTGTAAGCTCCACTATAAATCCTTAGTTGTAGGAAGGCATGACATTATTAATGCCTCAGTGAGATCCATAAATACTATATATTAAGAGACTTGAGGGTGTCATACAATTATGCTCTGAGTTTTATTTCGAAAACTTACAAAACTCTGGAATATTGGTATTGTGAAGAATTTGAGACATAGTGCTTGACTTGATTGTTCTATCTTTCGATTGCTCAAGACTTATGCAAAAGCTGTAAAGCTCCATGGTTAAAGGTAAAATGAGTAAGTTTGAAAGTTAGAGCAGTTTTATCTTAACCGAAGGAAAATTTATGTTTCAAAGCGAGTGTGCTTAAAACAAATAAAAGTATTGCAGCAACTCCTGATCTAAATATTTTAATAATTAGGCTGAGGTTGTTTGCCAAGGGACTGGCAAAAGGTAAGCTTGGGGGAGTTGTTGACGGTGGATAACGTCAATATTTATTAGAACTTTAGACATGAAAGGATACATGAATATATACTAGTCTAGGGTTTTAACTGACAATTTCCACGGGTTTTGTATATTTTATATTTTCCAGGAATTAATCCAGAAAAGCATAAAAGAAGGGATTATAGTGCATAATCATCACAAAACTTATCCGCGACGGAAAACATCGTCATCGCTCTCAGAAGGGTCTAGAAGACACCCGGCGGCGGGACCCTCGGGGGAGTCCAGGTGGGGCGGGCCGGCCCCACCTGGCACCTGCCCGGGCGGCGCCCGGGCCTCTCGGCCGCCGCCTTTTGAGTCTTCCTCCCACGCGCGTCCTTGGAAGCCAAGCAAAGCATTCCTCCGTCGATCTAAGGTCGGTTTGATCCGACGGTGCATACAACATGAAGACGCGGATCGATGACGTGATGGTTCCTTGCCCCCTACTCCACCTCGGCCTATATAATGACGCCCCAAGGCCCCTCCAAGAGGCATTCCACACCCCGATGCTTCATATTCTCTACATAATTAGGGTTAGGGTCCCTCTAGTTGATCTAGTTCTAGTTCATCTAGATGTAGCAATTAGAAGAGACTAGTTCATCTAGATATAGTCTTATTTAGAGATTAGAGAGATTGAGTAGAGGAGTAGAGATTCTGTAGGAGTTTCGGCCTGTCGGTGCTTTTTCGTGGCTGTATTCTTCTGGATTCAGTTCCCTCGCCCGGACCTGCGTTCTGATGTACTTTTGTATTCGCCATTCCGATTCAAGTAAGCAACTTGTTTTTTATTCGTTCTTAAGTTCACATCTCATATTGAGGGCTTTGATCTTGGTCATTACTTGGTTGAAGTAGTATTTCGTAGTGTAGACGTGGTGCCTAGGCTAGATTTACTTGTAGATGTCCCTTGATTAGCTGGATAGTGGTAGCTCGCGCAGGTGACTTTATAGCTTCGTTGAATCCTCTGTAGTCCACGTCCGGTTGAGAGGACAGATAGGCTTATAGGTGTTTGGTAGGAGATTACTCTGTTTCCTCTCCTATTCGGGTTACTTGCCCTGTTAGACGGTATTATACAAAGCTTACCGGTTGTCAGAACTAGAGTGCAATAGCTATTTCCTCTTTCTGGATATTATCTAGCCTAATTGTAGGGTTAAGTCTATGTACTTTGTCATCATCACAACTGCTCCCTGTGGATACGATATTTAAAACCTCCGGGTAAAATGTAACACCGGTATGATATCTGTGACGCTTGCGGATAATCTTATTTAAATCTTATTTTATGGAGTGCAGTTAATTTATACCAACAAAGAGCTTCTGCAGTATGTCGCAGCAACTATTGATATTTCTTATGCACAATTAAAATATGAAGGATTCCGCAAGCGCACAGAATACCATTGTAGCATTTTACCGGGAGTAATCCAGGTATCGTTATTTATATTTTACCACTGAAAAATAATGGAATAAGATATTGATAGTTCACCATCATGTATCTACTAACTAGTACACCGACTAGACTAAAGCAGGGGTGAATTATAGATGATAGGAATTATAAATATATGACATCCACACATAGGAGAATTCTATGATGAATAAGTAGATAGCTAAAGTGAGAGGACAACGGGAGAGTTTAAGGTTTCTGAATACTTCTCTATTACTTTGGTTCTATATAACTAATTCATGGTAGATAAAGCAATCACACAATAGCACTTTGGAGCAGCAGCACCTTTCCGGTTCTGAAAAAGACTGGGAAGGGGTAACCGGGGTCAGGCTAACAACAGCTCTACAAAACACCAACTCCGACGTGGTGGAATACGAAGGCCTAACAGAGCTGTCACCTCTGGGGCTACCACAACTAACCGTAAAAGATGGGCGCAAACTCAGGTAAACCCTAGCCTAGACACCACGTCTACACTAAAGATTACTACTCTAATCACACATGATAACTAGAGCACCTAATACAGACGAAGATCCTATGCTAAAGTATAACAACTATACTAATCAATGTAATGCATAAAAGTAAATAGAGAAGACAAAATATATTAAAGCATAAGTCTTATAAGAATAGATACAAAGATATACCAGAACTCTGACGACTCCTCCGAAGACTCCTCCGGAACCCGGGCGTAGCGCCGCTCTCCCTAACTCTCAACTAGAACTACATTGGAAAGTCTAGCCCTAATTCTCTAGAGATGAGAGGTCATCCATTCAAGGGACGCCTCTACATCTCCATAATAATGTGGTGCCCCCAGGGAGGGGGGGTCTGCCTGTTTATTTATAGTCCGGTGGGATGAACGTGCGCCGTAGGATCAAACCGACTTAAGCAACGGTGGAGATGCAAACCCTAAGGCGGTAGGAGGTTGTCCATCGAAGCAGGCCCCAAATGGGCTCTGGAGGGCGCCGGCCGTCCCCGGGGGGCGGCCCCACCCTGTAGCAGGTGGGCCCCACCTTCGGTAAGTCGCCTTCTCGTGTCTTCTAGAGTCTTCTAGTGTTGGTTTCGGTGTAGAATTGATATCTTTTGACTCCGGACTCCGAATATAGCAAATGATATGTCCGTTTCGATCGTCTCGATGAGCCCGTCATAATGATGCACTCCAAATTATTATTTGAGATACTTTTATTCTATGCAAAATTAGATATACCTGCAAAACGATCGAGAACAACACAACTCGTGGAACTCGTTAGAATTAAACCCTACAACTATGCTTTATGGTTAATATCATGTTATATTGAGCAATAGTTGATGGTATAAAATAGGCATTAAGGACCGTCAACAAGTTCCCCCAAGCTTACCCTTTGCTAGTCCCTTAGCAAAGCCTAACTAATAAAGTTGGATCAGGAGTTGCTACAATGCTTTCACTCCTTAAAAGTACACATGCTTTCAAACTGAAATTCTCCTTTGAATTAGACAAAACTGTTCTAACTTTTAAACTTACCCATTTTACCATTACCTATGGAGCTTTTCGACTTTCGCGTAGGTCTTGAGTAATTGAAAAATGGAACAATCAAGTCAAGCACTAGGTCTCAAATTCTTCACTCAACCAATATTCTGGAGTTTTTGCAGGTTTTCAAAATAAAACTTAGAGCTTAATTGTATGACACCCTCAAGTCTCTTTTGTGTGGTATTTGTAGATCTCACTTGAGCCATTTATGTTGTCATGCCTTCCTACAACTAATGATTATAGTGGAGCTCATAGGAGTGGCATTAAACATGGTTGAGCATACTTGCAATTCATATATTATAAAGTCAAACAACGGATCCAAAGAGAGTCAAGTCATACAATCAAACCAAGATGTGCATGTGTATGGAATATGGTGGATAGGTGATTATATGGTGGCTAATCCTAATTCTACTTATGCTCTTTAAAAATAAATCTCTTTCTCTTGGACTTAGAACTTTCGCAAGAAAATATGGCCTATCTTTATTTTTTTCTTCTTTCTCTCTTTTTTTTTTCAGGAGGCGAGAATCTAAATATCTACTATTTTAATTGCTTGGACACTTATCCATTTTTTTCCTCTTTTTTAATACCTTTTATTTTGCATAGCCACATGCATCCTTTGAATACAATAAATGATTGGAGGGATAATGATAAGAACTTAGAGCGTTTAACAAGGGATTGTCCTATGGGATATATTTTTGGGTGTTTACTCCTGGTGTAGGAGAAAAACATTTTTAAGGTGAAACTGGATGAAAGTGGAAAATGATTGCGCTTACTTCCAGGGTAGGAGCAATGCATATGTTGGTGGAGTGTGTGAGTGTGATCTTGATTTTAAAAGCATGACAAGACTCTCATAAGGTATACAATAAAGGTTGACTAAACTCAATGCAATGCAAGCAAAAGATAAATGAACAAAGGTTTTTCTATTCTAAATGTATATCATATATGGCTTTAGTAGGAATTCAAAATTTGTCATACAAGAGCTCATCATGTAAGATTTTCTGAGTTTTTCAAAAGATAAATCTCCAGAACTTAGTATCATTAGGAATAAGAAAAATAGTAGCTCGGTCTTTCTCATATCATATCCCTCAATCACCTAGACTTAGCTTAGGCATATGCCTCCACAAGTTTTAGGTTCAAAGTAAGTTCTTATATTAAAACAGTCATATCCAAAACTCGAGGAGAGAATTTAAGGTTGAAAACTAGACATTGAAAGAAATTACGACAGAGCAACTATTCATCATCTCCAAGACAAAATTTTATTGTTCTTCAGTTTTTATTTGACTCTTAATAAACTAGACGGAATCTATGATCACACCCTAAATAGCTAAAGTATCTTTATTTGATTTTAATAATTATTCATTGTTGACGGTCCTTAACGCCTATTTTATACCATCAACTATTGCTCAATATAACATGATATCAACCATAAAACATAGTTGTAGGGTTTGATTCTAACGAGTTCCACGAGTTGTGTTGCTCTCGATCGTTTTGCAGGTATATCTAATTTTACACAGAATAAAAGTATCTCAAATGATGAATTGGACTACACCATTGCGACGGGCTCGTCGAGACGATCGAAAACGGACATATCATTTGCTATATTCGGAGTTCAGAGTCAAAAGATATCAATTCTACACCGAAACCAACACTAGAAGACTCTAGAAGACACGGAAGGCGATCAACCGAAGGTGGGGCCCACCTGCTACAGGGGGTGGGGCCGCCCGCCCCCCCCCCGCCGCCCGGCCGCCCCACGTAGCCTATTCGGGGCCCGCTTCGATGGATGACCTCCTACCGCCTTAGGGTTTGCATCTCCACCATTGCCAGAGTCGAATTAGTCCCACATCGCCTGTCTAGAAGAGGTGGAGGCTTTTCTAGACTATAAATAAAGAGGAAGACCCCCTCCCTAAGGGCACCATATTATTATGGAGATGTAGAGGCGTCCCTCGAATGGATGACCTCTCATCTCTAGAGAATTTGGGCTAGACTTTTCAATGTAGTTCTAGTTGAGAGTTAGGGAGAGCGGCGCTACGCCCGGGGTTCGGAGGAGTCTTCGCAGGAGTCGTCAGAGTTCTGGTATATCTTTGTATCTATTCTTGTAAGACTTATGCTTCAATATATTTATCTTCTCTATTTACTTTATGCCTTTATACTATGTTTAGTATAGTTGTTATACTTTAGCATGGGATCTCCGCCTGTATTAGGTGCTCTAGTTAGCGTACATGACTAGAGTAGTAATCGTTAGCGTAGACGTGGTGTCTAGGCTAGTGTTTACCTGAGTTTGCGCCCAATTCTTACGGTTAGTTGTGGTAGCCATCAGAGGTGATAGCTTTGTTGGTCTTCGTATTCCACCACGTCGGAGTTGGTGTTTCGTAGAGCTTTTGGCAGCCTTACCCAGCTACCTTCTTCCCAGTCTTATTCGAGAGTTGGATAGGTACTGTTGCTCCAAAGTGTTATTGTGTGATTGCTTTATCTATCATAAATCAGTTATTATAGAACCTTGGTAATAGAGAAGTATTTAGGAACCTTGAGCTCTCCCGTTGTCCTCTCACTTTAGCTATCTACTTATTTATCATAGAATTCTCCTATGTGTGTCATATATACATAATTCCTATCAACTATCATTTACCCCCTACTTTAGTCTAGTTGGTGTATTAAGTTAGTAGATACATGATGGTGAACTATCAATGTCTTATTCCATTGTTTCCCAGTGGTAAAATATAAATAACGATACCTGGAATACTCCTGGTAAAATGCTACAATGGTTTTTTCATTTAAACATGAATCCTTTATATTTTAGTTGTGCATAAGAAATACTAACAAGCATTTTTGGCGCCGTTGTCGGGGATAGGGATTTACCTCTATTTCTAGTAGCGACGTTAGAAATGTCAACAAGCATTTTTTGGCCCGTTGCTCTGGGAAACAATTGGCGTAAAGATTTTGATATTGATCTTGATATCTCGCTAATCTAGTTCGCCGCTAGCTTTAGTAGGATTACCCCCTGTTTTGTTGAATTGTGGAATAAGCGTAATATCAATCGTTTTCAATCTTCGGCGAAATTCTATAAGAACAAGACATAGGAGATAATGAAGAACTCGAGGGTGCCTAAACATACATGATCCATCAACAATGAAGCCATGCCATCTCACAGGTATGTATAAACATTGATATATATTTCACTAACCATGTGTAGATTGGAGAAAAAAATCATCATCACAAGACGTCAAAGTTCATCATATGTGACGAATAAAGACGCCGCACAACTCACCGTGAGTCATGGTAGTTATGATTAAGAATGGTGAGAAAGTCTTGCTCATAGGCTTTAAATTTGATGAGTAGTTATCCTGTTGCATTCCACTTGCATGTTTACTTTGAATAATCCATGCATCTACCCCATCTCATATCAAATCCACAAATGTTCAGTTCCTTGCACATATGCATATCACTTTCATCTCTACTTAAAATGGAAAAAAATATATTTCTCACCATACATGATCATGCTTTTATCTCTATTTGAGTAAACCTCTAAGTGCTTTCATGCTATCTTTGTTTACTATAGTATGCTTTGGTTTGGAAGTACTCGCCATACTTCTATAGGCTTTTAAATTGAGCGTGGTGCTTAGGTTAAAATGCCTTTCTTAATTAAAACTAGACATGGAGTTTGGTTTGATTATTGAACTAGAAATTATTGTAGTAGATATTAGATATTTTGTTGGACTAACCCCTATAGAAAACTCTTAAACTCAATTCGGGTAAGTCAAGAGATGAACTCACATCAAGAGATGAATCAAGGCATGTGATGATGTCTAATAACTTTGCACAAAAAGAAAGACACAGCTCATTCTCTATGGAAGAACTGTAAGTATCAAAGTTTATACATTTAATCCTTTGTTGCAAGTTACTTTAAAAAGTGCAGCTACCAATAAAATTTGTTAAAAAAAATCTATACTAAAGTAATCCTAAAAGCCCATCCTTTTATTAGCATAGAAGAAATCCACATAAAATTATGGACTATAACCTATATGCCAAACTTGTTGCAATCCTTCGGGTATATGTCCACTAATATTTATGCAGGGGATGAAAAGAATAATAAATGTCTGATCATGGTTTGAAATGAAAAGAAATGAGGACAAGTGTATAGAAAGGACCAAGATGAAAAGAAAAGATGAAAAACACTTCAATACCTCGTACACTTCGCCATGATAGTGGACCAATCACCCTGCAAGACATAAGGTACGTTTATCCAAGCTTCATGCAACTTTAAACTACATTCAACATCTTATACCATATTGCTAATTGTCTTGGTTATCTATACCTTATGTCATGCTTAATTTGCTAAAACTTAAAATAAATAAAATACTCTTTTGGTTCACCTACATATTCTTGGTTCTATCTCTAGTCTTTTGAACTTCCTTACTCTATTATAAGTATGCTTTAGAATATTACTTAAACACTATAACATCAAAGCATATTTGTATAAGAATGTGGTTGTATATATAGACTATCCGCTCCTGTATAAAAATGTTCAAATCATATTAGGAGACTTCATAGAATCAAATCAAGGTTAGAAGTATTCTTTAAAATTATATCTTCTCCTTAACCTTGTTGGAAAAATTTGAACTAATGGTGAGTCATTTAAAAAAAACAAACTATAGATTAATCTTTAACTATTTAGCAAACACTATCCACGCTTTAAAATAGATAGTATATTCCTTTGGGTATGTGTTGTCTACTAATCCCTTGCAGAGAAGAAATAATGAGATAAGCAAAAGTCTAAAGGAGTGAGAAAGAAGTGTAACATAGGAAACAAGATGCTAATGATCCAAAAAATGCAAGGAAGGAAAAGACCATTGAAATTCATCTACCTTTTACCGCATGGTGCCATCATGCTGCAGTAATAAAGGTAACATATTAAAGATAAGTGGTCATCATTTTCTCTTGATCTTAGAGTACACATCATAGCACCATTCCTTTGATCTAAATCTTAACCAAATGAGCTCAAATATGATATATCTTATTTTGGAAGATGATAGTCATCTTGTTAATCTTGATAATTTATAAAGATGAACAATCCTTCTATAGGTTAAGTAACTCCACTCCTTTATCTCATAAGCTTAAATGCTATATTTATACTTTTGATATTCTCACCCAAGATGTAAATAAACAATGTGACAAGATATCAATCTTATTGTGTCTAAGGTTAGAGAATGAATAAATTTTTGGTTCTGTTGGTGTTTTTTCACCAATAGAGCCCATGCACTTGATCTCTACCTTATCTTTATGAGTAGAACACACATCAAGCAAAGTGTGGGAAGATTCCCTAAATTCTACAAGTGGGAGTTCTAAACTAGTAACAAGGATGCACATAAGATTGGCTTCGAGATGTTAACAAAAAGAAAAGAAGAAGGTGGCACCACCATTGGAAACGCCACTAGTGGAGACACCACCTCAATCCTCATCCTTAGAAGCAAACCGAAGTACTCGATCAATGAACTACTGCAAGGAGGAGTCCAGTTCGGAGGACTCAAAACATCGAACCCTCGCCGTGAGGTAACATCTGTAGTTATTCATATTTACTTTCTTACATTACATGATTTATTTTCTCTTAACCATATTTACTTTTCTACATTAGTATTGCATAGGAAATAATAAAAATAAATAGATATGCATTAGGTTGCATTCATGCATCTTAAAAAAAACTTTAAGCCCCATATGAAACCCTTGTAGCGTAAAAGTTATAGGAGTTCTCACTTGTGGTGGCCTACAAAATAAAAAATACATATCATACATTTGTACTTTCTGCATATAAACCTATAAAATCTAAAAATATTAATTGAGCATCATGCCCCAATACTGTTATCATAAACATACTTTAAAACCTCCACAACACCCAATCCTCTAAAAACGGCTAACCACTAACGTTTTATTCTAATACCGTTCCACGAGTTCCGGTGTTTTGTGAGAGCTTTCTGAGGATGATTCCAAGAGCTAGCTCACTCGGGGAATCTTTATCTTCATCACTTGAAGCACATCTCTCCCGACACACCGACCTCCATGTGAAGGAAGTAACTTCTTGAGTGATGAGATTGAAGTATTCCCCGGCAACACCGCTCTTACAAACATGAGCTCCTCTATGAGGACCACTCAGCTTTAATGCTCAACTACGACAACATCCAAATTTGGGGAGAGCATCCTCTAGTTATCGGTAAGTATACCTATGCGATTATCGAGTCTATCTTATAGTCATAAAATACCAAAAAATATGTGGACACATGAAGGTCCACGTCTATAGAGTCTTTTGAGTCTATTAGTCTAAAACAAATAAAAAGATGGATAATTATTAAAATCAAATAAAGATACTTTAGCTATTTAGAGTGTGATCATAGATTCTGTCTAGTTTATTAAGAGTCAAATAAAAACTAAAGAACAATAAAATTTTTGTCTTGGAGATTATGAATAGTTGCTCTGTCGTAATTCCTTTCACGTGCCTAGTTTTTTTAACCTTAAATTCTTCTGAGTTTTAGATATGACTGTTTAATATAAGAACTTACTTCGAACCTGAAACTTGTGGAGGCATATGCTTAAGCTAAGTCTAGGTGATTGAGGGATATGATATGAGAAAGACCGAGCTACTATTTATCTTATTCCTAACGATACTAAGTTCTGGAGATTTATCTTTTGAAAACTCTAAAAAATCTTACATGATGAGCTCTTGTATGACAAAGTTTGAATTCCTACCAAAGCCATATATGATATACATTTAGATTAGGAAAACCTTTGCTCATTCATGCTGCTTGCTTTGCATTGAGTTCAGTCAACCTTTGTTGTATACCTTATGAGAGCCTTGTCATGCTTTTTAATCAAGATCATACTCACACACTCCACCAACATATGCATTGCTCCTACCATGGGAGTAAGCGTAATTATTTTCCACTTTCATTCAGATCTATTTTAACAAAAATGTTTTTCTCCTACACTAGGAGTAAAACACCAAAATATATATATATATATATATATATATATATAACCTATAGGACAACCCCTTGTTTAATGCTCTATGTTCTTATTGTTATCTCTCCAATCATTTATTGTATTCAAAGGATGCATGTGGCTATACAAAAGAAAGTTATTAAAAAAATAAGAGGGAGTTAAAATGCTCGCCTCCCTAAAAAAAAGAAGAAAAAAAAAAAAGAAAAAAAAAAAAAGAGAAGAAGAATAAAGATAGCCTATGTTTTCTATGAAAAGTTCTAAGTCTAAGAGAGAGAGATTTATTTCTAAAGAGCAAAAGTAGAATTAGGTTTAGCCACCATATGAGCAAAAGTAGAATTAGGTTTAGCCACCATATATTCACCCATCCACCATACTCCATACACATGCACATCTTGGTTTGATTGTATGACTTGACTCTCTTTGGATGCATTGTTTGACTTTACAATATATGAATTGCAAGTATGCTCGTCCTTGTTTAATGTCACTCCTATGAGCTCCACTATAATAATAAGTTGCAGGAGGGCATGACAACATAAATGCCTCAGTGAGATCCACAAATATCACATACAATAAGAGATTTGAGGGTGTCATACAATTAAGCTCTGAGTTTTATTTTAAAAACTTGTAAAGCCTCTAGAATATTAGTTTAGTGAAGAATTTGAGACATAGTGCTTGACTTGATTGTTCTATCTTTCAATTACTCAAGACCCACGCAAAAGTTGAAAAGCTCCATAGCTAATGGTAAAATGGGTAAGTTTCAAAGTTAGAGCAGTTTTGTCTAATTCAAAGGAGAATTTCAGTTTGAAAGCATGTGTACTTTTGAGAAGTGAAAGCATTGTAGCAACTCCTGATCCAAGTTTCGTAGTTAGGCTTTGCTAAGGGACTAGCAAAGGGTAAGCTTGGGGGAACTTGTTGACGGTCCTTAATGCCTATTTTATACCATCAACTATTACTCAATATGACATGATATCAACCATAAAACATAGTTGTAGGGTTTGATTCTAACGAGTTCCACGAGTTGTGTTGCTCTCAATCGTTTTGCAGGTATATCTAATTTTACACAGAATAAAAGTATCCCAAATGATGAATTGGACTACACCATTGCGACGGGCTCGTCGAGACGATCGAAACGGACATATCATTTGCTATATTCGGAGTTCAGAGTCAAAAGATATCAATTCTACACCGAAACCAACACTAGAAGACTCTAGAAGACACGGGAAGGCGATCAACCGAAGGTGGGGCCCACCTGCTACAGGGTGGGGCCGCCCGGACCCACCCCGGGGCCGGCCGACGCTCCACAGAGCCCATTTGGGGCCCGCTTCGACGGAGGGCCTCCTACCGCCTTAGGGTTTGCATCTCCACCATTGCCGAAGTCGAATTAGTCCCACATCGCCTGTCTAGAAGAGGTGGAGGCTTTTCTAGACTATAAATAAAGAGGAAGACCCCCTCCCTAAGGGCACCACATTATTATGGAGATGTAGAGGCGTCCCTCGAATGGATGACCTCTCATCTCTAGAGAGTTAGGGCTAGACTTTCCAATGTAGTTCTAGTTGAGAGTTAGGGAGAGCGGCGCTACGCCCGGGGTTCGGAGGAGTCTTCGCAGGAGTCGTCAGAGTTCTGGTATATCTTTGTATCTATTCTTGTAAGACTTATGCTTCAATATATTTATCTTCTCTATTTACTTTATGCCTTTATACTATGTTTAGTATAGTTGTTATACTTTTAGCATGGGATCTCCGCCTTGTATTAGGTGCTCTAGTTAGCGTGACGTGACTAGAGTAGTAATCGTTAGCGTGAGACGTGGTGTCTAGGCTAGTGTTTACCCGAGTTTGCGTTCAATTCTTCTTGTTAGTTGTGGTAGCCATCGAGGTGACAGCTTTTGTTGGTCTTCGTATTCCACCACGTCGGAGTTGGTGTTTCAGAGAGCTTTTGGCGTACCTTACCCACCTACCTTCTTCCCGGTCTTATTCGAGAGTTGGATAGGTACTTGTTGCTCCAAAGTGTTATTGTGTGATTGCTTTATCTATCATAAATCAGTTATTATAGAACCTTGGTAATAGAGAAGTATTTAGGAACCTTGAGCTCTCCCGTTGTCCTCTCACTTTAGCTATCTACTTATTTATCATAGAATTCTCCATGTGTGTGTCATATATACATAATTCCTATCAACTATCATTTACCCCCCTACTTTAGTCTAGTTGGTGTATTAAGTTAGTAGATACATGATGGTGAACTATCAATGTCTTATTCCATTGTTTCCCAAAGTGGTAAAATATAAATAACGATACCGGAATACTCCCTAAAATGCTATAATGGTTTTCTCGTGGCGCTTGCGAATCCTTTATATTTTAGTTGTGCATAAGAAATACCAACAAGCATTTTTTTTGCCGCCGTTGCCGGGGATAGGATTTACCTCTATTTCTAGTAGCGACGTTAGAAATGTCAACATTCATCTTTTTATTTCTTTTAGACTAATGGACTCACAAAAGACTCTATAGACGTGGACCTTCATGTGCCCACATATTTTTTGTATTTTATGACTATAAGATAGACTCGATAATCACATAGGTATACTTACCTAATAACTAGGGGATGCTCTCCCCTAAGCTGGATGTTATCGTAGTTGAGCATTAAAGCTGAGTAGTCCTCATAGAGGAGCTGATACTTATAAGAGCAAGTGTTGCTAGGAATACTTCAATCTCATCACCCAAGAAGTTACTTCCTTCACACAGAGGTCAGCTGTGTGTCGGAGAGATGTGCTTCGAGTGATGAAGATGAAGATTCCTGGGTGAGCTGGCTCTTGGAGTCATCCTGTAGAAAGCTCTCGCAAAACACCAAAACTCGTGAAATGGTATTAGGATAAAGAGTTAATGATCAGCCATTTTGAAGGGTTGGGTGTTGTGGAGGTTTCAAAGTAGTTTTATGATAACAGTATTGCAGCAAGATGCTTAATTAATATTTTTAGATTTTATGGGTTTATATGTATAAAGTACAACTGCATGATATATATATTTTTATTTTGTAGGCCACCACAGTGAGAACTCTTACAGCTTTTACACTACAAGGATTTTACATGGGGCTTAAATTTTTTTTTAAGATGTATGAATGCACCCTAATGCATACCTATTTATTTTTTTTGTTTTCTATACAATACTAATGCAGAAAAAGTAAACATGCTCAAGAGAAAATAAAACATGCAATGTTCAAAGTAAATATGAATAACTACCGATGTTACCTCACGGCGAGGGTTCGATGTTTTGAGTCCTCCGAACTGGACTCCTCCTTGCAGTAGTTCATTGATCGAGTACTTCGGTTTGCTTCTAAGGATGAGGATTGAGGTCGTGTCTCCACTAGTGGCGTTTCCAATGGTGGTGCCACCTTCTTCTTTTCTTTTTTGTTAGCATCTCGAAGTCAATCTTATGCGCATCCTTGTTACTAGTTTAGAACTCCCACTTGTAAAATTTGAGGAATCTCCCCACACTTTGCTTGAAGGGTTCTGCTCATAAAGATAAGGTAGAGATCAAGTGCAGGGGCTCTATTGGTGGAAAAACACCAATAGAACCAGAAATTTATTCATTCTCTAACCTTAGGCACGATAAGATTGATGTCTTTTCATATTGTTTATTTACATCTTGGGTGAGAATATTAAAATTATAAATATTGCATTTAAGCTTATGAGATAAAAGAGTGAAGTTACTTAACCTATGGAAGGATTGTTCATCCTGATAAGTTATCAAATTAATATGATGACTATCATCTTCCAAAATATGATATATCATATTTGAGCTCATTTGGTTAAGATTGAGATCAAGAGAATAGTGCTATGATGTGTACTTCAAGATCAAGAGAAAATGATGACCACTTACCTTTAATATGTTACCTTTATTACTGGAGCATGATAACACTATGTGATAGAAGGTAGATGAATTTCAATGGTCTTTTCCTTCCTTGCATTTTGAGTTGATCATTAGCATCTTTTCTCCTATGTTGTACTTCTTTCTCACTCCTTTAGACTTTTGCTTCTCTCATTATTTATTCTCTGCAAGGGATTAGTAGACAACACATACCCGAAGGAATATACTATCTATTTAATGTATGGATAATGTTTGTCAAGGAGTTAAAGTTTAGCTTGTAGCTTGTGTTTTAAACAATTCACCATTACTTTAATTTTTCAAACAAGGTTAAGGAGAAGATATAATTTTGAAGAATACCTCTAACCTTGATTTGATTCTATGAAATCTCCTAATATGATTTAAATATTTTTATACAGGAGAGGATAGTCTATATATACAGCCCAATTCTTATACAAATATGCTTTGATGTTATAATGTTTAAGTAATATTCTAAAGCATACTTATAATAGACTAAGGAAGTTCAAAAGACTAAAGATATTTATTCGAATAGAACCAAGAATATGTAGGTGAACCAAATTGTTTTAAGTTTTTAACAGATTAAGCATGACATAAGGTATGGATTAACAATGTGGAATAAGATATTGAATATAGTTTAAAGTTGCATGAGGCTTGGGTAAACATACCTTATGTCTTGCAAGGTGATTGGTCCACTATCATGGTGAAGTGTAGAAGGCGTCGAAGTGTTCTTTCATCCATTTCTTTCCATCTGAGTCCTTGCTATACACTTGTTCCCATTCCTTTTTGTTTTAAACCATGATCAGACATTTATTCTTTCTTTCCTGCATAAATATTAGTGGACACATACCCGAAGGATTGCAACAAGTTTCGGATGTGGGTTATGGTCCATATAATTCATGCAAATTTCATCTATGCTAATAAAAGGGTGGACTTTTAGGATTACTTTAACATAGATTTCTTCTAACAAATGTTGTTGGTGGCTGCATGGTTCAAGGTAAAGGTAACTTGCGATAAAAAAGATTAAGTGAATAAATTTTGATACTTACAGCTCTTCTATGGAGAATGAGCTGTGTCTTTCTTTTTGTGCAAAGTTATTGGACATCGTCACATGCCTTGATTCGCCTCTTGATGTGAGTTTATCTCTTGACTTATCCGAATTGAGTTTGAGAGTTTTCTGTAGGGGTAGTCCAACAAAATATCCAATGTCTACTACAATAATTTCTAGTTCAATAATCAAACCAAACTCCATGTCTAGTTTTAATTAAGGAAGGCATTTTAACCTAAGCACCACGCTCAATTTAAAAGCCTATAGAAATATGGCGAGTACTTCTAAACTAAAGCATACTATAATAGATAAAGGTAACATGGGAGCATATAGAGATTTACTCAAAGAGATGAAAGCATGATCATGTATGGTGAGATTTTTTTCATTTTTCAAGTAAAGATGCAAGTGACATACATGTGTGCAAGGAACTAAACATGCTTGTGGACTTGATATGGGATGAAGTGGATGCATATGGGGACAAAGTGGATGTATATGGATTATTCCAAGTAAACATGCAAATGAATGCAACATGATAACTACTCATCAAATTTTAAGTCTATGAGCAAGACTTTCTCACCTTTCTTGATCATACTTACCATGAATCACAATGGTATTTATGATTAGCGCAGTGTATTTATTCGTCACAGGTGATGAACTTTGAATTCATGTGATGATGACTTTTCTTTTCCAATCTATACATGTTTAGAATAATATATATAAATATTTATACATACCCGTGAGATGGCAGGGCTTCATTGTTGATGGATCATGCATGTTCAGCACCCCGAGTTCTTAAATATCTCCCTTGTCTTGTTCTTGTGGAATTTCACCAGAAGATTGAAACGGTTGATGTCCTGCTTATTCCACAACTCAACAAAACAAGGGGTAATCCTACTAAAGCTAGTGGCAAACTAGATTAGCAGACATCAAGATCATTATCAAAATCTTTACGCCAATTGTTTCTCCGGCAACGGCGCCAAAAATGCTTGTTGATATTTCTTATGCACAATTAAAATATGAAGGATTCCGCAAGCGCACAGAATACCATTGTAGCATTTTACCGGGAGTATTCCAGGTATCGTTATTTATAGTTTACCACTGGGAAACAATGGAATAAGACATTGATAGTTCACCATCATGTATCTACTAACTAGTACACCGACTAGACTAAAACAGGGGTGAATTATAGATGATAGGAATTATAAATATATGACATCCACACACAGGAGAATTCTATGATGAATAAGTAGATAGCTAAAGTGAGAGGACAACGGGAGAGTTTAAGGTTTCTGAATACTTCTCTATTACTTTGGTTCTATATAACTAATTCATGGTAGATAAAGCAATCACACAATAGCACTTTGAAGCAGCAGTACCTTTTCGGTTCTCGAAAAGACTAGGAAGGGGTAACCGGGGTCAGGCTGCCAATAGCTCTACGAAACACCAACTCCGATGTGGTGGAATACGAAGGCCTAACAGAGCTGTCACATCTGGGGCTACCACAACTAACCGTAAAAGATGGGCGCAAACTCAGGTAAACCCTAGCCTAGACACCACGTCTACACTAAAGATTACTACTCTAATCACACATGATAACTAGAGCACCTAATACAGGCGAAGATCCTATGCTAAAATATAACAACTATACTAATCAATGTAATGCATAAAAATAAATAGAGAAGACAAAATATATTAAAGCATAAGTCTTACAAGAATAGATACAAAGATATACTAGAACTCTGACGACTCCTCCGAAGACTCCTCCGGAACCCGGGCGTAGCGCCGCTCTCCCTAACTCTCAACTAGAACTACATTGGAAAGTCTAGCCCTAATTCTCTAGAGATGAGAGGTCATCCATTCAATGGATGCCTCTACATCTCCATAATAATGTGGTGTCCCCAGGGAGGGGGTTACTGCTTTTTTTATTTATAGTCCTGGGATGAACGTGCTTGCCCGTAAGATCAAACCGACTTAAGCAACGGTGGAGATGCAAACCCTAAGGCGGTAGGAGGCCGTCCGTCGAAGCGGGCCCCGAATGGGCTCTGGAGGGCGCCGGCCGGCCCCAGGGTGGGGCCAGGTGGCCCCACCCTGTAGCAGGTGGGCCCCACCTTCGGTAAGTCGCCTTCTCATGCCTTCTAGAGTCTTCTAGTGTTGGTTTCGGTGTAGAATTGATATCTTTTGACTCCGGATTCCGAATATAGCAAATGATATGTCCGTTTCGATCGTCTCGACGAGCCTATCACAATGATGCACTCCAAATCATCATTTGAGGTACTTTTATTCTATGCAAAATTGGATATACCTGCAAAACGATCGAGAACAACACAACTCGTGGAACTCATTAGAATTAAACCCTACAATTATGCTTTATGGTTAATATCATGTTATATTGAGCAATAGTTGATGGTATAAAATAGGCATTAAGGACCGTCAACAGCAACCTCGCAGGTTGTGAGCACCGCGATCGTCGTGGAACATGAAGAGGAAGGTCACGCCCTCAAGGTCCAACGGCCTGTGTACTTCACCGGTGAGGTCCTGTCGGACATGAAAATCCTATACCCGTAGATACAAAAGCTCCTCTACGACGTCCTCATCACGAAGAGGAAATTGCTCCACTACTTCCGTGCACACAAGGTGACCGTGGTGTCAACCTACCCCCTCGGGGAATTCATCCAGAGCCGTGACGCCAGGGGGCGAATAGCCAAATGGGCCCTGGAACTGATGGGTGAAGGGATTGAGTATGTCCCGCGCTCCACGATCAAGTCCCAGGTTCTCGCCAATTTCGTCGCTGAATGGACCGAGATCCAGACCCCCCGGCAGAGGTGGAGTTGGAGTACTGGGCCTTGTATTTCGACAGCTCACTGATGAAAAAAGGGGTGGGAGCCGGACTAGTATTTGTCTCACCTCAGGGCATCCGTATGCGATACGTGATCCGCTTGCGTTTTCCCGCCTCGAACAATGTAGCAGAATACGAAGCACTTGTCAACGGGCTACGAATCGCGTGCGAATTGGGAATCCGGCGCCTTGACGTATGAGGTGACTCCCAGCTCGTGGTCAACCAGGTCATGAAAGAGTCTGACTGCCATGACCCAAAAATGGCGGCATACTGCCGAGAAGTGTGAAAGTTAGAAGTCAAATTCGAAGGCCTAGAACTCAACCACATCCCAAGACGTCTCAACGAGGCGGTAGGCACCCTAGCTAAAATGGCTTAAAACAGGGAACCGGTCCCACCCGGGGTTTTTGCCAACAACCAGTACAAATCCTCAGTCCAATATGAGGAGTCCAAAGCATCAAAGCTTAATGAGTCATGACAGGACCCGGGGGCTTTGCCAGAGAGCGGAACGCCAACCCCGAGACAGGACTTAGGGGCTTCGCCCGAGAGCGGAGTGCCAACCCCGGGATAGGACTCGGGGGCTTCTCCTGAGAGCGGAACGCCAGCCCCGGGGCAGGACTCGGAGGCTTCACCCAAAAGCAAAATGCGCACCTTGGTCCAGGACCAGCTCCTTGACACCCCTGAGTCCGGGGATGCGACGCATTCCGGCCCGGACGTCATGAGAATCGAGGAACAACTCCCGACACACCCGATTGGCGGGTCCCTTATCTAGACTGCCTAATCCGGGAAATACTGCCCAGCGACAAGACTGAAGCTCGCCGCCTCGCGCGACGGTCGAAGACTTTCATCATAATCTAAGGGGAACTGTACCGGAAGAGCCCGACAAGGATACTACAGCGGTGCATCCCGGCTCAGGAAGGAAGGAAGCACCTTTCTGACATTCACGGGGGGAGATGTGGCCACCACGCGGCCCCCAGATCACTAGTCAGAAAAGCGTTTAGACAGGGCTTCTACTGGCCGACGGCCGTTGCCGACGCCAATCACATCGTCCGCACCTGCAAAGGATGCCAATTCTACGCACGCAAGACGCACCTACCGGCCCAGGCCCTCCAGAACATCCCAATCACGTGGCCATTTGTGATCTGGGGGCTCGACATGGTAGGACCGCTGACGACGGCGCCCGGGGGCTACACGCACCTGCTTGTCACAATCGACAAGTTCTCAAAATGGATAGAGGCCCGCCCGATCATCAAAATCACAGCGGCGGAGTCGGTAAAATTCTTTACTGACATCATTTATCGGTTTGGGGTCCTAAACTCCATCATCACCGACGACGGCACCAACTTCACCGGCAAGAAGTTTCTTCGATTCTGTGACAACAACAACATACGCGTGGATTGGGCCTCCGTGGCGCACCCCCGAACGAATGGGCAAGTCGAGCTACCAACGGTATGATATTACAAGGGCTTAAACCCCTCATATTCAACCGGTTCAACAAGTACGGGGGCAGGTGGGTGGTGGAGCTCCCGGCCGTGCTCTGGAGCTTAAGGACATCCACAAGCCGCGCAACCGGATTCGCGCCCTTCTTCATGCTTTACGGCGCCGAGGCAATACTCCCCACTGACATCGAATACGGGGCACCAAGGGTGAAGGCCTACGATGAAAAAGGCAATCAGATCTCCCAAGAGGACGCCCTGGACCAAGTCGACAAGGCGCGGGACGTGGCTCTCTTACGCTCTACGAGATACCAGCAGGCTCTTCGACGCTATCATGGGCGGCGTGTTCGAGAGCGGTCCTTCAACGTGGGGGACCTCGTCCTCCGACTGGTGCAAACAACCAAGGATCGACGAAAACTCTCGGCGCCATGGGAAGGACCCTCGTCATTGTAGAGGTTCTCCGCGCAGGCACGTACAAGCTCGCAACTCTTGACGGGAAGGTCTAAAACAACGCTTGGAATATAGAACAATTGTGCCGTTTCTACCCCTAGTTTGTACCAGGATACGTATGAGTGAACGATCAATGAAAGTGGCGTCTCACCATTCGGCACTCCCTTTAGTGACCCGAGAGTCGCGTCTGGAGTGAGGCCTCCCCTTTCTCCTCACGCGCAAAGGACAGGCCATCACTCGGGGGCTAGCAGTAAAAGGAGGATACGACCGTCAAACGCGGCAAAATAAAAAAGTTTAGCAAACAAAGCGAAAATGGTCAAGTGCGAATTATTACAAACCAAACTTGTTCCGACCAACACACTAAGAAAAATTTTAAGCATGAGGACCCTCGTCCTCTTCACCCTGCGAAAAGAACTCTGTAAAGGCATAGGGGCAAGCTTCTCCGCCAAGGCCGCCGCCATGGGGAGCATCTCCTTCTCCACCTCGTCCAGATATCCCTCGGTCTCTGGAACGGCGAAGCCCTCACTTTGCAGTTCCCAGCCGAGAGTCTCGTAATGGGAGCGAACGACGGAGATGGTCTGGTGGACCCCGATGTCAAATCCCCTCCGCGCCACGCCATGAACTCGGTTCTCCACCTTCCCAGGAATGTCGGCAGCACGAACGGCCAGGGAGCTCGTCTCTGCAGTTTCTCCTATGCCCAGATCACTCAGCATGGAGACGACGGCGGCCTGAAGGGCTCCATGATTGGACCTCTCATCCGACAGCTCCTTCTGCACCCCATCCAGGCTCCACTGCAGGTCCTGACTCTTGAGCGCCTCGGAGGACAGCTTTTCGGCCAGCCCTGCAAGCAGCCGTATGACGGGCGTCGCGGAAGGAAAAAGATGCAGGCATCGAGGAAAGAGCAGAAAAACATACCTTTCACCTCCTGGTCAAGCCTGAGGGACTCGGCTTCGGCCATTTGCCTCACCCCCTCCTCGTCCATGAACTTCTCCTCGAGGATCACGAGCTGGCCCTCCAGCGATTGGATCTTCAACTCCGCCGCCTGCACGACGGAGGCGTCCTTACGGACACGCTCTGCCAGGGCGTCCCACGTGGATCTCGCCTGGGTGGCCCGCTGCTCGGCGTCAGCCAACTTCACCTCCAGTTCTTCCCGGCGCCGCACCTCCTGAAGATACCGGTCCCGGGCGCTCCCCTCCTCAAGTAGAGCCAGGCGTCTGGCGCTTTGCAAACCACAACGCAAAGACCCATGTCAGAGTAACACGCGAGGACAAAACGATGAAAGGGCAGCGAAGTGTACCTGAATGCTGGGGCCGACGTCATCATCCAGCAAACACAGAGCGCGGCGAAGGCACTCGGCGACCGAGTCCCGCCCGGCGGCAACCTTCCCCCATGCCCTTTCGACGGACCCGGCATCGGGACCACGAGGGAGCAACTCCCCCACCGGTGGGATAGAGGAAGTAACGGGGGCGGCTAGCAGAGGCCCTCCGAGATAACGCTGAGGGGGCAGTAACTAACGAGGGCGCCGTAGTCATCATGGGCTCAACAGTGGGCGCAACGACGCCCAGAGATGGGACGACGAGGGAAACATCCTGCGCCTTAGGAGAACCGCCCGTCAGGATCTGGCCAGCGGTGACTTGCTCTACGCTCGCCTCCGAGATGACGACGCAGTCAACAGCCGCACAGCATCTCCCTCACCGGCCACGCCCTCGCTAGCTTCGGCCCTGGTTTCCTCGCCTCTGTTGGCTTCAGCTTCAACCTCCTTCCCCCTGCCTGGCTCGACCGATGGCACTCTGGATCCCCCGCCCGCCCGGCAGTCGGGCGGCGGGTGGAGATGACGACGGGGAGGAATCGCATCTGGGCGGCCCACGGTTTCCGGCTGGGAAGTCGCGCCCTCCGAGCCCGACAGCCCGGCCAAGCCGTTTCGCCGGGAAGATCGGTGAGACAACCTCGCCGCCAACCTGCAGCAAAAAACACGAGCAACGTGAATCCGACAACACCCCGAAGACGACAATGCAACAGAACACAACAGTGATGACGATGAACTTACCCCCGACGCGAAAGCCCGGCGCCTCTTTGAAGGGTTGCTCTACGCGGGGCGCTTCCTCCCGCGTCCTCCGAGTCCCGGCCATCGAATCGGGGACGCGGCACGAACAGCACCTCCTCCGGGGCAGAAGCCTTCCCCCTTTGGCTCTAGGAGGCCAAGGACTCAGGGTCGAGCGCCTCCGAGTCTCGAGCCCCCTCGGACGAGCCCCCTGAGAAACGACGCGCTCGGGGAGGTCCGACTACCCACGATCATGCCATGGATACGGAGTCAGATTCGATGGACCTTCCCCCGGTGCGGGAAACTCAAAATCCGGTGGGGCATCGACCACATAGCCAAGCCATGCCCCAACAAGATCCTCATCGTTGTCGTCTGTATCCCCATCTGACTCGGTCGTAGAGACATGCTCCCCCCTCCTCCTCCTCCTCGCATGGTCTTTGGTTCTCCTCGACCTCCTCGATCTTCTTTCCCGCCTCCTGGCGGCCCTCTGCTAGTCAAGCTCGCCGCGGGCACGGTTAGCCGCGCGCATCGCCGCATCCTCCGGCAGGCGCCTCCACACGGAGGGACGGAAGGTGTTCTCGTCCCTCTGGCCGTCGGCGGTTCCCGAACCCATACGATAAGATGCAAAGAGAGGAAAACAAAGGACAGGAGACGGGGCAAAAACTCACCAGCTCGATGAATCCCCGGTCCGGCCGCATCGGAGGATGGCCAGGGATGGGGTACCTGAAGGAGGTGTCAGAGGTCTTGATGTCGGTGACATCCCGGATCCGCGCCGTGATCTCCGAATTTGTGAGCTCGCCGTCCGCCAGCACCGTTCCCGTGAGGTCAGCGCCACGGACCATCTCCCACAGATGCTGTCGATGAAGCATGAGGGGCGCAACCCTCCTCTTGTGGAACGCGCCGATGACGCCCTCGCCGGTAACCCCCTTCGAAATCAGGTGCTGAAGGCCCCGGATGTACACATCGAGCGCGCCCACCTGTGCCTCGGGCACTCCCCACTTCCAGCTCGCCGGCTCCTCGGTAACATACCGCCTGGTGTACGCCGGGAGTGGGGCGTCAGAATCATTCCTGATGTAAATCCACTCCCGGTGCCACCCCTTGTTGGAGGAGGCCTTGCCGAACTTCAGGTAAGAGGTGGGGAGAGGACTCCGGAGCCGGACGCTGTAGCAACCCATCGGAACGTGGAAGCTCCTCGTCGGGCGACCTCCCTTCTTCGACGTTGTTTTCGTAAACAACGTCGAGCGAAATAAGCGCCGCCACAGGTCAAAGTGCGGCTCTACCTCGAAGAAACCTTCGCACAGCGCGACAAAGACCACGATGTGGAGGATCCCCGTAGGGGCCAGGTGCTGGAGCTCGATCTCGTAGTAAGCCAGCAGGGCCCGGAGGAACTTGCCGGCCGGCGTGGCGAACCCCCGCTCGTAGAAGGGGAGGAACGCCACCACGAAGCCCTCCGGCGGATTCAGGTCGATCTCCCCTCCCGGGATGATCAAATCCGAACCCTCCTCCCCCACGGGGAAAAGGCCTTTCTTTATCAAACCTCGCACGCGCGACGCACGGAAATACGACCCGGACCAAGGCTCGTTGCCGTCAGCCATGGCGGTCCCCGCAGAGATTGACGGAGACAGCAAGCGGGAAAGAGGCCGGGGCGGAAGCGGCAGATGGATGAGGCGCAGGAACGACGGCGGCGGCACAGCAAACAGTGCAGGCGATGGGGTTTTCTCCTCAAAGATTACAAGGCAAAAAGTGGAAGAGACGCCTCGGCGGTTTTTGAAATAAGAGAGAGAAAAGGGCGGCGATAGAAGGAAGGGAGCGCGATAATCGGAAGCCCCGCCCTACATTAACTACGACTGCACGCCCCACGTGCTCCCCTGACGCCGTGAAAATCAGAGAACATGCCACCCCCGCTAGAACGACCTAGAAAGCAGCGCCGAGCAAGTGACACGGCAACCCCGGTCAGGGCACTCCACGCGACCGGGACGTGGGCTTGGCCCATAAGGCTCCAGAGTTTGAAGACTGGCCCGTCACGGGGTTCCGCAGTCGCTCAAGGGCCGCAACTGAGTGAGGGATGGGAAGAGCCGGGCCCACGAAGCAGTCCACCACCCGAGAGCGCTCGTGCACCGGGGGCTTCCATGACCATACGCATATCCAAGGTGAGAAGGTTCGTGATATCTCAGTGGAAAGAGGCATCAAGCCCCCGGAACCTGTTCGACGGTCCCGGGAATCACCTGAACCGAGCTCCCGAGAGTTTGGAGTTTACCGCCAGCCGGTCCTGACCAAGCCCTCGCTGAGGCGGCTTGGAACTCCGAGCGCGTGTACCCGTTTGCAACTCACCGAGCACCTTGAACTCAACCAACGTGGGAAGCATGGCATGGCTCACTCCTCGGATGAACGAGGAAAAACGATGAACAACGAAATGGAAGTAAAAAACCAAGAGATCACAAGGCAAAAGCACCATCTTGTTCATCACTGCCTCCCGAGAGGCACCACATTACAGTCAAGCCGGTCGACTAAGACCGGGGGCCCGAAGGCCGGACAGTCACACAAAACATCAACCGGGTGCATTGGACTAGCGTTTCCACAAGACACACCCGCACCTACGTCGCCGCCGGAGGCGGCTCCTGCCACGATGGGAGGGGGAGGCCGTCCTAGCGCATCTCGTCGAGCACCTGCTCTACAGGAACCTCAGCAAGAACGGCCTCCGCGGCATCGTCGAACTGCTCGGCGAGCTCGTCGTAGTCCGCCGCGCTCGCGCCCGACGGGAACCCCACGAACAGACGGAGATCGTGCGAGAGCAAACCTGGGCGCCGTCGGGGCCACGGCGGCACCACGGTAGATGGCGCGCCAACGGACACCCTGATACGCCCGGGGGGACGTCAAGTAGGCGCCCACGCTGGAGTCACCCCCGCGCCCGCACAAGCTCCATCACGGCGTCGGGCAGCTGGACGGAGAACCTGGAGCACCGCCTCCAGCCAGCTCGGCCACCCAGCGTCGGCCGCCTCCCCGCTGGTCCCGGAGCTCCATGGCCTCCAAGTCGGTGGCGCAGGGCCACGTTGGCTGCGGGCCCGTTCTCGGGGAGCCCCGGACCCCAACCAATGGCACCCCCAACGGGGGGACGTAGGGGTTGTGCCCGCACCCCGAACGCGCCCCGCGGGAGGACCGGTGGGAGAGACACATAGGGAGCAACCCTGTGAAACCACGGACAAAAGACAAAGCCGAAGTCAAAACGAGGAAATCAGGAGCAATGCAGGGGAATAGGGAAGCATGGGAAGCCACCCCGGAGCACAGCGGCAGCGCTGAGAACCACCCTCCTCCGGGAGGTCGTCGGCGGAGCGCTTCCCATGATCCATCAGAGCCGAAAGAAGGCGCGAAGGCGAAGAGTGTGCGGAAGCAACGAGTGGCAAGGAAAGAGGCGCGGCTATGAGATCCCCCGGGACAGCTATTTATAGGCGCAAGAACCTCCAAGCCAGGCCGCCCGTGGCGTGCGCAACGCTCCGTGCACGACGCCGCAACAATAAATGGGCCGCGCGCCTCCTCGACTTCCCAAGGAAAGACTGCCTCTCTCTCTCTCTCTCTCTTTCCCAAAAGGGAGCAGAGATCGGCCCGGCCCGCATGGGGCGCCATGAGCCGCACGCCGCCGCCGGTCAGGTGTCAAGGAATAATTGCACCCCCGAACAGTCGCACCACTTGGCGCACGACTACAACGTGGAGAAGCCGCAACGAACAAAAAACGCCAAGGCCAGCGCAGAACGTCTCTCGAAACCCACGACGGGAGGGACCCACCCCACGGGCAGCCACACGCAATTGGGCCGCGGGGGTAGCCATGTCGCTCCCTCGCACTGCACCCCGCGCCGTGCCATCAAATCACAAAAGGCCATCATGACTCTCCGTACTGCACGGCGAACGGGGCCTTGAGGCTCACGACTAGGAGAAGAAGGGGGTACGGATACAGCAGGACATGCAACTTAGCCTATACGGGAGAATACACTCCCCCAGGGCTCGGGGGCTACACCGGCCACGCCACGCGCACAATCCGGAATACGAACCAAAGGAGAGAGCCGGCCCACCCATCGGCAAAAGGAAAAAATCCAGTCCCCGAGAGAGAGCCGCGGGCCTCTCCCATGGAGACTCGGGGCCTACTGACGGAGTTCGATAAAAAACGACGCCTCTGGGCCACCCACAAAAAACGCAAAACACAGCCCATAGGTAAGAAAGGCCTGATAAACGGCCCATGAAGAAACGCCGCGGCTTTCACACGAGGGCCCCCGCCTCGCCCGAGGGCACCCCCGCGCCGAGAGGAGTCACGATTCGCCCGAGAGCATAACGCCACCCGGAAACGAACGACTTCGTCCCGAGGGCGCTGCGACATGTTCGAAAGCACAACATCGCTCCCGAGAGCGGAGTCATCGTGCGAGACCGCACCGGTTCAAGGATAAGGATGGGCTCAACCACTCCCTGTCCGAAGTACAATCTGACACGGCTCAGGATAACGCCTGGCACGTGAGCGTGCCCCCGCGCAATGATGGAACGGGAACAGTAACCTGCAGTGCCCAGGACCCCCGCTCCTTTCGTTTTCCACAGGTGTCAGGCACCATAGGGATAGAACCACGCCACAGTTGACCTGCTTAAGGTTAGACGCCCCACGCTCGCCGTACCAACGGAAGCATGGAATGTACCAGTCGAAGAACAGGGCCCGAGCGGGGCAAGAACCACGTGGAGGCAGCGGTACACCGCCGCCATACTGGACCCGGGAGACCATACGAAGCCAGGACGTCCAGAAGAGAAGACAGAAGCAGAAGGGCAAGACGCTTCCTCTTGCGTCGACCAAACGAGACTCGGGACGAGCTCAATAAGGAAAATCGAAACTTGTACGCCCGTGTCCTCCCTTGGACTATAAAAGAAGAGGCAGGGCACCCCATTTAAGGGACGGTAGAGAACAATCACTCTACATGCACATGCATTCAACTCACTGAGAGACTTGAGAGTCCGACTCTCACTCTCGCGCGTTTGTACTCCCCTCCTACAGACAAGAGCTTAAGTAACATGACCCTCTCAAAACTGGACGTAGGGCTCTTCTGGCCTGAACCAGTATACTTCTCCGTGTCCACCTGAGCAAAGCCATCGAGCTGAGGCACGCAATCTAGATAAATTTACTTGTTAGTGTTCCTGAAACACCGACAAGTATGGAAGGAGTATAATTTTACAAACCTTGAATAAATATATATATTAGTCATGGAAGCTGATTGTTATTACTTTAAGGCCCCTTTGGATTTAGGGTGAACAAAGGAATTTTGTAGGATTAAAGTTCTTAGAATTTTTCCTTTCCTTGCCTTTGGTTTAGAGAAAAACCAAGAAAACATTCCATAGGATTACAATCCTATAGGTGAATTCCATAGGAATCAAAACATGAGCTTAGATTGGATGGAAACTTTCCTGCGCCAAAGTAATCTCGTGCGTCCATGCTCATTGCTGGCAGGGACACCGTGGTGGCCGGAAAGGACAAGAGCGGCCCTTCTGTGGCAGGTGACATGCTAGTCATTATTAACTTCTTCACATCTGCAAAACATGTTTTCAGTCTCATCAAGTGCCGGCTATTCAGGCAGGGGAGCAACAGCAAGTTCGTTCCTCTGTTTCTCCAGAGGGCAATGCTACGGTACATATTTTACCTACTAGAAGGTAATACCTTAAATAAATCTGAGCCATTGAATTTTTAGATTTTTAATTAATTAATTAATCTAGAAATTGAAAAATTAAAAAAGAAAATCTTTTATAAATCCCTTCATGCACGGGAGAGACAGAGCCGCCGCCGGCCATGCGGCCCTTTCCTTGTTCATTGCGCAGCTTTTTCTTTTATATACACGGACGAGGACGGCGGATCCACGCATGTCATGCGTGCCATAAAGGAATTCAAGTTAATCATATACAAAAGCTAACGATTTTATTGAGTTACAAAAATTCATCACATATATACATCCATTAATTGAACAGTAAATTATAGCTATCTAAAACATGCATGTTATACGCTAACATATTTTAATAATCAAGTATATATATTATATTAACTTGAATAAAACTAGATTAAAAGAATAGACATGTATTTCATAAAAAAAATAGACACTTAGTTGTCACGTAGTTGAGCACGTAAATTTTGACGTGAAGTGACTATGTAACAACATAAGTTACTTGCACATAAAAAATAGATAGTTTATGTTAATTAAACTATGTCATATCCAAAGTTGCAGAAAATAAAAATGTTTACCATATTCAGCAGATCATATGCATCAAATCTTTCCTTATTTGTCTTGTCTTTCCAAAATTAAAAATTAAATAAATATATATTTCACATATTACCTCCTAGCAAGTAATAAATGATTATAGCTGTCTGATCTAATCAAATGAACGGTCCACAGTAATTGGAGGTACCACAGCAAACCACTTCTCCTGAGCTTATATCAAATACCATTTCATCTAGTTTCCTTTGTTTTCAATTCCTACAGGATTGAAGAAGTATGCCATCTTGATTCCTGAGTGTTTCCCTTTCCTATCCTTTTTCTTTCATGCAATCTAAAGGGGCCCTAAGAGAGTGCTGGCCATTATCTCGTGTAGCCATTAAATCTGCCATTTAGCTCAAAGAGGAGATAAATGAGTTTGTGTGGCTGGCCGGCTAGCTATACCGCTAATAGCTGCACCCGGCCTCAAACCGTTATAACTGGCTATAATGATATAATTGTAGCCGGAGAGATTTAAAACATTGAGCCATATAAATGTGTCACTTCCTAGCTAAAACATTAATGATTAAGTGAACTGCAATTCAGCATGTTCAAGTATAGATTCTTTTTTAGAAAATAAGAAGAGACTTTCCGCTTCTATGTCTCCACACACAGTTCAATTCGTTGATTCGTTTTGGGGAGAATATGCTGAACACGCTGTTAATAGAGCCGTACAAGAAAGGCCACCAGGTGCACAAGTGTCCAACACAAATCGCAGCAACAACCACGAAAGTGACATGCTTACTTTCTTTGGTCATGGCGTTGAACATGAACCGCCAGAGATGTTTTCGCCGTTCTGACAAGAGGAAACGAGACACAGACAGTACTCCTCCGATCTATCCCTTAGGATGAAGAAAGATCACAAATGTAAATAAATAAACCTTTGACCATTACAAAACCAATAATATAACATGTGGGTTACTATTTGGGACGTCAAATCCAATCAGAGAGATGACGTACTTTTGAACATAAAGTGTATATACATTATATGATCAGTTCTACGAATATATACAGTCAAACTAGTCAAACGCCGCAAGTGTTCCAACGTTGTCCCGGTTACTGAGGAGATCAGGTCAATATACAGGACTATCAATGGACCACTGAAAGTACAGCCTATCCAAAAGATCGCCGTTTTTTGTTTTTGCACTGCAAGTTTTATTTAATTTATAGAAAATACGCGCAAGGTACTATTCTGACAAAAGCAAGCTGCTAACAATGGTCGGCTCCTACCAACAAATTTGAACGGCCTGGTTTCTTTTCTTTTTACCATGTTAAGCCAGGACCCGTCAAGTGCTGCGGGAACGCAAGACTCCGGTCCCCCCCTATCTCTGCGTCCTCCCACGTCGCACCTGGCCACCACTTTCTCATGGGGGCGGATCCACCAATCTGGCAAAGTCTGGCGGCCACCAGACCTCCCCGCCGGCGAGATTCATCCCCCATCCCTTCCCTCAGCCATGGCCAGCGGCGAACAAAGAACACGATGAACGTCGGACCGAGGAAGACGAAGCTCGAGCATTCTTTTGCTTGGAGGAAGTCATGGACCCGCCTGGGCTGTTACTTGGGCTATACTAGGTCTGCACGAAGCCCATGTAGAAGGTGAAAAGCCTCGTGAGACTATGCGACAAGTTCCGTCGGCGTCATTTCAGTTTCCTGATCTGATCTTGTACTGACCTTGTACTCGAGTCGTGGTCGTAGCACTGTTCGAGGCTACTGCCTCCTGCCCTCCCATGCCGATTGCGCAACGGCACACTGCTGCTGGCCGCTGCTGCGTTGCACTGTTGGCGCTTGTAGTGTACTCCCTCTGTCCCATGGACTTTGTCGTTCGAAAACCGTGCCCCCTCACAAACACGCTTCCCGGGCGACATACTCCATGGGACGGAGGGAGTACCTCAAGGCGCAAGTTCAAAGATAGAAAGATTGCAGCGACAACACACACTACGGGAGAATTGGTCTTTGCCGTGTGTCAATTTCTTTGCCGAGTGTGGCACTTGGCAAAGAAATTCTTTGCCGAGAGCCAAAAAATGCTCGGCAAAGAGCTTCTTTGCCGAGTGCAAAAAAAAGACACTCGGTAAAGGCGCTTCTTTGGCGAGTGCCAAAAATAGACACTCGGCAAAGGCGCTTCTTTGCCGAGTGGAAGCGCTTTTGCCGAGTGTCTTTTTTTGGCACTCGGCAAAGAAACGCCATTGCCGAGTGTCTTTTTTGACACTCGCAAAGAAGCGCCTTTGTCAAGTGTCTTTTTTGGCACTCGGCAAAGAATCTTTTCTAACCATATTTTGAAGTACCAAATTAATTCAAATGAAAAAATTATCGACTACAAATTTGTACAACTTTTTAAGATCTACAACTTTTATTTAGATTGTTTCTTTATTTGAGAAAGCAATAGTAACGTTGTTTATAAAATCTACATCGCCCTCGTAAGTTTTATGAAACTACAAGAAAGATGCATAAGATTTATGAATAATATGATAACCACCATGTCGGATGCACAAATGACCAACCTACCAAAATAAACTTTATAGATCTTGAAAAGTTGTAGAATTTTGTAGTTGGCAACATTTTCATTTGAGTTCATCTTGTCATGCAAAACTACGTTTGAAATTTAAAATTTTAAAATTCGAATTTTTCAAAAGACCTCGATGAAAAAACAACCTAAATAAAAGTTGTAGATCTTGAAAAGTTATGAAACTTTATAGTTGACAACTTTTCATTTGAATTAAATTACTGCCTCAAAATGTGATTTCCAAATATTCTTTTTGCCGAAAGTGCAAAAAAAAAAAAAAGCACTCTAAGCATAGAAGTTCTTTGCCGAGTGCCAAAAAAAAGGCACTTGACAAAGAATATTTTGAAATTTTGAAAACGACCTCGATGAAAAAAACAACCTAAGCGAAAGTTGTAGATCCCAAAAAGTTATGAAACTTTGTAATTCACAACATTTTGATTTGCATTCAATTAGAGCCTCAAAACAAGCAATTTATACTCGGTTTGGTATAATATTTGGGGAACTAAAACAATAACTAGACACATGTGAGTGTGTAGTGCAGGTGGTGGAGGAGGAACCGCGCGAGGCGAAGGTCACGAGTTTGAATCCCACCGGCCGCGTTACTTGTGAATTTTCCGCGAAAAATGCCGTGACTTGCATCGGAGATAGAGATGGGCGGGCGCTAGCCGGTGGGTCTGTTTCCGGATTTAAATAAAATTTTTGCTATTTATTTTTGAGTTTTTTTTTTTTTTTATTTTGTCGAGTGTTGTTCTTTTTGCCGAGTGCCTTTTTCGCACTCGGCAAAGAATGCTTTGCCGTGAAGGGATATACCGAGAGCACTTTACCGAGTGCTTGCACTCAAGAAAGTCTTTGCCCAAGGTAAATTGGTTCTTTGCCGAGTGTAATTACACTCGTCAAAGCACCTGTCTGCTGTAGTGACATAGGGAAAAAAGTAAGTGAAATTGATTGAACCTACAGACATCAATTATAAGATTAGGCATGGTTTATTGATTGATATAAGTATATTGTTATTTTCTATGATATTATATTTTATACTCTATATAATCACTTCACAAAAGAATTAGCAGTACAAAGTTCGCCATAGGTCATTTTTAGTCCTACATCTGCCACTCCTTGATGCCACCCCGCCCCACTGCCCAACCTCCTCCACTATGATGCCCCCGCCGTGTTGCTGCCACCTCCCCCAGAAACTCCTAGTCGTCGAGATATATTCCCTAACCCACCAGACCCCTAGCTCTAGTGAGATTCGTCTCCTATGCTAGCAACCTCTTCTCCAGGGCCTCCTTTGTTTCTGACCAGGCATAGGCGCGGGAGCAAACGCCAGTAGGAGCACGGGTGCGGTTGTGTGGTCGTACAGTAGCCAGCACATCCCGCGACCATTGGTGATAAAATTTGCGTTTTTTACCTTTTGTGGATTTGAAAATTTGTCTATTTTTTCTAACACATCCTATGAGGTTTAGCATGTAAAAAAACCTGATTAACAAGGATTGGTAGTTTTGTTATTACTAGTGTCCTTTGATTTCAAGAATGGAGATGACTCATGCTTGTTGAGTATCGCACGATGTTGAACCAATATTATTGGTAGGTGAATACTTTAGACTTTTGAGATGCGCACTGGCATGCTTCGTGAATGTACTGCTTGTCAAGCTCTACATAACACTAAATGACTCCTTGGTCGTCGTTTCGGATTCTTGCGTGCAACCCAAGAATTCGTGCCAAACGACCAAATGCTGAAATTTTTCAGTCTAGAAACATTTCTCCTTCTTTGCCTAGAAACTGGAAACGGCTAGTTCTGCTGTGATTCTTTTTTTTTTTTTTTTTTTTTTTTTTTGAGGGGAAGTTCTGCTGTGATTCTATAGTACCGTGTTTCTTTTGTCACCCTTCTCTTCTAACGATTGTATTTTATTTGTTTATAATTCTTTTTATGTAATAAATTAAAATCATTTACATTTATGTTGTTCTTGCCCATAAAAATTTAACCTTTTTGAAGCATATTTTTTAATATATGATTTTGTAAGAAAAAGTATATATTTGTGAATCATAATTCAGCCTACCATCCAAAACGATCTCACGATCGAAGTGATTCAAACATTAAGAGAATCTCTGAAACCAATACATTTGTGCCAGAAGCTAGATGCCTACCAAATGCACACCTCATAAGTCTAGTAATGAATTTAAGATGGTGTACACACCATGTGAACGCCATGGACTGACCAGGCGGAGCAGTAGGGCTTCTGGCTCCATGAATGTATGCATGATGATAATGTACTGCAGCGCTACTAGACAATGGAACTAATTACATCTACCTTAGCCCACAGCTTGTACCATGCTGGCATCAAAATGCACGAGATTTCTGATCCAAATAAGTGAACGACGATGGTAATGCATTTCGGTCAATAGTATTCAGATGACTGCTCAACCGTGCCGAGTCTAAGTTGGATGCTCACATTTTCCTCTATTTATTTTAGAATTTAATGAGGATGTTCCCTCGACAACGAGATGTTTAAACATATTTATAGTGAGTTCACGAATCTAGAGAGAAAACACAGTACCCATAACATTAGGGTCAATTCACCAACCGAGGACTAAAAAGATAGATGACGAATATAGCCTAGACACTAGATAGTCTTTACTAATACTAAAATGATATTTGGGATATCCCTTTTTTACAATTAGACAGTACAACGTAGATGTCTACAACATGCATGTATATTTACTACTATGGATACACGTATGCAAACAATGTCTCTATAAGGACTTCTGAAGGACCATGCCGATAGATCTCGAGATTTTGAAGGACCAAGCACTTCTGGAGATGTTGCTACTACTTAAAGCATAGAGCCATTATATCCTAAAATAAATCTAACAAAATGTGAGCAACCGAATCAAGTAGAGGAGTTGATTATTACTTGAACTCAGGTTAGCAGGTTCAACCACAAGGTGACTGTCCTTAAGTTATGCTCTTACATAGGAATGAGATGGGATATGATAAAGCTGAAAATGGCATCGTTCGGCTGCTTGCTTTTGCAGCAGCAGTTGCTGCAGCGGCTGCTAGTATAAGAGAGCAAACTGTAGCAACAGCGCCTATTTAAAGCCGCCGCACTGTTAAAAATAGGCAGTCGAACAGCTCATAATAGTAGCTTTCACAGCTTCACCTCATCTTTGTGGGCCCTATGTAGAATTATTTAAGATCATATCTTAATCAGAAAAATCTACATGCAAAGTTGTTTTGCTAAATAGCTCAAAAAGTACCTTTGGGTTTATCAGTAAAGTTGCTCGTAGAGCTAAAGCCAAAAAAAGAAACTGACCGGTGAAGTCAAGTTCTAGGTGGTAAAGGGGGCCAAACTCAACCTTGGTTGCTGATTTGGGAAAAGTGATCAGCAATGGATCACCACCCTACCTACCATGCATCCAGGCACGCGGTCCATAATATGTAACGTCTCTCTCACATAGAGCAAGCACAATCAGAATTTGTAACATATCCTAGTAAGGTGAACTTCTCCTCTAGTGCTTCAGTATTGAAAATTTTATATGAACTTTCCATACCAAATGCCTGCTAATAAGAATTTTCATATATTATAACTAAATGGTGTTTTATATATTACTATTTAAAAACATCAGAAGAAGTCTACCATTCTAGTAGTGAAGATAAATAGTTAATACAAGGAGCTGTTAACTGTATGAAGCCTTGTAGCCTACCTCTTAATCTATTCATATACCAGTAGTTACAACTTTACTACTAATACATTATACATGGTCCACTTATCTCAGGTGGCCGTGACGGCAACGTGTTTTTGATGCGACGAGACGAGACCGGCCCCGGCCGGTGACAAGATGCGGGTCGAAGACGACGCCGACGCCGACGCGTGCACGCGTGTGCTGCTACATACTACTACCATAGCCAGACCTCACCTACCTACCCCGTTGTCCTCCCCCTGGCTACCTAGCTTTGCCCGTTAAACGCCCAATTCGGCACGCCGCTTCCCATGCCCCTGGTCGTCGTCGTCCTCTCACCTCCTCCGTTCACCAACGTCTAACCCTGCTGGCTGCTGCTGCCTATATAAACCACCCACGCCCCATGACACCACACCACACCACACCTTCCAGCTTCCAAGCCATCGAGCTAGCTAGTCCTCTTCCTCTCCTCACCATTGCAGCTAGCTAGCTAGCTCTGCTTCTTCATTCTTGAACACATAATCTCAACCCAACCCACGAGCGATCACGCTACTCGATCAATCCATTAACCGAAATGGGCAGCCTTGACACCACCCCTGCCGCCGCCGCCGCCTTCGCCGACATCAACGGCGGCGGCTTCCAGCCGCTGAACGCCGACGACGTGCGTTCGTACCTGCACAAGTCGGTGGACTTCATCTACGACTACTACAAGTCCGTGGAGTCCCTCCCCGTGCTGCCGGGCGTGGAGCCGGGCTACCTGCGCCGCCTGCTGCAGTCCGTGCCGCCCACCTCGTCGGCGCCCTTCGACATTGCCCTAAAGGAGGTCCGCGACGCCGTCGTCCCGGGGATGACCCACTGGGCCAGCCCCAACTTCTTCGCCTTCTTCCCTCCACCAACAGCGCCGCCGCCATCGCCGGCGAGCTCGTCGCCTCCGCCATGAACACCGTCGGGTTCACCTGGCAGGCCAGCCCCGCCGCCACCGAGATGGAGGTGCTCGCGCTCGACTGGCTCGCGCAGCTCCTGCGCCTGCCGTCTACCTTCATGAACCGCACCGCCGGCGATCGGCGTGGCTCCGGTGGTGGCGTCATCCTCGGCACCACCAGCGAGGCCATGCTCGTCACGCTCGTCGCCGCGCGTGACGCCGCCCTGCGCCGGAGGGATCCGTTGGCGTCGCCGGGATCACCAGGCTCGCTGTCTACGCCGCCGACCAGACCCACTCCACCTTCTTCAAGGCGTGCCGCCTCGCCGGATTCGACCCGGCCAACATCCGCTCCATCCCCACCGGCCCGGAGACGGACTACGCCCTCGACCCAGCGAGGCTGCTCGAGGTCATGCGGGCCGACGTCGAGGTCGGCCTCGTGCCCACCTACGTCTGCGCCACGGTCGGCACCACGTCCTCCAACGCCGTCGACCCTGTGGGAGCCATCGCCGACGTCGCCGCCGTGTTCAACGCGTGGGTGCACGTCGACGCCGCGTACGCCGGCAGCGCGTGCATCTGCCCGGAGTTCCGGCACCACCTCGACGGCGTCGAGCGCGTGGACTCCATCAGCATGAGCCCGCACAAGTGGCTCATGACGTGCCTGGACTGCACGTGCCTGTGGGTGCGCGATACGCACCGGCTCACCGGCTCGCTGGAGACGAACCCGGAGTACCTCAAGAACGACGCCAGCGAGTCCGGCAACGTCACCGACCTCAAGGACATGCAGGTCGGCGTCGGCCGCCGCTTCCGGGGGCTCAAGCTCTGGATGGTCATGCGCACGTACGGCGCCGCCAAGCTCCAGGAGCACATCCGCAGCGACGTCGCCATGGCCAAGATGTTCGAGGACGCCGTGCGCGCCGACGACCGGTTCGAGGTCGTGGTGCCGAGGAACTTCGCGCTCGTGTGCTTCAGGATCAGGCCACAGGGCGCCATGACGGAGGAGGACGCCGACGAGGTCAACCGTGAGCTCATGGAGCGGCTGAACAGGACCGGCAAGGCGTACCTGGCGCACACGGCGGTCGGCAGCAAGTTCGTGCTGCGGTTCGCGGTGGGGTCGTCGCTGCAGGAGGAGAGGCACGTGCGAAGCGCGTGGGAGCTCATCAAGAAGACGACCACCGAGATCATGGAGGAAGAGATGTAGAGAATTTTACTATTGATTATTATTATTATTTATTTATTTTGGATTAATAATAAATATTGTTATATATATGCCAATCGAAAGGTGGCGTCCAATAAAGCCTTTCGTGATGATGCATGTATATGCAAGAAATATATGTATGTTGCACGAGCCAGTATATAACTGCCTTGTATTATATATATGGGCTACATAACATATGAAGTTGGCTTTTAATTTCTTGAAGGTTCACTGACGGTCTTCAAATTTGTTCGGTTGTGTTATTTTCAGTTTCTAAACTTGTAAATCGTCCATTTAAGATCTCAAATTTGTTTGTCTGTGCCATCCCAGTCCATAACTATGCAAATCACTTGTTTAGATTCTCAAACTTATCGGTTGTGTCGACTAAATACCTCTACTTGCAGATCACCCGTTTAGGTTTGCTCTTTCTTGAAAATATTAGTGGGAAAAAACTATGGTAATGATACACATCTATTTATGTTTTATCCTTTCTATAAATTTTCAGATCTGCTATTTATTTTATGATGACCATGTTGGCAGTAACATAGCAACATCCCTGTATCGAGCAAAAGTACAATCTTGATAGATTGTTTCAAAGCACAAGAATCTTTATAATTTACTCCATCTATTCAAAAATCTCCTTCCTATTAGCCTTCAGCACATTGACCAAGGAGCGGAGCAAATGCACTCAGTTTGCATTTAATCGGGTAAAGAATAGCCAATAAGCAGTAAAGAAGCAATAAATGCTAGCAAGTGGTAGCCAATGAGCAGCAAATAGATAATAAATGTGGGCAAGTCCCAAGCTAATATGAAGGAGATTTTTGAATAAATTCTTTTTACTTAGATGAAGGAGATAAATGAATGGAGGGAGTATGATGTAAGCACATCATAACTTGTAACTTTCCATATTATGTATGTGTTGGCATAGTTAAATATCGCTCCATAATTTTCTCTAAGTATTCATGAAAATTCGTAATGCTAATCCATCGTTGAAGTCGACAAGAAATTACTTGCAGACGTGTCAAAGATTATTGGTCTATTCGTCATTGATTATGAAAGGAAACCTCTCGATTTTTTTCATATGGTAACAAAATTCAGTTAACAGTTTGATTAGTCGAACCATCGACTAATCTAAATTTTAATTAGAATAACTTTTTGTTTATAATCAAAGCTGTATCATTAATTTGGAAGTGTATTTACTCTTTGTTTTTACAAGAAAAGACCAATGGTTCAAAGACCTATAAATTATATCTATTACTATAATTTTGTTTTTTATAATTATTATATCATAAAAAGACAAAAAAAAACAACAGCCGTGGCCAAAAAACAAAATAAATAGAAACACGTATAAGCAAAGAATCGAAAGCGCAACAAAAAAAAAAAACAAATAGAAATAGAAAATCAGGAAAAAAAAACCAAGAGAAGAGAAACAAATCCAGAACTCGGAAACAACCAAGCGGAAGTCGGAAAAAATAAACCTAGCGCAGCGGACAATAAATTGGAAAACCCAGCTCAACAAAACTCAAAAAACAATCGAAACTCATCAGAAGGTACTCCCTCTGTCCCATAGAGTTTGTCGTTGGAAAACCGTGTCCTCCTCACAAACACGTTTTCCGGACGACGTTCTCAATGGACGGAGGGAGCACCCAACGCAGAGCGGATGGGAAATTAAAGAACACCGGGTAGCTGGAAGAGTTCAATTCAGAGCCCAGATCCCTGCAGAGTCCAGAGGGGCAGACGCGGCGGCGCCTGACGCGACGCCTGATGCCTTCTGGTATTGGGTACGGACAGGATCTCATTGGCCATTGGGTCATCGTCGTCGTCGACGTCGACGTCGATCAGCTCACGCGACGCAGCTGGGACTGATGGTGAGTCTGTCTTCTCAGACAGTAATATCTATTGTTGGCCTGCACGTGTTAATAATTTCGCTTTCACGCATGAACCTTGGCATCTAATTTCCGAACACTAATTTAGGTCATCAGGTAATTCGCAAAAATGTATAGGTGCCCGACAGATTAACTTGATGAGGCATTAGATGTGCTAGCTATTGTGTATAAATATACACATATATAATTACTGTCCACATAGGTCTTGTACTCCCTCCGTTTCAAAATAAGTGTCGCCGTGGGATGCGTGCCACAAGTTTGACTTGATTTGTAGAAAATATGTGTAATATTTATATCTCCAAATAATTTTGTTAAAAAACTAGATCCAAAGATCTTTTCGATGATACTAATTATGATACTAATTAATGATATTTAATATTTATAAAAATTGCCGGTATTTATTTCTCGGGAAGCGAAGCGACAGATATTCTGAAACGGAGGGAGTATATTTTTTGAAAATACAATAGACGATGTCATTTTTTGCATCTCTTGCTTTGTACTTTCTAAGACACATTTAATTGTAGTGTTTGTGAAAATAGATAAAAAAAAAAGTTGCAGTTCTGTAAATTAACTTAACAATGAAAACAGCGAAATAAAAAAAACTTAGACAAAAGCCAATTGATCTACACGATTGGCATCTTCCTCAGAATCCAGTATATCCCTTATTATTTAGGTTATCTTGGATTTTAGGATTTTTAAAAAGCTGTGTTCTTGGATTTTTAGAATCTCACCAGGGTGCGTTAGTTATTTTTTTTTAAAAAAAAAATTGAGATATGTCCCCCAGGAAAAAGGGTGCCGGTCTTTTCCTTCTTACTGTGTGGATTAGCTTCAGCTACACCTGTTATGCATGCAGTTGAGTTGCTATATGATATGTCACTGTCTCATTTTGGTTTGGTTCAAGTCACTGTTGACGCATTCAAAACATCCATTTAAGATTTGGATTATTGGATATACAGCTGGATAGATAAACAGCCGTGTAGCTGGACAAGGTGTTTAATTTAATTTGCCTGCGACGCCGGGCAACCTCCACTCCTACAGAACAGGCCTTTGGTCACTTGAGCAAAATGAGCAATAGCTCCCGAAAAAAAGGCGCCCGGGACTAAAAACACCTTTAGTCCCGGTTGGTAACACCAACCGGGACTAAAAGTCCCCCTGCAAATGCCTGACAGCATAGCCGTTGGGTTGGGGACTTTTAGTCCCGGTTGTGTTACTAACCGGACTAAAGGCCCATCTTTAGTCCCGGTTGGTGTTAGGGACCGGGATTAAATCTTTCCCCCCATATTTGAATCCTTCTTCCTCCCCTGACCGAGCTGCCCGAGCTCACTCTCTTCTTCTTTGTTCTTCATGTGTTCTTGCTTGATTTGTGCTCACATCTCCGGCTATTGATTCATTTCGTCACTTCTACGCCGTCATTTACTTGTTTAGAGGTTACTAACTTCATCTTCTCAAGTTTTAGCTGCAGCTTATCTCATTTTGTGGTGTTATACATGTGGTTTTTCATTTTTTGATTTTTACACTATTTTAAACTCCAATCACTTCATCGTTTGAATATTTCAATGTAGATAACTACAATTAAGACCCTAAAAATTAGTATACACCATTTATTACTATTATGTCTACCATATTTTTGGTTTAGTTAGAAAAATACTAAATTTATGGTTTCTCATTATAATTAGTTTTTTAAAAAATTTACATTTGATAATACTTTAGTTTATAATCTGTGATCGGGTTAATTACTTAATTATAACTAAGTATGAATAATACATTTGAAGGATTATTTAATTATAACTAAGTATGAATATAAAATTTGTTTAGAAAAAATAAGAATAGAGAATTTTAGGTTATGTGTTAGTTAGTTACTTATAATACTTTATTTTGCATTTTGTGATCGGATTTATTAGTTAATTAAAACTAGTATGCATGCCACATTTCATGATTAGTTAGAAAAATAAATAACTTTGGTATTTTTTAGTTTTGCTTGTTTAGAAAAAAATAAAAATAGAGAATTTTAGGTTATTTGTTACTTTAATTTCTGTATAAAAATTAGAAACTTATAATACTTTAATTTACAATTTGTGACCGGGTTAATTAGTTAATTATAACTAGTATGCCTACCAAATTTCTTGATTATTTAGAGAAATAGAGAACTTTGGTGTTTTTTAATTTTGCTTGTTTAGAAAAATTAGAAATAGAGAATTTTAGGTTATTTGTTACTTTTATTTTCTGTATAAAAAATTAGAAACTTATCATACATTAATTTGCAATTTGTGACCGGGTTAATTAGAAACTTATAATACTTTATGTTGCAATGCGTACAATGACACGTCATTGGATGTACAATGCCGATCGCTTTCTCCAAAAAGAATTCATTGATGGTGTGCATTATTTCTTAAGAGTGGCCGAGGAAAACAAGTGGGATGGATTCATATGTTGCCCATGTGCCTTGTGTCGAATTTGAAGGAATATTCTAGCTCTAGAAATATTCACTCACATTTGTTGAAGTCGGGTTTCATGCCAAACTATATTTGTTGGACCAAGCATGGTGAAACCGGGATAATGATGGAAGAATGTGAAGAAGAACAGAACAACCGGAGCCTAACGACATTATTGCTCAATTCGGTGGCTTCGATGATACAAAGAATGGGAGAAGTCGAAGAGGAGAGAGGTGCGTAAGGCACACCTCGCTGAAGATGATGCTCTTGGTGATGCCATTCGTGATGCAATGTAAAGAATGCGAAAGTGAAAAGAGAGAAGGCAAAGTTTGATCGCATGCTAGAAGATCACAAGAAATTACTATACCCATCCGTCCAAGATGGGCAAAAAAATTGGGTACAACACCGGAGTTGTTGAAATGGAAGGCACTGTAATGGTGTATCCGATAAGGCATTTGGACAATTATCAAGATCCAAAAAAAGATACTTCCGAACCCTAATGAATTGCCCACCACTACGCACGAGAAGCAAAAACAAGTCGTCTGTCCTTTGGGATTAGAAATCCGTAAGATACATGCATGTCCTAACGATCGCATCCTGTGCACGTGGCAAGGACTACGAGAATTTAGATGAATGCCCCGTATGTAAAGCATCACGGTATAAGATCGGGCGAGATGACCCCGGCGATGTTGAGGGGGGAAGAACGTCCCAGAAGAAAATCCCCGCAAAGGTTATGTGGTATGCTCCTATAATACCATGTCCGAAACGTCTTTTCGAAAAACAAGGACCATGCAAAGTTGTTGTGGTGGCACAAAGAAGGCCGTAAGGTAGACAACATGTTGAGATACTCTGGCGATGGGTCCCAAAGTGGAGAGCAATAGACGGGGAATTTCCGAGTTTGCAAAAAGACGCAAGAAACTTGAGGTTCGCTTTAAGTACGGACGGTATGAATCCTTTTTGGTGAGCGTAGCAAAGAGTCATAGCACTTGGCCTCGTTACACTATATATCTACAACCTTCCTCCATGGTTATGCATGAAGCGGAAGTTCATTATGGTGCCGGTGCTCATCCAAGGCCCGAAGCAACCGGGCAATGATATTGATGTCTATCTAAGGCCATTAATTGAAAAACTCCTACTTTTATGGAGCGAAACAGTGTTCGTGTGTGGGATGAGTACAAACAGAACACTTCGACCAAGCGAAAGCACTTGTTGTTTGTGACAATCAATGATTGGCCTGCTCTAAGTAATCTTTCGTAGGCGGTCAAACAAGGGATATAATGCATGCACACACTGTTTTGATGACCTTGATAGTATATATTTGAAAAAATACAGAAAGGTCATGTACCTTTGGGTATCGTCGATTTCTTTCTATGAATCACCCAGCTTAGAAAGAAAGGCAAGCATTTTAAAGGTAAGGCGGACCACCGATGCAAGCCTCGCAAATGTAACTGGAGAAGATGTATTTGAGATGGTTAAGGATGTGAAAGTAGTTTTTAGTAAGGGACAGGGCAGCCAACTAGTTCCAAAAGATGCAGCGGGTCATGCACCCATGTGGAAGAAGAAGTCAATATTTTGGGAGCTACCTGGCAAGTCCTAGAGGTCCAGAATGCAATCGACGTCATGCACCTGACAAAGAATCTTTGTGTGAACCTTCTAGGATTCATGGGTGTGTATGGGAAGCCTAAGAATTCACTTGAAGCACGACAAGACTTGCAGCGCATGGAAGAGCGAGACAACCTGGATCCAGAGAAGACAGATAATGGATGCCAATATTTAAGACCTGCTAGCTACACTCTTAGCAATGAAGAGAAAGAAATCATGTTTAAATGCTTAAGCAGCATCAAGGTCCCATCTGGATTCTCCTCTAATATTAAAGGTATAATAAATATGCCCGAGAAAAAATTTCTGAACTTAAAGTCGCGCCACATGTGCTTATGACGCAATTGCTTCCAGTTGCATTAAGAGGAATTCTACCTCCACATGTACGTCCCGCCACCGTAAAAAAGCTATGTGCATTCCTCAATGCATTTCTCGAAAGGCAATCAATCCACTTTGGAACTTGCCGCTCTACGAGAATGATGTGGTTCAATGTCTTGTCAGCTTTGAGTTAGTGTTCCCTCCATCCTTCTTTGATATCATGACACACCTCCTAGTTCATCCGGTCAAGGAGATCAATATTCTTGGTCCTGTGTTCCTACATAATATGTTTCCCTTCGAGAGGTTTATGGGAGTCCCGAAGAAATATGTTCACCGGCGTGCTCGGCCGGAAGGAAGCATCGCAGAGGGCTATGGGACGAGAGGAGGTCATTGAGTTACTGTGTTGAATTCATTCCCCGAACTTGACCCAATTGGTGTTCCCCGAATCGCGACACGAGGGGAGACCGAGTGGAAAGGGAACAATAGGAAAGAAAACATACATCGGTGCGGGGGGACGATTATTTCAATAAAGCACACTACACTGTTCTTCAAAACTCATCCGTGGTGGAGCCGGATGTCACGAAACACAAGGACTTTCTACGATCCCAGTTCCTAGAGAAGAATGAAGCTTGGCTTATGCGTCAGCACATGGACACTTTCAGTGATTGGTTACGAAAAGAATGTTAGGGTAATGACCAGATTGATGAGCAGCTATATTTGTTGGCTAGGCAACCATCATGGCACATCCTCACGTACAAAGGGTACGAGATAAATGGAAATACATTTTACACCCTAGGCCAAGATAAAAAAAAGCACGAACCAAAAACGATGGGGTTCACGTAGATGCCACCGAATGAATGGAAACAGATAAACATATTATGGCCGCATAGAGGAGATTTGGAAACTAGACTACACACCTAATTTTAAAGTCCCTTTATTCCGGTGCCAATGGGTCAAGAATACCAGAGGCGGGGTAACCGTTGACAAAGACTATAGAATGACAACAAAGTGGACCTCAACAATGTTGGTTACAAAGGTGAACCATTCGTCCCTTGCTCGCTGATGTGAATCGGTGTTCTATGTGAAAGACATGTCTACAAAAAATGTAAGAGAGGGAAAAATGACAACAAATCAACGAATGAGCCAAAACGCCATATAGTTATCTCAGGTAAAAGAAACATTGTGGAAATTGAGGACAAGTCAGATATTTCAGAAGATTATGAAAGGGATGACCGAATCACGCCTTTCAATGTGACCAAAGATCCGAGCATCATGATAAATGCTGAGGACACTTCATGGTTACGTCAAGATCATGACCAAGGAACATACGTAAAAAAAAAGATCACTACTTGTGCCCGCCTAATAAATAGAATGTATTAGAGTATGTGTATGTGACAATTGTAATTTTTGATGTTTGTATTAGTTTTTTATTTTATATCATTAAAAATAATAAAATGACTTGAAGTATTTGTTGCTAAGCATGTGCATAGTAAGAGATAAAAAGATTTTATGTTTCTAATTTTCCAAATAAGTAACTACACAAAATAAAATAGAACTGTTATTTTTTAATAAATTAATACCCATTCTTTTATTTACTATACAATTAACAAAAATAATCTATTTAGAAATAGCATACATAAACAAAAAATTTATATTTTACAATTAATAAAATACAAATTTGGCAAAAGGAAATGTACCTGTTATTTTTCAAAAAATTTATACCTAGCCTTTAATTTAGTAGAGAATAAACAAGGTTTAACAAATTTATTATAGGTTAATAAAAAGAAAAAACAAAATATAAATCGAAATAACTTTAATTTATTTATCGGTTTCGAGAAATAAAAAATATTTGCCTTTAAATATAAATCCTATTTGATGTACATTTTTTCTGTCTCGCATTTGGAGTTTCAATGTTGATAAATGCAAGGATTCACGTTAGTATTATGAAAAAACAAATTTTCTCATTCCAAAAGCAACAATTTTAAATTTATTAATTGATCAATATATTTTTTGCATTAACAAAATACTAATTATTATTTACATTTACAATCACTATTATAAGGTAAGAACAAAATTTATGGTACAAAATATATAAAGTGTACAAGAAGGCAAAAGGAAATGCAATTGTGATTTTCAAAATATTTTATGCCAACTCTTTCATTTACTATGCAATTAATAAGATTTAGAATATATATAAAACAAACTGATTTGTAACCAACAGCCGGTAACCTAAAAGTGAAAAGAACTTTTAGTCCCGGACCGTGGTTGGAACAGGGACTAAAAGGTAACCTTTAGTCCCGGTGCGGAGTTAGAACCGGGACTAAAGGGTACCTTTTAGTCCCGGTGCTTGTTGCGCACCGGGGTTAAAGGTCCTTTAGTCCCGGTGCGTGGCTGCAACCGGGACTAAAGGTCCACCTGGGTATATATTCTACAGCGTCTTCTTCCTTCTTCCTCCTCCCGATCCAGATCGACGTCCTGATACACCGCCGCCGCCACCGCACATCCCTTGCTCTCTCCGACGACCTTTGCCGATGACCCGCCGGCGGCTCTCTCCTGGCGTGGTAGCCCTCACTTGGCAAATCGCCCGGGCCCCTTCCCTCGCCCTACTTGCCCGTGCTCGCCGCCCCGGCGGTCCTCGCTGTTAAGGCGTGGGGCCGCCATCGCCACCCCCCCTTCGTCCTTGCGGCCTTGGCGTGCGCCGTCAGCGCCCCGCTCTTTGCGCTTCCTTCTCGGCGCCCCGCGGCCGCCCGCTGATACCCTTCTTCTCGGCGTCGTCCCACCTCGCCAGGCCCCCCGCGGCCGCCTCACCGCCCGGCCAACACCCCCCTCCCGCCGCCCGGCCCGTCGTCCTCCTCCTTCTCCGGCGAAGGCCCGCGCCGCCGTCGTCCCGCCCGTTCAGCGGTCGGCGCCTCACTCTTCTCCGGCGAAGGCGCGCAGGCCCGCTCCGCCTTGCCCGCGTGCAGCGCCCGGCGTCCACAGCGTGGCGCCGGCCGCCGCCTCCTCCTTCTCCGGCTAGAGGCCCGCGCCGCCGTCGAACGCCGTCCCAAGGGTGGCGCCCGAAGCTAGCAGTTGTATGCATGTGTTGTATGTGTTGCGTCGGCTATCGAAGTCGGCGCGGTTGTGCGTCTGTTGGGCGGCCGTCGAGCCGCGGAATGCGTGTATGTGTTTGTGCTTTGTGGTGGCCGGCCATCGAGCCCGAGCCAAGAGCACGCCTCCATGCAGGACTTGGCGAGAGAATGCAACAACGCGATGAACATTAAATGTGGGCGAATCCAAACTATTCGTTTTATATGAAACCCTAACGACGTAGCGACGACCTAGCGACGATCGGACGAACGAAGGCACGACCTAGCGATGACCTAGCGACGACCTAGCGACGCCCCTAGCGACAACCTAGCGGCGATCGGACGAACGAAGGCACGACCTAGCGACGACCTAGCGACGAACAGACGACAACCTAGTGAACCAAGTCACGACGACCTAGCGCGATGACCTAGCGAACATGACACGGCGACCTAGCTACTTAGCAACGACTTAGCGAATATAATTAAACACCTTACTCAATATAATTAACTTTATTATTAATATATTAATAAAGTCTTGTAATATTAATGGTACTTATTAATAAAGTATTCTAATATTAATGGTACTTGTTAATAAAGTCTTCTAATATTTAATGTCTAGTAACTTCATTATGTCATATGATAGTAACTTCATTATGTCATGTGATAGTAACTTCATTATGTCATGTGATATTAACTTCATTATGTCTAGTAACTTCAATATATCATGTAATATATAAGGTTTTGTAATATTGTAATATTTTAATCTAATGCCAAGTAACTTCATTAATAAAAAGTAATGTCATGTGAAACCTATTCGAAACCCTATTATATTATTGGTTATTAAAAAGAAAAAACATACACTTAGTGTATGGATACGCTAAGTGTATATTTCCTTATGTGCAACATAGCATTTCACTTATGTTTCCACTGCCTCCATATATTTGCTAAGTGTATATTTTTCTTTTTTCTTGTGGCGCTACATGACAAATTGTGTTCTAACATCTTTCACATATATTTGCGTAAAATGGCCGATCCAAATGATAACATGGATGATGCAATGATGGACCTAATCAACAAAGGCGGCAATCAAAATCCCCAAGTCCAAGGTGAAGACAATGAACAAATAGATGATGGGAGTCGAGACATTGCCGATTATGAAGAACTTGTGGGAGACAATCCTCGATGAGGTCTATCTACAATCTAGTATATATGTATATACATGAAATTAAACTGAATGAATTTTGTATTAATATATTTATACTTATTTGTGTATCCCTCCGGATCGGCGACGACTTCCGGAGTAGTAGAAAAGTGCGAGGCCCAAAGGAGCCGTTGGAGGGTCGGTACATTCGCCGGAATTCGATGAGGGTACAGGCCAAGTACTTGGGGAACATTCAAAGAAATTTATTGCGCACTGTGGATACCTTGTAAGGGACAGGCTCCCGATCAGTGCTCGAGAATGGAGGCAACGGAAAGATGACCCTAATATTAGTTATGTCTCGGATCGTGACAAGGAATTGCTATGGCTAGATATCCTTCAACATTTCATGCTCGATACACAGGATGAAGCTTTGAAGGAGAAGGTTCAAATCTTGGCTATGCAGAAGATGGCCAAACAATTTCAGGCTTGGAAGAAGAAACTCCACAAGACTTTTGTTGCACATAACCGGACACCGAATTTCACCAACAAGGCCTACGTCAAGTTGAGGCCTTTTTTTGGATGAGTTCGCATGGGTTTAAGAACTTCGGATGAGGGTCGCACGGATGATCCGTAATCAAGAAAATGCTAGACACAAGCAATACCACCATCACTTGGGTTCGGTGGCTACCGGACCGCTATTCCTAAGTGGCGTAAGCTGAAACAGAGATTGTTGACAAGGGGATGGAACCCGGAATCACCGCCCACCGCCCTAAAGCGCGCCAAGTATTGGTTCTTCGATCATGGGGGAACCCTGGATCTAGAGACCGGAAAGGTAGTGTACGGCGAGAAGCTGCAGAGAGTGGGACAGAGAATGGCCTATGCCCGAGGATTAGTTGAAAGTGGCGCCTGGCAGCCAAATAGAGAGAAGGATGAGCTGACATACGCCCTGGAGACTGCTGAACACGGTGGGCGAACAAGAGGCTATAGGGAGATATCGTGGGAGCATGGCTTCCCTAAAGATAGACCCACTTATAGAAGCCGCCAAAGAAAAAAGGAAGAGGAGGCAGAGCGATTGCATAGGTTGGAGGCAATGGTGATGGAGTCACGCGAAGCGGCTCGTGAAGCGATAGCGCGAGAGAAAGCGCTTGAAGATAGAATGAACGAGGAAATCAAAAGGCAAGTGCGAGGGAAGCGAAGTTCTACACAAAGGCAAACCGCATCGTGAGCCGGGGAGTCAACATTAGCCCCCCGGTCAGTTGAAAAGCAGTTGCGCTTCCACGGAGGTGCCAACTATTCAAGACGACGTGGGGCTACGCTTTCCGGTGGATGACGTCACTGAACCTCTGACAACATGTGAGATGCACATTCCACAGGGGGCTGCCACTGTCATGGTTGCTGTCGGTGTTGTAACTCCTATCGACCCTACGAAGACACCAAGGATTCATGGGGCGATAGTTCCAATGGATATGCTAGTGTCTCGGTGGATAGAGTTGTCAAAGGCTTCGAAAATGTGCAGCTTGAGATAGAAGGAGGTGATGGAGAGAAGACTCTAGGACAAGCAGAGAAGACATTCATTTGTTGGCGCAAGCGCTACATCATTATTCCTAGGGCTTCACCTAGTAGTCTACCACCACCTCCTCGTCATAAACCTAACCCTAAGTGCGGATGAAACTTGACGATACATTTATTCACTAACTTTATTTTGCATTCCCTTAGTTAGCGGTTTACTCATATACCTCTTTGGTTTCACAGGTGGTCACCTACATGTCATAGTGCTGCGGGCCAAGTTATTAGGACCGGACCGGAGATCGAACCGGTGAGGCTATCGGTTCAATGGTTTATTGGTCCAACCGTTTAGAACCGGTTGAACCGCCGGTTCAATTGTTTTGAACCGGTTAAATCGAACCGGCAACAAATACTTTGAACCGGTATATATATATGTATATTAATATATATATAATATAATTTAGTAATTAACAGATGGAAATATATATATATAGAGATGATATAATTTCAGATGTAAGGCTAGGTGTTTGAGAAAAATAGTAACTCAAATACTCCTTTTTGGAAAATAATTTCAAACGTTGAGATAAGATATTGTATACCACTGTGAAGAGCTCATCAAAATGATCAAGATATATATATTATTTATTTATGTATTTTACAGATCAAGTGAAAAATATATTGAATTTTGAAATAAAAAAAGTCCAAAGCAAAAGCGTGGAGCATGGAGCCGGCAGGCAAGTACCGTATGCTCGGGTTCAAAAAAGGTACTCCTGTACACACGTCAGTACGTGACACGCACGTCCCACACTGATGCTCAAGCGCACAGAACAGGCAGGCAGCATCGCAGCAGTAGCAGATAGCCCGGGCCCAGTGCCAGTTGCACACGCGGGAAGCAGCACCACGCCAGCACGCGCACCACCAGACAGGATTCCCAAACCGGAGCGGTTCAACCAGAACCGGCCGGGGGGTTCCGCAAAAAACCGGCCGGTTCAACTGGTTTTTAGCGGTTCAATTGCATGAACGGTCTTTTGAATGAACCGGACCGGTGGAGGCTCTGGTTCGGTCTTTTACCGGTCCAATTGTCGGTCCGGTCCGGTCCAAATAACTAGGGCTGCGGGTGATGACGAGGCAATGCAAGACACGGCTGCATCTCCTCGGGCTCCAACGCCGCCTCCTCGGGCTCCAACGCCACCACCTCGGGCTCTAACACCGCCACCTCAGGCTCCAACACCACCACCTCGGGATCCAACCCCGCCATCTCGGGCTCCAACGCCGCCTCCTCGGGCTCCAACACCGACACCGGCTGCCCATTCGCCTCCACGTCGGGCTCCAACCCCCCCACCGGCCGTCCTATCGCCTCCACACATGGCTCCAGCGCCAAAACCGATGGACCCACCATTGAAGAAGAGGCCAGCCACACGATCAAATATGTCGGCCACCCCGCCGCCAAAAAAGAAAGCCTCTGAAAAGAAATAACCCATCATTCCTAAGAAGCTGTCCTATGAGAAGACTGCTGCAGAAATAGAGGCTTCGGTAAAGTCAGATGTGGACGGTTTCTTCAAGAAACTTAAGGATGAAAGAGAATCCAAGCGAAACCCTGAGAAGCCCTACCTCTTACTAAAGCCAGAACATCTACGGCAAAGGGTTGAGGCTCAACAAAAAAAGAGGCGTGAAGCTTAGAAAGAATCATCATCCTTATCCGACTATGATCGCACTCTAAACAAATCCATAGAAGAAGAGAAGAAGAAAGAGAAAAGAGCACGCAAGGGTGTAGCACAGCTCGAGGAACAATCAAAGCAATCAGTGCCCCCGCTAGTCATTGGGAATGAATATGGTTCAAACATCGACATGCTAGACCAGCAGATACCTGCAGATTTGAACTATGAGAATCTTGATAATTTTTTTACGGAAACTGGTCTTAGCTTAGCCCAAATGATAGCTAGGGCAGCAATTGAAAGTGCTCCAGAAATTGATCATTGGCAGAAGACATATGAATATGGCAAGAGTCTATTCAACCCTGCGGCACTCAGCAAACTTGGCACGCAAATGTACTTGCTAAACCAGTGGTACCTCGCAGCATGTGGCAGAAGAGCAGATGACTATATTTACGTCCGAATTAGAAACCATCATTACTTCCGTGGTGATGATATTATTTATGTTCAATTTAATGAGCTACACCAGCTATGCCACATGGACGCTACGGACAAAGCTCTAATCACCGCTTACGTGCGTAAGTGATTCTTTCTTTTGATAATGTCACATGTAAATTATCATGTATATGTATAACTAATTACGAAAACCGGCTATACATATGCGAAACATGATGAGGGACCTCGAGCTAGAAATGACAAGGAGATTGGATTTGTAGATCCTTATGTTGTATTCAAAGACCCTAAGACTCCGTATGTCTTATGGAGAGTTCAAAACGGAGAGAAATCTACGGAGGTACTTGATCAATCAAAAGGATACAAGATATATACTCTTTTCCTATAACTTTAAGTAAGTATCGTTATCGTGTGTATATTCTATTAAATCAATTAATCGGATCGGTATGAAGATATATAATTATTTTGCCTACACACAAATGCAGCTTCATTGGATACTAATTGTGATTGATCTCTGGCAATGTCATTTGGTAATCTATAACTCGTTGGGAAAACCATAGGAAGATTACCAAGAAATGATAGATATTATCCAAGGGTAACCGATCTCTATATATTAATTTCAGCTCTTTAACTTCGGTAATAGATAAATAATAATGATCGTTTTTATTGCTAGGGTTTGGGCTGGCTTCGTGCGGCTGCACCGTCCGGATTTGAAAGCGCCACTTTCAAAGCCTATCCTACTTCGAGTGGATTCTACGGCGGACATCGGGCAAAAATTTGTGTGGCTACTATGTCTCATGAAGTTTCGACGGTCTATGAAAAAAAAGAACAAATCTTGAGCACCTAAAAGTATGTAACATGTATATATAATAAGTTCATTTCATTTATTTGTTGCTATTTAATAAATCTTATTCATACCTCTAACTTTTTTTCTTTAATATCTACTAAAGGAGACGTGGTTGAAGGAGAAGGTGTTGAATGAGGTCCGCCTAAAAATGAATTCGGGGGAGACAATCGCGGGATTTCTTAACGACCAAGTCCTGAATCCCGCCGGCGAGTACTACCTCAACCCCGATGAGCCAATGAAACCAAACCAAGATGATCATTTGTACGATGCTTGAGTGGCGAGAGAACAATTAAATTGTAAATACTTTATCCATGATGGATATGTGTAAATATTATACCATTTATGGACCTATAGACATCTATAATATATAAATAGTGTTATATAGTATATTTATATGTAATGCTCTAAATTATATAAATTATAGGTGCGGCGTGTACATAAACAAGCAGCGAACAATACGCATTCGAAAATAATAAAAATATAATTGTAAACCAGAAATGGAAAACCAAAAGAAAAGAAAAGGAAAAACAAAAAAACTCTTTAGTCCCGTTGGTAACACCAACCGGACTAAAAAGCGGGCGGCAGTGGCGCACCACGGCGCACCCTTTAGTCCCGGTTGGTGTTACCAACCGGGACTAAAATGGACCTTTAGTCCCGGCCACGGAACCGGGACTAAAGGTGGGACATTTAGTCCCGAAACCTTAGGCCCGGCTCCGCAGCCGGGACTAAAGCCCCTTACGGCCCGGGACTACAGCCCATTCCTGTAGTAGTGCTCTCGCCGTCGTCACTTTGATCTCGCTGCACATATCTCCCTGAAAGGCAAGGCACCCGGCCGGCGACCCGGCAGTCCGGCCACCTCAATTCACACCGGCTCTGCCCAGATCGCCTGGATATCTCATATTCTCATATACATCTAATTTCCCAAATCCTAATTAGGTTAGCAACCTTTCTTTTCCCAAATCCTCAATTCACACCGGCTTTGCCCTTGTCTCTGCGCTTGATCTTGCTGTCTGACTGGTCTTGGTATTTTGGGCTTTATTAGTTAATTGTACTAATAAATCTGCATTGTCGAATTGGTTAGCAACCTTCTTTTATTTTGGATTGGTTAGCAAAGTGAACTGTGAACACATCTTATTATAGATCAGTCCTCATCGTCAATACTTTGTGTAAGCACTTGGAATGACATACCTTAGAGTAAATTGTCATCATGGTCAGGTGGTGCTCTTGTGTTTGTGTCGATCGGGTGATGAGCCTATGTTTTTCTATTGCAACGTTGCCTTGTAGATTACCCTCCCCCCCTCTCTTTAATAAAAAATGGATAGCTCTCCTACGTGTGTAAGAAAAAAAATTAACACATATACCTGCGAAATAATATATTCAGTTATCTCAAAGCCACAGAAAAGCCTAAAAGTTGTGAGCAGAATTTAGGATCAGTTGAGTATCATATTTCACAAAAAAAATATCTAGGATCAGTTGTTCTGAAGATCCTTTTACTGTTATTCAATTAGAGAATTAGACATATAGTATAAAAATGGGTATGTTTAATTGTGCCATTGTACCTGATCATGTGTTTTCTCCTGTTAATGCCTTAGCTTACATGACCACAATGTGTTGCAGATGGATTTTCCCTCACCCTGCAGAAAAGACGACAATTCTCAGCTAGCCAAAAGAATGAGTTATTTGGGTCCAGACCTTCCAGAGGTATGTCACAAAGTACTGTTAATGGGATAGTATAGAAAAAGATCGTGAAGCAGATCATTTCATGCATGTTGCAATCTCCCACATTCCCAATGCATCAACAATATGTCAATATTGTTTTGTTTGTTCCAACTGTTGTACTTTTAAACTCGTTATATCGTAAGTGCTAGATCCCAGGGTATACAGTATTATCTATTATCCAGTACTAGATTTAGTAGAATTGTATCCCTTATCAGCTGCATTATGAACTCTTTTGGTTGATGCAGGAAATCTGGCAGTTCATTCATTCCCTAATGCCAATGCGAGATGCTGCCCGCGCTGCATGCATTTCTCATGCCTTTCTAAGTTCTTGGAGGCAGCATCCCAACCTCACCTTGACAACAACGTCACTGGGCCGCTTTGATTTCACTGAGAAAGTTAACCACATTCTGAAATATCACTCAGGCGTTGGCGTGAAGAAACTTGATCTTCAATGTTGGTATGCCAATGACTATAATCATCTTGATAGTTGGCTTCAAATTGCTGTCACACCACTGCTTGAAGAACTGACCGTCAAGGTATGCGCAGACTGCGACTATTATGATTCAGATGATGAGTTTTCACCTATGCTAAATTATTATACGTTTCCATGCTCAATTTTATCCGAAGGGAGTGGAAGCTCAATTCAGTATCTTGATCTTGAACGCTGTGTCTTTGAACCCACAGTCGAACTTGGTCGCTTGGGAAGCCTGACAAGGCTAGATCTAACTCATGTTTATATCACGGGGGACGAGCTTGGGTGCTTTCTTTCCTGTTCTCCATTGTTGGAGCGGTTGGAACTTTGGTTCTGCAAACAGATATTCTGCTTGAAGATACCTGGAATGCTGCACCGCCTCACCTATCTACACGTGCAAAGATGCATCAGGATGGAAAAGGTAGAGAACAAAGCTCAAAATATCCGCACCATTTACTTTGCAGATTCAGCACTATACTCTCCAGGAGAGTCCTTACAACTCGGAGAGTTGTTTCAACTAAAGAACATAGACATGCAGTGCATCGATGCAGTCAATTATGCTCGTGCAGAGCTTCCATCAATTGTCCCGAATCTTGAAACTCTTACCATGAGCTCGATGCGTGAGGTATACACTCTGAAACTAGCAGAACACACACACACACACACACACACACACACACACACACACACGCGCACGCACGCACGCACGCACGCACGCACAGAAATACACTTGTCATTGCCTTGCACCTTGATCTAACTCTACCAGATATAAGATATAATTGCAGAAGTTCAATGCGCCAACAGCACCTAGCAAATTCCTCCACCTCAAGTTTTTGCGTCTTCATCTTTGTGGAGTGGTCTTATCTCCGGCTTATGATTATTTTTTGCTGGCGTCTTTTGTGGATGCATCTCCTTCACTGCAGACTTTCATCCTGAATGTAAGTCATTGTTCATCTTGAAAAAATTATATTGGTGGCTATATATTTGGTGAACCATTAACTCAATCTTGTTTTAATGTGCTTTAATTATGCATGTTTCCAGCTACCGCAGCAACTCAGGCAGCATGATTGGATTTCTGGAGATTCATCAGATCTGAGGCCGGTGCCAGAATATCAACATCACAACCTCCGGAGCTTGGAGATAACTGGTTTTGGCACTGCAAAGAGCTTGGTTGAGCTAACATGCTACATTCTCGGTAGCGCAACGTCGCTCGAACGCATCACACTGGACACCACTTCGTCAAATATATTTAGGTGTTCTAATAAATTTGTTTCGATGCCCAAGGCGGGTAATATCAAGGATGCACGAATGGCACTCTTGGCTATCGAAACATACATCAAAAAGAAAGTTCCTGCTACAGTGAAGTTAACCGTTGTGGAGCCTTGTACGTAGACGGTGCCACACCCTATAAGTTGGCAGGGACTTATAAGTTGGCTAATAAGCCAAAATACTATTGAAACAACTGATTTTCTGTAAGAAGAAAATACTGCTGGCTGATAAGCTGAAACGACTTTTTAGCTAAAGCGAACAAGCCCTCGTACACCCTTTTGTTGGATGTGTGTTTCATCAGAGTAAAATACTCAGTGTTTAGTACATGGAATGAGCTTAAATTTATGTAATCTTTTTGTTAATTCAGAGCATATGTTGGAGATTTTGCCCTTTCAACTCACTCGTACTGTAGCTTGTCATGCTCGACTGCAGTTGTTCATGCCATACCTAGACTTCCACGTCAAAAATTTCAATTTCACCTTGCTGTTCCCATGTGTGCTACTACTATTGCCATTGCCACTCTCTTCTGTAGTTCACTTCATAATTTGCCATACGTCAAATTTATTTAAATTTGATCAAGTTTAAAGGAAAATGTAATATATCAATTTAGTTTCAACAAATATGTGTAAATAGTGTATTTATTTGAACTTGTAGATGTTAATATATGTTTTGGGAAACTTGGTGAATATTAGAGAAATTTGATTTAGAATGAATTAAAAGCACAAAACAAAAAAAATCAAATATATATAGTTTGGAATGCAGGAAATATGTACTGACTTACTATTATTCACGTAGGTGTGCATTATGTCGACTCTTGAATTTACTAAAGCGGAGATGCTGGGGAGAGCATATTCTATTCTACTTCCAGTATTAATCAAGGCACTTATCAGTATTAACCTCAGAAATTAATCTTTCTACATCATCTTGTGATGACATTGCGGACTGGTGGATTCAGTAGCGATGGCGCCTCGACCATGACTCGTGTCCTCTGTTCCCTGTTTTCTTTGGTGGCCTAGTGCACCTGGAAGGAGAGAAACGCGAGAACGTTTGACAAATCACTGTCTACACCGGATGAGGTGATCGCCAGGGCATGTCAGGAAGACGCTGAGTGGGCGCTGGCAGGTTGCGCACCGCTGGCTGCTCTCGACTACCTTTGGTCGCAAAACTCGAACACCATGTAATCGCTACCTGTAGGATTCAGTAGTGTGGGTCCCTCTTCTGGTAAGTTGAGGCCCCTCGCCTTGGCTTATCGTCGTGGACGGTTTGTGTAATTTGCTCTTCCTCTTAATAGGCACAACCTAGTCGCGAAGTCTTTGTGAACATATTGGTTTGATCAGAACTCAGACGTGCATGCCGACATATTGGTTTGATTAGAACTCAGACGTGCATGCCGACAGATTGGTTTGATCAGAACTCAGACGTACATGCTATTCAAATGTCAAAACTGTTGGCATTTAATTTTCAGAAACCACGTGTTAACATTGACTACATAGTGCATCATAACCATGCAAATTGTCAGCGTTTAATTAATTTTCTGAAAACCACGTGTTGCCATTGGCTACATGTTTCATCATAACCATTGCATGGTCAGGTGAGGTGCGAGCCACCAGAGGAGGCATGACAGGGCTCGGAGACCGTGACACGGCCACTGTTCGTGTATCCTGCTTTTTATTGTTATAATTGCTTTTTAGAGGCAGGTGAATTCTGAACACTTCTATAAATTAATTTTTAGAGACGGTTGAATATCAGCTTCTATAATAGATCATAGATTAACAAAGATAGAATAATAGAGGCAGGTACTATATATACAGCTGCCTCTTATGCATCCACATGCTCTCGCTTCAACTCTCTCAACTTTAAATTAAGCTTTGGACCCTACCTTGATAGTATGATCAAATGAAAAATATTTTTTTTTTGCGAATCTGATCAAATGAAAAATAAAGACAATATATATTACTATTGAATTTTCACATGCACGTTTATAAAGATGCTTGTATACATAGAGGTCACAACCGGATTCGCCGCGCCCATCCATCTCCAACCAGCGGGATTTTTGCGGCATTGTTCGAGACTACGTGTCTAGCGGGATTCGAACTCATGACCTCTCCCTTGCTTGAAGCCTCCCTTACCACTGTACTACACACACATATTATGCGAAATTAAGTGAAAATTGTTTATTTAAGGAGTGTCTCCATCCGATAAAAAATTCAGATAAGGAGTGTCTCCATCCGATGTCTCCATCCGAGGAGTGAATTCAGATAAAAAATTTATCAACTACAAAGTTTTATAACTTTTCGAGATCTATAATTTTCATTTAAGGAGTGTCTCCATCCGATGTCGTTTATAAAATTTGAATTTCAAATTTGAGCGGATTTAGATGCGGTTTCGCATGACAAGATGAATTCAAATGAAAAAGTTGCCAATTATAAAGTTTTATAACTTTTTAAGATCTACAACTTTCATATTGGGCATTTCCCCATCCGAAATACTTTCAAAAAATTTAAATTTCAAATTTAAGAAACGCGACTGTACTTTTTGTTAATAAAATTAATTCAAATTAAAATACAAAGTTATACAATTTCTTAAGGCCTACATCTTTTATTTTGGTCATTTGATCATCCGACATAGTGGTAGAAACATTGTTCATAAATCTTATATATCTCTCTTATAGTTTCGTAAACTACGGGAGAGATATGTAAGATTTGTGAATAGATTTAATTTTACTTTGTTAAATTAAGAAATTATCGAAATAAAAGTTGTAGATTTTAAAAGGTTATACAACTTTGTAGTTGAAAATTTTTTCATTTAAATTAATTTACTACTCCAAAATATACTCTAAAATGTGTCTTTGTCGAGTGCTAGAAAAAACACTCGGCAATGTCGAAAAAAAAATAACACTCGGCAAAAAAAGCTTCTTTGCCAAGTGCCGAAAAAACACTCGGCAAAAGAGCTTTTTGCCGAGTGTTTTTTTTCTAACACTCCGCAAAAAGACTCTTTGCCGAGTGTTTTTTCTTTGGCCCTCGACAAAGAGCTATTTGCCGAGTGTTTAAAAAAAAAACACTAGGCAAAGAGCCGGATTTTGGTAGTGGCCAGTAGTTCGCAATGAATTCAGATTAAAACTCTGTGGGAGCCGGCATGGATGCAGCTAGACGTGCAGTGGACTGCCCGATACGCGGATGACAATGGTACGAAATGGAAATTCAGACGCCTGGTTAATAGCACTTAACTTCATTAATTTTGCTTCTTTCACAATGATATGCATCGGCTTATTCAGCCAAAAAAAAAATCAAACCACCTTTCATCAAAACAAACATAACAACGAATCAAATATCACCAATACAATAGTCTCCCTCACGAACTACGTGTATTCTACTCAGCATCGATCTGTTCCTCCATGATCTCGGTGGTCGTCTTCTTGATGAGCTCCCACGCGCTCCGGACATGCCTCTCCTCCTGCAGGGACGACCCCACCGCGAACCGCAGCACGAACTTGCCGCCGACCGCCGTGTGCGCCAGGTACGCCTTGCCTGTCCTGTTCAGCCGCTCCATGAGCTCACGGTTGACCTCATCGGCGTCCTCCTCCGCCATGGCGCCCTGTGGCCTGACCCTGAAGCACACGAGCGCGAAGTTCCTCGGCACCACGACCTCGAACCGGTCGTCGGCGCGCACGGCGTCCTCGAACATCTTGGCCATGGCGACGTCGCTCCGGATGTGCTCCTGGAGCTTGGCGGCGCCATAGGTGCGCATGACCATCCAGAGCTTGAGCCCGCGGAAGCGGCGGCCGACGCCGACCTGCATGTCCTTGAGGTCGGTGACGTTGCCGGACTCGCTGGCGTCGTTCTTGAGGTACTCCGGGTTCGTCTCCAGCGAGTCGGTGAGCCGGTGCGTGTCGCGCACCCACAGGCACGTGCAGTCCAGGCACGTCATCAGCCACTTGTGCGGGCTCATGCTGATGGAGTCGACGCGCTCCACGCCGTCGAGGTGGTGCCGGAACTCCGGGCAGATGCACGCGCTGCCGGCGTACGCGGCGTCGACGTGCACCCACGCGTTGAACACGGCGGCGACGTCGGCGATGGCTCCGACAGGGTCGACGGCGTTGGACGACGTGGTGCCGACGGTGGCGCAGACGTAAGTGGGCACGAGGCCGGCCTCGACGTCGGCCCGCATGACCTCGAGCAGCCTCGCCGGGTGGAGGGCGTAGTCCGTCTCCGGGCCGGTGGGGATGGACCGGATGTTGGCCGGGTCGAAGCCGGCGAGGCGGCACGCCTTGAAGAAGGTGGAGTGCGTCTGGTCGGCGGCGTAGACGGCCAAGCGCGGCAGGCCGGACACGCCGTGGGAGCCACTCCGGCGCAGGGCGGCGTCACGCGCGGCGACGAGCGTGACGAGCATGGCCTCGCTGGTGGTTCCCAGAATGACGCCGCCGCCGGTGCCGCGCCCAGCGGCGCCGGTGCGGTTCATGAAGCTGGACGGCAGGCGCAGGAGCTGCGCGAGCCAGTCGAGCGCGAGGACCTCCATCTCTGTTGCAGCCGGCGCGGCCTGCCACGTGAACCCGACGGTGTTCATGGCGGAGGCGATGAGGTCGCCGGCAATGGCGGCGGCGCTGTTGGTGGACGGGAAGAAGGCGAAGAAGTTGGGGCTGGCCCAGTGGGTCATCCCCGGGACGACGGAGGCGGTGAGCTCCTTCATGGTGACGTCGAACGGGACGGAGGAGGTCGGCGGCGCCGACCGCAGCTGGTGGCGCAGGTACCCCGGCTTGACGTCGGGCAGCACGGGGAGGGACTCGACGGATTTGTAGTAGTCGGAGATGAAGTCCACGGCCTTGTGCAGGTAGGAGCGGACGTCGTCGGGGTTCAGTGGCTGGAAGCCGGCGGTGGCGTCGTCGCCGAAGGCGGAGAAGGCGGTAGGGTTGGTGTCCAAGCTGCCCATGGCCGCTTGATGATATGGATCGCTTAACGCAGTTAGGAAGAAGAGTTGAAACTAGCTAGAAGAGGTCGAACGGCGACGAGGCTGCAGCTGACAGGTCACTGACAGGCTCGAAGCAGGCTGAGCTCGCTGGGTGGCTCGGTGAGGTTTGTGGGGAAGAAGGGGGGAAGCTAGGGTTGGGCTATATAGGCATGCACCATGCAGATGGAGGAGGAGGCAAGGCAAGTGCAGAAAGGCGGCGTGGGGACGAGGGCGTCGGCGAGGTCGTACCCGCGACTGCTGCTGCTCGATCGGGGTCGGGGGAGACGAGGTTGGTAGGACAGGAGAATTGGCTCCGGGCATGCGGCGAGCTGAGTCAAGACAGGCGGTCAACTGCTGTGCTTGTCGTCGTGTCGCGCGATGGCATGCGATCTCCGGCGTGTATGGACTAGTAAACGTGTCAGCTAATTACTCTCTCGTGATATAAATTTATTTGGTGAAGCGATGGTTGATCATCGAATCCATTTGGTATGGTAGCATGAGATGAAATGGGGACAAAACTTATATGCACTATTTCTAACACATGCAGTATTGGAAATTGGAACATGCATGAAACCCTTTACTAATATTGGCCTAATAAGCGTTCACACCATGACACCAAATATGGGGTTAAACCTAGTATAGCATCCAATATCCTCGTGTATCGTCAGATCCAGCTATGCATATTATTCATGGCTCAATCCCATACCTCTCTCTACCAAATATAGATGAGCATGTAGTCTGCAGCTCATTGCTATTTTAGTCACGAGCACGGCATGGCCCAGTGCATAGGGCCATGATTAGGCTACTAGTTAGGCATGCCAGGTGGCATGGCCTGACATGACATTTTAATATAGGCCTGGTGGTGTCGTGGTGATCTGGCCAACCAATTGCCCATCGCGTCCCTTTCTATTCCTTGACACTAACTTCATTTTCCCCTCCCCACGCCACACTCCGTCTCGGCTCTCACGTCTTTGGTCACGACCGACATCCTCATTTGTTGCATCTTCTTCACTTCTCCCTCCTCCCTCCTCCCTCCTCTGCCAATCCCACGAATCGACAATGCTAGCACTATTACCAGGAGCTTCGCGCGTTATGAATTCTAGCCTCACTAGAGTTTCACCGCCGATCGCCCACTTATATTCAGTTTGCATCGTCTCCAATATGCCCCCAAAGGTCCGACCACCTCCATTTATCTCACTATGGCCTCCAAGGTTGAAAGCGGTAGGCGAGGCGGGGCCGGAACATCATTGACGAGCATGCAGCCACATGACGCGCTCGTTGCACACTACCATGGTGCCACACATAACCATATCCTCCCACTTCAGATAACACATATAGGCGGCAGAGTCTTATGTGGCCAGCTTTGAATGACAGCTTGGATGTAGAACCCAAACGAGGAAAACCATGTTCATGAATCTACATGAGAAGTAGAGAAAAACTTAAGATCTACAAGGCCACAACGCAATTCACTATATTGTTTACATATTTTAAACCTGCATGGAATTTTTTTAAAAAAATTGATGGTACAAAATAGATATATTTGACTTAGGACAAAGCTGGACATGTTAAAAATATCTAAAGGGACTAAAAAAATATATTCTGGGCAATCTAGCCCCCATGGAATTCCAAGCAACTAGTGACACTTTCTATATATATCGAACCAAACCTCTAGACGGTTCTAAAAAAAGGAGACTGTTTTAGATCATCCCTCAACTAAGTTTTAACTGGCTAAATTTAGCAGCTAAAGATCCAAACCACCCAACTAAAAGCATCTAATTTAGATAAGTTTAGCTGCTTTAACTTAGTTAAACTCATCTAAAGTTTAGATAAGTAACTGAAGGATTTAAACATCCAAACTATAAAGTTAGCTAGCTGAACCTTTAATTAGCTAGTGTATTCAAAACAAACCTGCTAATGGAACTAGTATTTAGCAACCGTCTAGCTAATAATTTGTGAGTTTATTAGCAGGTCTATTTAAATCCACTAGTGCTAATGGATCAAAGATGGCCTAAGTTATACCCGTTGCAGCACAATCATCATGTACGTCAGGATGGTGCGCGTGTGCAATTGCTTTATCGATATTTCTTTCCCACTGAGTTTTGCCGACACTATGTAATTGTGCAGTTTCTTCTTACCCAATTACTTGTGAATTTTGGTAAAAGATATATCTAAAAAGTAGCAAAAACGTGCCAACGCGGTGGACACACAGGTTTACCATGCACGTACGCATTTGATAGACGTACGTACAGCAGTTAGGCGCTTGGAAACAGCCAAGCAACGTGGTTGGTTGGTTGGTTGGTTGCCATTTGCCGAGATCGATTTTTGGGACGTTGCCATACAATTCGCCCCGTCCCGAGAAAGTGAAAGCGATTGACGTGTATTATTCTATGATATGTGCATCATGTACCGTACCTTATGCATGCATCCGTGCACATCATCTAATCCTAGTAGTAAGTTCAATTTGCACGGGTTTTGTTGTATCCACAAGAATCAATTCAAAATTACTTGAAATTTGTTACTAGTGTTTGAATTGGTCTCTCCCTACTCGCCATATATACACAGGCGTCAAGAACCGACGGACGCCGACAAACTTATGCATGCTGTCCAAATTTGGAGTCAAGTCGATCGTCGTCTGGCATATCGCATCGATCGATGCCTTAGTACGTTTCACACTCAGTTGTGCTTTACAAGTCCTATTTTACTTCGTACAGCATATATACGTGCACTTGCAGGCTCTTTTTTCCTTTTTTTTTGTCAAAAAGGGTCAGTGTTTTAAAAGATGCATCGAAAAAAAGCCTTCTTCGGGACAAGACGAGGGACGCTAGGTCACTCAAAGAAATTCCCCATTTTTTTATCTTCTTGCAGAAAAAGAGTACGACAAAAATGACTCAACAAAATTACATATGCTCCCTCCATCTAAGAATAAGTGTTGTTTCTAGTTTTCGTACCATAAGTTTGACTTGATTTGTAGAAAATATGTGTAATATTTATATCTAAAGATCTTTCCGATGATACTGATTATGATACTAATCGATGATATTTATTATTTATAAAAATTGCCGGCAGTTGTTTCTCGGGAAGCGAAAGCGACAGATATTTTGGGACGGGAGGGAGTATGTGATGTAGGGATATCTTTTCTTCTTATGCTTTGCTTTCTCGATCTTTCGACTTGCATTCCATTGACCAACTTACCCATTTCCATGATCCATTGCATGATGCCGAATTGTCATTGGACGTGCGGTCGTTTCAGCATCCAGCACGTAATTCGCAGTGTACTTAAGGGGTGAAGAGTCCTTAAGACAACACAGAAGCATGCAAGATGGCCCATGGTCCCAGCTGCCCAATTAAATTTCCATTACCTAAATAATCCATGATTTCAAATTACAATGCCTCTTTAAAATGCATGAATTTCAAAGGAATCATATACATAAATTTCACAAGAATCTACTTTTCATAGAAAAAATGTAGGAAAACACTACTACAAGAAACTTATGTGAGGCGAGCAAAAATAATTTACCAAGGTGGGCATCGCAACCGCCTTTGACAAAAGGTCACTATAAACGAGACCTTCTCCGTGGCAGTTTGATGCCCGCCTCGGTAAATCCAATAAAAAAACAAAAACAAAAGAAAAAACAACCCCAAATGGGCCTGGATCTAGGCCTCGATCCGCCGCCGCTGCACGGGACTGCAACGCGCCGCCATCAATCCACCGCCGTTGCACAGGCTTGGGACATGCCGCAATCGCACGCTTGGATCGTCCGTCCCGCTGTCGTCCTCACCATCCTTGCCGCCTCGAACTGCTGCTAGGGAGCTTGGGCGGCCTACAGTGTGCCATGGCTAGGGTTGCGGAGGAGCGTTGTTGCCGCCAATGTTGGAGTTGGGGAGGAGTGCCGCCACGCGAGACCGTTGGAATCGGGGATGAGCGCCACCACTGACGCCGACACCGCAAGGGTGGGATAGGCCGAATCCGACGCAAGGAGGTGGATCAGCCACCAGGGACGCCGAATCCGCCACCAGGGAGGCCGGATCCACCGCTGGAGGCCGCCCGCTGTGTGAAGCTGCATCATCGCTTGTGGGCGAGCATGGTGCGTTGAAGCTTTGGGGGAGAGAGTGGAGCACCACAGCACAAGGGAGGAGGGGCGGCGCCTGTGGGAGAGAAGGGCTCGGGGGAGATAAGGGGATGCGCCGGCTGAAGAAGGGCTCGGGGAAGAGAGAATGGCTTAGAGGAGAGAAATGGATGCCTTAGTTTGTTGAGGAATGACTCAACCCTAATTCGTGTTTTTATATGGTAGATAGCTATCGGGCTTCCTCTAGACCTATTGGGCCTCGGCGTTTTGGAGGCAGGTCTTATAGTGTGACCACCTCTGAAAATAGATTTATGGAGGCGGTTGCCTAGACGACTGTCTCCAAAAATAAAGCATTTTCCAAAGTGGTTCCTTTAAGACGTCTGCCTTAAAAAATAAAGCATTTTTCGAGGCGATTGCCTTAAGACGACCGTCTCCGTAAATAGATTTCTGAGGCGGTTGAGTGTGACCCCCTTAGTTAATAAAAAAAATAACCGTCTCAATTAATCTGAGGTATGATTATCTAAGGCGGTTAAGAAGTCCACCCGCCTCCGAGGCCATTACCCACACGCTGGGCAAGTTGTTTTGCGTAGCAGTGAACGAAATATAGAAAAATCCCGATGCTTCAAATAAAGCCTAAGTTGTTTTGGTTAGGTAGCTTTCGCTATGTAGATATAGAAAAACCAAAATGCCTTTTAATTTGAAATGGAGGATTTTGTACTGATTATAGGTTGTTAAATGGTTATATTACGTGGACTTGGCCTTGTTTGTTTGCATTATTGGTCCAGCTTATGATATGAAGTTATATAAATTTTATAAAATCAATGGTTAAAGATTACGATGTTTGACTTAGAACAAACCAAATATAACACTTGAAAACTTAAAAAAACAGAAAGAGTATATGTAAGAGAGTGTGAAAAGGGGAAGAGAACTATGAGAAACTGTATTTAAACATTCTATTCTATGAACAAGCTATCCTTGAAACTCTACCTCCTAATATGATTCTAACAATAGTGTTTCCATAACACCGGCGAGGTGTAGGAGGTAATGGTGGTATGATTCTCCGAGTGTTGTTGTAGTTGTAGTTCGTCCTTCTTCTCGGGAACATCTCAGCTCGAGGTCTAATCGTAAGCAAAAGTAACAAATGTGAAACAAGTGCTCGATGACAGCAAACAAGATTATTTCAATGGGAGCTACAATAATAAAGACTCAAATGCCTTCAAAAACGTAACTGCACCAAGAGATAGTTCGCAATTTTTAGAAAAACATAGGTGCAAGCTTCATTTTCTACCGTACGGTTTAAGACGATTTATTAGTTGTGAACTAGAAACAGTGGCGTGGCTTTGCCGCGCCCTACGAGGAGGACCAGGCCTGATACACCGATGATGGTCACGTCGTGGATATGGAGATCAGTTTAGTTCGTTCCAGAAGCAGGCTAATTAGGCACTGGGTAAGAACTGGTGTTTCATCTAGGTAGAATCTTGGCCTAAGGTCTATCCTGAAAATTTTATAAATGAATCTTCACAACAGCTTGATCATTTACAACTTGTGAGTATACAAAAGCTAGTAGTAGTCCCACGCAAGTGACGTGACGCGCTCTGCTGGAACACGTGGCCAGGCGCACGGTGTCGACTGCCGTCAGGACGGCGCGTCCATCCTTGTCCACTCGTTCGTCTCCTTCCCATGGTCAACAGACAGAGAGAGCATGGAGAGAAACGTAGGGGGAGAGAGGGAGAGGGGGACAGAGGGAGTAGAGGGTCACGACGGCGGGGTGGAGCACTAGCGGTGGCCTCCATCCTAGGTGGCACGGTGTCCCAGCAGAGAGAGAGAGGGAGAGTAGAGAGGGAGATGGAGCGGGAAGTGCAGAGTGGAGGCGGCGGTGGTCTTGGGCGGGGAAAAGGAGCATAGCGGCGATGTGGCCTTTGCTTTGGTGTGCATGGCGAGCGCAACTCTGCTGGTGGTGGCGGCCGGGGCGAAGCATCGGTGGCGCTCGGTGGCTTCTGCGCGGCGCTCTGGTGGCGGCGTCGTTCTCCATCGGTGGCCGGCTACAGCGTCGTCCTCGCATGATGCGTATCGACGGCGAGGGCATGCACCGGGTGTGGCCCCGCGGCAAGCGGCTACGACGAGCGGCGCGCGGTGAACGGCACAAAGCCTCGGGCGAGCAGGGGCAAGTGTGGCACGGAGCCTCGAGGCCACCGGCGCGCATGTGCTCCTCGGTGCGTGATGCGGCCAGTGCCGTTGCCTATCGAGGTTCAAGGTGGCCCTCTCACGGACGCATGGGCTCACGGGTGGGAGACGATTCGTGAATGTTCATGTTTTCACCTTAACGGGCTAGGGACCTATGACGGTGGATATCGCGTGCTCGCCTGATCCGACGGCTAACGGATTAATGGGTGATGTGGCCTGCTCCACCGGCCGTGGCTTGCACGTGAGATTCAGTTGCACCCGAGATTCAGAATAAGGAGATTTGGAATGCTAAGGCCCTTTTTTGTAAAACAAAAAACATGGACTAGTAAGCCAAGGGGGGCCAAGGCGAAGTCATCACTGACGGTAAACTACAGGGGTCGTCTAGCTGGTGGGACCGGTCAGGTGGGGCCCACTTTTAGGTCTCACTTCTGTTGTCAGAACTCAGAAGGGCGGCCCTTTGGTCCAGGGACGGACGCAGTCGGCCGAAGGATGGGCTTGTTTGCTGAAAAGGATATAGAAAAAAAATGTGGCTTGGGCTTGCTTCATGCTGCTGGCCTTGGTGGGCCTGAAGTTCCGGCACAGATGGCAGAAGGAGCAGGAAAAGGTCTTGGGCTGATACTCTTCTGCGACCGAATGTGTCAAAGAGGAAAAAGGTGCAGCCCAGATAGTATGGGATTGCTGAAACATTTGACATTCTCTTTGGCCTTTTTGTGATTGCCAAGCAATTAGTATTAGTATATAGCATGGGGGCGTCGACGTTCTCTTTGGCAGCCGCGCCAAGCACCATGACGCCATCCTCTATAGCCGATGTGGCCCCACATGATGGTTCACAGTAGGGGCTGACCAAATAGACGGTATTGTCGGCTGGGTGGGGGGGGTGGTGGGGTGGGGGGTGGTGCGGGATTGGAAAAGGTGCCCAAAACAAACAGATAGGGAATTTTTCTCATATTTTTATTATTACACATGCAAGAGAGCAAGTCGATCCGTCACATACTTATATATAAGAATTACTATATTATATTACATATATTATATTACATCTTTGTATTTTAGCCATGAGCAGCATGTTGTTGGATGGCATGCAGTACATATGTAGATGGCTGCATCATGCCTGCAGATCGATTGCTAGTGGTCATCCCCGAAGGATGACGGCCTTTTTCCTGATGTGGTTGCAGCAGCACATGGGGACGCGAAGAAAAAACTTGCAACGGAAACTGATGAGCATGGAGTTGAATTCGTCTTTGCATTTGCGCTCGCACGAAGCGTCCTCGCATCTCGGACGTTGCTGCCAGCAACTCTCCTCCGTATCACTGCCACCTAAATAAAAGATAATTATTAATCAGCAGAACATATTTGTTTCAAAAGAAAGTTATAATTGTATAAGCATTCTAATTGAACAATGAACGGGAGAATTTATACTACTATATATACATATAGATAAAGAAAAAAAATAAGTAAAGTAGATTCATTTGATTCGTGTAGTACCTGCTGCCCAGGTGGATGTCATGAGGGTGCAAGACAACATGACCAAAAGAAGTATGATGCAAATAGCAGCAGATGTCGAGTGCACGGCCCTCATCGTCGTATCAACAAACACTAGCAAAGTCTTGTGTTTCGAGAGTTCATATGCGTAGGCAAGACCTTGTGTGCTTTCGTTTACATATATATAATAACCAAATTTTGTTTGCTCAAATTAAATGCCACATCAATGCTGCCGTATCTCGCAGCCAAGATTCCGATCCATATCCTACAGACCTACACGCAAATAGTAAATGTGTTGGTATCCAATTCGATCATATCCATATGCTGTATGATGGTATGTCAACTTTACATAATATACACTATTACGAAAGCGAATTTTCAGAGCCGTTGTTTTTTTTTTTTTTGAGCACAAGGCAAATCGCCTACACTATAGCAAATGAACCATCTCCCTGAAGACCATATCCAGGGTGGTTGTCTTAGCAGAACTGTCTACGAAAATGTGTATATTTTTAGAGGAGGTTATCTTGGTGAACCACCTAGATCTAAAAATCGATTTTCAGATGTGATGGGTTTTTTGAAATAGCCATTAGGCAAATAAATTCATAACTTTTTAAATGACCTTAGATCAATGAGGACGAACTTTATATCAAAGTTATAGTACTCGATAAGATCTACAACTTTGTAATTTACAAGCTTTTTATTTAAGATTGTTTTGATATCAAAATATTTGATTAAATCATTCTGTTTTAAATATATCTTTTTTCCGAACGAACTATCATGGATGGAGACATGGCATATACCAAAGTTGTAGTTCTCGACGGAGAAGAAACCTTCTAGTTCTCGACATATATCAAAATATTCAGTACAAGTGTTTAGTAATTTTATACTTGATCACAAGTTACTATATATACGGCGTGGTGGTATAGGTTGCTCGTACGAGTCAGTAGGTCCTAGGTTTGTGTCCTCATTTTTTAGATAAGGGAACCAAGGTTCCAGCCTCTACCATCCAAAGATGGTACACAGCTGATACAAGCAAAGTTATTAAAGTTCAAAAGAACATGACCACCTAGTGATCAACCACACACCGAAAAAAAGATAAGACTCTCTCAAGTTCAGCATCCAAAAACGACTAAGGACCGGACTCAACGTTGTCAAGAAAGACAACACAACTATGATGGCGGTCGATTATGAGTCCTCCAACCGAACTTGGAGAAAATCACCAATAGCAAATTCTCCCAACGCCTACCTTCCGAAAAGACTGTCGATCCTCCGCCTTATGTAGCATGGACCATTGCTTGATCCAAAGACGTCGCCTCGAAAATCACCCGCACGAAGATTTAGAAGAAACTTTTTAAACACTTTATCATTTCTATTCAACCAAATAGCCCAACAAATAGCGGCTGCCCCAACTACGATTTGACTCCTCGGCTTGGAACTAAGCCCATGCAACCAGGATCCAAACAAGTGTGCAAAATTATGAGGGGTTGAATTCCAAAAATAAAGTGTACAGTTTGCCAAATAAATCTTGAAAACCTACAATTAAAAAAATAGGTGTTGTATGGTTTCCATCGAAGTTACAAAAACAACACTTAGTGTCCCCATCCCAATTCCTCTTAGCTAGATTATCTTTAGTAAGAGTGACGCCTTTATTTAAATACCGGAGGAAAATCTTGATCTTCAAGGGGACTTTCAATTTTCAAAAATTGATTTTTGAGGAAGGAGACCATGGCTGATTAGAGCAGTGTACATAGAGTGCACCGTAAAAGCACCTTTCTTAGTATATCTCCATAAGAAGATATAGATACAAGATACATATATCGTGGCCTCTGATGCTAAGACCAAGTAGACGCGACCATTCGGATTTAAAAATATTTTTTGTCTAACTTTAAAGGCGGTTTGATTAAGGTAACCATCCCTTAAAAATGATATTAAAGACATTGATCTCTAAGAGTGGACTGTAAACTGATATTAAAGACATCGATCTTCAGTATTGGAAACTCAGAGACAGGTAATTAAAAAATGCCACTGACTATAGTTTCTATTCGTCTAAAACTATAACAACTAAAAACGATTTGTTTTTTAGGCGAATACTACTATATTCGCCTAAAAACACAAATCGTTTTTTAGTTTTGATAGCTCTACTATACCAATAAGCAAACACGACGTCCACACCCCCTTCGTCTGACATTTGGTACCTCGTCCCTTCCACGTCGTTAAAAATTGTAACCATAGAAGCCCATGTCACCAAAGACGCTGGCATTTTACTATGAAAGATCCTCGATTTCTATAGAATGGCTGCCCAGCCATCTAAAAATAGTATTTGTACAGGTCACTGGGAGCAATAGCTGCATCTATAAGTCGATTTCTAGAAACGACAGTAAACCACAACGACCTCTACAAATATGTTCTACAGAGGTAATATCCGCCAATATTCAAACTAAATTTGTGATTTCCGTACACAATATATTTTTACAGAGACAAAACAAAGAATATATATTATTGCATTAATATGTCTGCTAACTTAACAACCCTTTTGAGTACCTACTAAAGCCTCTTATTATTTGTTCTGACTACTGTTGGATGTGTGTTAAGTATTTTGCTAATTAATTCTGTTTACTTAACAAGGGTAATAATATGTTTGATGGCCCTTGGCACCGCAGCCTGCGTGCGTGCCTGCGGGGCATCTCGCCGGGCGGTCCACGCTGCATCACCGGCCGAGCTATGCCTATGCGCCTCGCTGGATCCGTGCGCTCGCTGGGACCCTGCTACCCTGCTAAACTGCTAGTACGTTCATGGCGTGTGTTGCAGAGGAGCGGCCAGGCGGGCTCTAGCCGTCGATGGATGGATCGACTATAGCCCCCCTATTTAAAACCCTGCTATAGGCACTGCACACGGCCTTCTCGAGGAAGGTGACACCAGAAGCTCCATAAGACAATGTTCATATTAGCTAGAAGTAGACAGTGCTATCACTGAATGTTTTTTTTTTTTTTGAAAATTGCTCTCTGCGCTTGCCACGCAGTGTGCTATCACTGAATGTTGATTGAGGTTGTAAACACTGATGTTGATTTAACATTCTAAATTGAATGCATTTGTATCATTTGAGACTAATTAATTATTATGTTAATTTGAGAATGTGAGGTTTGTAGTTGCAGCAAAAGGTTGTATGTCAATTTGATATCTCAATTCAGAAAACTATCATTTGACTGCTATGTAAATGATTTCATAAGAGACATTGCCCAACCATTAGCGAATACAAGCACATACGGGTGCCGCCTCTGTTAATGGTTTGGGGGCAGGGGGAAGCGACCGCCTCTGTTAATGTTTAATTGAGGCAGAATACGTGGGATAGCCGCCTCCATAGCTATTTGGAAGTTGCTACTTATTTAATCTCTCTCCTTGGTAGCTAAAAGAATTCTTCCTAGACTAACTATTTGTGAACTGATGCCCTTAAAGAGATCAGTCGATCCCAATCCAGTGGAGACCAATCTGGCACAATGGTCATAGATCTTGCACGGATGGCACTTATCCCACACAAAGGTCAAAATCCATCGATTAGGTTCTTCATTGGCGGCACTGCTTGCTTTGTGTTGGGGTCTTTGTGAAGCCTGCCCCCACTAAGAAGGGAGAGTTCAAGCCTGAGCCATATTTATTTCTAGGTCTTTTTTTGTTAATATTTTCTTATTATAGAGATGTGGTTGATTTTGCACAAGGTGGTGGAGGATGCTACTGGATAATTTTGTTGCTAGTGCTTGAGGCCACTCCGCTCGAAGCCCTGAAACCGCCACAGCTAGGGTCATGGAAGAGACGGGTAGATGCGTGGGTGTTAGGAGGTGGCCACCGCGTGCTTGACGTCGTCACCGTCACATGTGGTGCCGCCACATGGGTGGGCATGGAGGAGGCGTCACGGTGGAGTGAGGAATGGTGGGGGAGGTGGAGTCAAGTGGAGGTGGACTAGAGGCTAGATGAGGATGAGGGCATGGCCCATGAGGCATTCCTAGGCAGGACAAGCTGCTCCTAGGTCTACCACTCTTTTGTGGGCCAAGCTACGCCGACTGTTGGGCTAGGGGAGTGTCCTTGGTATGGCCTGGTTCTCTGGGCTGGATTGTGGTTACCAAGTCGGGCTGGGCCAAAAAATTGGGCCTCGTACTTAATCTCAGGACTTAATGAATGGATGTAGTTTCTCCAAATGATCTTTGCTCACATACCTCTGCCGACCAAAGATGAACGGAAAAGCTAATGCGCTTTCGGTCGCGCTACGCGGCTAGCACGCGACTTGCGCACGAGTGGCCTGGTGGCCTGGCCGGACGGCCTGGCCTGCCAATCTGCCATGTGTGTCAGCCCAGCCCACGTAAATAAAACGTAAAACGTGGCTTGTTGATTGAGTCATCCATCATTTCTTTGGTCGTTGCACTGACTCCGACAAATATACCGGTGTCATTCTGGTCATGCCACCTTTGGAGGTTGTCATGATGAATTATTGTTTTCTTCTTACCTTTCATGATGCATATTGTTACGATTGGGGCAAAAGAAACTCAAAACCACAATTGCATGTGTTCTCTATACATTTTTACTAGGATTGGCAACTGAGTACTCCTTTCGTTCATTTATCTTCCTCATCTAAGAAAAAAAATTATTCAAAAATCTCCTTCATATTAGCTTGGGACTTACCTATATTTATTGCATCTTTACTGCTTATTGGTTATTCCTTGCCTGTATTTATTGTCCCTTTGCTGTTTATTGGCTCAACCCGTGATGATTAAATATAAATTGTGTACTTTTACTTTGCTCCTTAGTCACAAAGGCTTAGACGAAGGAGATAAATAAACGAAGGAAGTATTGTAAATAACAAGCAGTTCGTTTATTTGCTTGTATTGCTCAAGATTTGAACTTGCTTTTAGGTGGTGTTTTATTTCTTATAATTTTTTCAAGTTTACTTTCTTTTTTTGTTGTAAATTTATTCTAATTATTTTAGTTTTAGAGTTGTCAATTTCAGTTAGTTTCTGGTTATCTTAGTTTCACCTCTATGTTTCGATTTTTTTTTTTGTCTTGTCTACTCTTTTTCAGTTTCTATTTGTCAATTTCAGTTCAAGGTAATTTTAGTATCATTTTTAATTTATAGCATCTTTCATTTTATCTACTCTATTTTCAGTTTCTGTTTGTCGGTATTATTTAATTTTTTTTTTTTTTTCGTCTACTTTATTTTTATTTTATTTCATTTTATTTCAATTTTGTTTTTTGCCTTTTAAAATTTTATTTGTTCTAACTTCAGTTTTAGTTTTTTTTCATTTTGTTTTCTTTATTTCATGTTTTGGTTCTCAATTTTAGTTTTATTTTGCGATAATTTTAGTTTTAGAGTTGTTGATTTTTTGTTATTTTAGTTTTAGTTATTCTTTTTCTCATTTTTCTACATTGTTTTTAGTTTATATTAGTCAATTTCAGTTTCATTGTTAATTTGCAACATTTTTTTGTTTTGACTCCTTTAGTTTTTAGTTTTTATTTGTCAACACTATTTAATTCTTTTTTAGTTGCCAATTTCAGTATGACTTGAACAAATTTAGATCAATGGAGTGGGGATGGCTGCCAACAGATTTGAGTATAAAGGACGAGCAAATTTAAGCAAGTTGTACAATAACTAACCTAGTTAGCAGCTTCTGCAATGCTTACTTTAATAATTTGCCTCTAAATTGTACAAGTATTATTTCGTGGTAGTAAATCTAATATTTTTTTTTTTTCAGCTTGTTGTGCATACTATATAACAACTTTAATATATCTTTAGAGTAGCAACTTTAGTATTACATGGTAGTAACTTTAGCATTACAACTTTAGTATATTTATTTTTTAGTAGCAACTTTAGTATTATATATGGTAGCAATTTCTTTCATAAATCTCCTAGCATATTTTTTACATAAATTGCTACTAAATAAATTTATTGAAATATAGGCAAGTGAGATCTAGTTTTGTTTGCCTTGTCACGTAGAACATACCAGTATAGACGGAATTGGAAACCGATAAAACGTTAAAAAAAATTATAGCAATGAAAAGAAAGTATTTTATTTTTAGAAAGTGTGTGCGCATGTGAGTGCTGGAGTGTCAGCACGTAATCAATCACTCGTTGTCCAAACGCCGTGCGGTCAGAGCTCAAGCCTCGGGAGCAGAGTAGACAGTATAGGATACGTGTTGTGTGCGGACACGAGCCAGCAAGCGGTGTTGCGCATTTGACGAAGGCGCGACAGGTCGCGGGTTAACGTCGTCCAAAGATGAATTGGGTGCCCTGCATCTCCTGATCACGACATGCCGGTCCGCCGGCTTGCTGCACCCACGAGGATGTCCGTATTGAGTGCTAACAATTGTCGTGATGAAGCTCCTAGCTGTGACGGGTAGGATGTGTAGCTTGGCGAGATTTAACATATATCGGTGGTGTCTTCCTACAAGATGCATGATTGGACAAGCGGACAAGGTTGATCGGCGCAACACACGCAGACGACGATCTCCTGCAAAATTCATGGGAACACACGAACGTGAGCGAGAGTTGACATATGTGAATAATAAGACGATGTTAGCGATACAGTTAGGATACAGTTAGGACTGAATGGTCAGGGTTATCTTCCCTATTGTAACGGCTGTAGACTAGCTCAATTCTCATCCCTCCATGCCTAGAATGTAGGATCGGCTGGTAGTGGATTCATGTATATCAACCCCTGTACTCTGTAATGGAAAGTTCGGTGATTCTCTCCCAATTCATCCCTCTTACATGGAATCAGACTGATCGTTCCGATCAACAACTCCACCTTCCGCTGCCCCTTCCCACCCTCCGCTGTCCTTCTCAATGGCCAGTCCTCATGGATCCGCCGGCTCCAATCCCTTTGCCGACCCTGATCCTCCCTCAGCCTCCACCCTCGTGCTGCTCAACATCCGCAATCACGTCCCCGTAGTCCTCTCCGCTGATGACGGCAACTTCAGGCAGTGGCGTTCCTTCTTTGAACTGACTGTCAAGAAGTTCGGCATCGCCAACCACATCGATGGCACCGTCGACGCCGCGGCCATGATCGACGATCCGGAGTGGCTTCAGATCGACTCCTGTGTCGTCTCCTGGCTCTACTCCACCGTGTCCAAGGAGATCTGGAACGACGTCAACAGGCCCGGCGCCACCGCCCACTCTGCATGGACTGCGATCACCGGGCAATTCCTTGACAACAGCCTCCAGTGGGCTGTGTTTGCCCAACAGGAATTCCACAGCCTGTTTCAAGGAGACATGACCATCGGTGAGTATTGCGGCCGCCTCAAACGCCTCACCGACACCCTCTACGACTGTGGTGCAGCTGTCTCCGATCCGGCGCTCGTCATCAACACTCTCCGTGGGCTGAACAACAAATTCAGTCAAGCCATCGCCGCCCCTCTCCACGATGTCGCCGCCGCCCGGCGTTCCTCTACACCAAATCGTACTTTGCTGCGGGAGGAACACCGGATCCAGCACTCCCGAAGATGGAGGCCCAGACCGCCCTTCTCACCGCCCACGACCCGCCAAGTCTGCCCCAACCGCCACCCCACTGCGCCCCCCCGCGCCCTTTGGATCGGCCGGGCGAACGCGGCCGGTGGTGATCGTGGCGGCCGCCGCAAGAAACGCAAGGCGGCCGACAACCGCCAGCGCAACTCCACATCGGGCGGCACGTCGGGCGGCTCCTCGGCCACCGCCACCACAAGTGGCCCTCGACCCACAATCCCTGGCAGGGGGTCGTTCAAGCCTGGCCCTTCAACGCCTGGCGCCCTGGCGTCCTGGCTCCTCGTCCGGGTGTGCACCCTTCGCCGGCCATGGCGGCCATTGCTGCACCGCCACAGCCAAGACCCCCGGTGCCATCCCGCCCGGCCTCTACTCTGCGCTCCAAGGGATGTCCCTGAACACACCGACCGGTGGTGGCAGTGATTGGTTCATGGACACGGGCGCCTCCTCCCATATGGCGTCGCACCCTGGTATCCTCCATTCCCATTCTGTATCTTCTGTTCCTCGTAAGATTGTTGTCGGCAACGGCGATCTTATGTCGAGTTCGTCCACTGGACACACTTCCATCCCCACCTCTACTTCTTCTGCACTACGATTGAATAATATTCTCATTGCTCCCCAACTTGTTAAGAACCTCATTTCAGTCCGTGCTCTAACCCGAGATAACTCTGTGTCTGTTGAATTTGATCCTTGGGGTTTCTCCATTAAGGATCTTCGTACCAGGATGGCACTCCTCCGATGTGATTCCTCCGGCGAGCTCTACCCCTTGCGTCCCCGCTCCTCCCGTGCTGCCATCGCTCCCCCCCGCGCGGCGCCCTGTCCAAGTCAGATGAACACCTATGGCACTCTCGGCTTGGCCATCCCGGGCGCGACGCTCTCCGACAGTTGTCTCGCATTGCTGGTTTTACCTGTTCCAAGTCCAGTCGTCACACGTGCAATGCCTGCTGTCTGGGTAAACACGTGAGACTTCCGTTTTTAGAGTCCAAACATGTTTCCTCATTTCCCTTTCAACTCTTACATTGCGATGTATGGACATCTCCAATAATGAGCAACTCTGGCTTCAAATTTTACCTTGTTATCTTGGATGATTTCTCACATTATGTTTGGACCTTCCCCTTACGTCATAAATCTGATATTCTTCCCACGCTGATCTCCTTTCATGCATTCGTTAGAACTCAATTCCAGTGTGATATTCAGTGTTTTCAAACAGATAATGGAAAGGAGTTTGATAATTCAGCATCCCGTGCCTTCTTTGCCACACATGGCATTGTCTTTGCCCTCGACATGCCCATACACTTCTCAGCAGAATGGCCGTGCTGAGCGCGTACTGAGGACGCTGAATGACGGCCTGTGCACATTGATGTTTCAGGCATCTCTCCCCACCTCGTTCTGGCCTGATGCCTTAGCTGCGTCCACATACCTCCTGAATCGCCGCCCGTGCCGTCCCCGCCACAACTCCACCCCATACTCCCTTCTGTTCGGCGTTCACCAAGACTATGCCAATCTGCGCGTCTTTGGGTGCCTCTGCTACCCTAACACGTCATCCACAGCACCCCACAAATTGGCGCCGCGTTCTGCACGATGCATATTCCTGGGCTATCCTCTTGATCAGCGTGGATACAAGTGCTATAATCCGGAAACCAAACGCGTTATTATCTCACGTCATGTCTACTTTGATGAATCCTGTTTTCCGTTCGCACGCCTAACCTCTACAGGTGCGCAACCGACGCCGCCCCGCTCGCCATGCCTTGAGGAGTTCATTCCGGTGATCCCGCCCAACAGCCCCGCACCCGCCCTGCCACACATAATGGCGCCGCCGGCTAACCCCTCCTCGCTTCGGTGCCGTCGGGCTCGGGCGCCCGGCAGCACCACCTCCAAAGCACCAACGGCATCGCCATCAGCACCCTCTGCATCGGCCCGACGCCGCGATCGCCGCGTGCCTCCATCGCCATCAACCGCGACGTCGCCACCTGCTACTACGCCGTCTGTGGCCACGACGCCGATACCCACCGTGCCGCCTTGACACCACATGGTCACTCGAGCACGGGATGGCATTCACATGCCTAACCTGCGGTACGCCAACGTCGCAGCCCCTGCTCCGCCGGCACCTCCACCGGCGTTTGTCCGTGCAGCTCTTCGCGACTCCGACTGGCGCGCGGCCATGCAGGCCGAATATGACGCCCTCCAAGCGAACGGCACGTGGACGCTCGTTTCGCGACCGCCACATGCCAACATCATCACCGGCAAGTGGCTGTTCAAGAACAAAATGCACCCCGACGGATCTCTCGAACGGCGCAAAGCACGGTGGGTTGTACGCGGCTTCTCCCAGCGACCGGGGGTGGACTTCCATCAAACGTTCTCCCCGGTCGTCAAGCCGGCGTCGATCCGCACCGTCCTTCACCTTGCCGCGTCGCGCCACTGGCCTGTTCATCAGTTGGACGTCAAGAACGCCTTTCTCCATGGCGATCTGGTGGAACGCGTCTCTTGTCATCAACCGGGTTGGGTTCGTCGATCCGGATCGGCCCGATCCACGTCTGCCCGGCTCGTCAAGTCGCTCTCGGCCTCAAGCGGCGCCATGGCGCTGGTTTTCAACGCCTGGGAGGTCATCTGCGCTCCCTCAGCTTCAAGGCCACTGGATCCGACTCGTCGTTGTTCGTCTTCAACACCGGCCAGGAGATGGTGTACCTCCTCGTCTACGTCGACGACATCATTCTGACGGCGTCTTCCATATTGCTGCTGCGACGGATTGTCGGCGCGCTGCAAGGAGTTCGCCATCAAGGACCTTGGTGCCCTCCGGTTCTTCCTCGGCGTCCAGTGTGCGCCGTGATGATCGTGGATTCTTCCTCACGCAGTCCCAGTACACGGAGGACGTCCTGGAACGAGCCGGCATGAGCAACTGCAAACCTGCTGCTACATCTGTTGATGTCAAGCAGAAGCTGTCGGCTCACGACGACGACTCAGCGATGGACGCCACGTTCTACCGCAGCATAACTGGCGCCCTGCAGTACCTTACATTGACGCGGCCAGATATTGCCTACGCTGTCAATCAGGCCTGCTTGTACATGCAGCAACCGCGGGCAGCTCACTGGAATCTCGTCAAGCGCATTCTTTGATACCTTCGCGGCACTATCATGCAGACTGGGCAGGATGCCTAGACACAAGGCGCTCGACGTCGGGATATTGTGTCTTCCTCGGCGACTCCCTTGTATCATGGTCATCCAAGCGACAAAGCGACGGTTTTTATGATCCAAATAATGAAGCGAGTACCGCGGTGTTGCAAATGCTGCTGCTGAGTGCTGTTGGATTCGCAACCTGCTTCAAGAACTTCATGTCCCCATCACAAAGGCGACGGTGATATATTGTGATAACATCTCAGCAGTATATCTATCTGAGAATCCAGTGCATCATCGAAGAACGAAGCATGTTGAAATTGACATCCATTTTGTTAGAGAAAGGGTTGCTCTTGGTCAGTTTAGAGTGCTGCACATACCCACTCAGCGTCAAATTGCAGACATCATGACCAAAGGGCTGCCGTCAGTGCTGTTCCAAGAGTTCAGAGCCAGTCTTTGCATTCGACCATCCAATGCCACGACTGAGGGGGGTGTTAGCGATACAGTTAGGATACAGTTAGGACTAAATGGTCAGGGTTATCTTCCCTATTGTAACGGCTGTAGACTAGCTCAATTCTCATCCCTCCATGCCTAGAATGTAGGATCGGCTGGTAGTGCATTCATGTATATCAACCCCTGTACTCTGTAATGGAAAGTGCGGTGATTCTCTCCCAATTCATCCCTCTTACAGACGAGACAGATCGATGTGGCTCACAGGCATTAGGCTATCCGCACTCATCGTCCTCTATTTCTCTCCTCTATACTGCCTAGTCAGCAAGATTCTCTCCTCTATATCTAATTCTCCCGCATCCATCCATCCTTTATATCATACTCTATCCAATATAAGACCCACTTGTTACTTTATCTAAATATATTCATGTGGGATCTAGTTTTGAAGAATTTATTGCAATGAATTTAATGGTGCAATTGAAATTTAATTTGGACTTATGGTTTGTGAGTTAAAGCATGTTTTAGTTAGTTAAAAAGGTGAGGCCCACCACCGATTCCCTTCCTGCTCTTCTGTCGCATGCTGCTGGTGTCTGTCCATGGTGGGCCTCGCGCATGCATGCATGCAGACCGGACGGCCGGTACAACGCTGGCAATACCGGGTGACTACCCCTTCCGGATCGTATAGCGTGAAGCGCTGCGGCGATTTTTCTCCGCTAGAAGGCTCAGCGTACCGGCTTACAGGATCGGCTGCAGATAGTCTTAGACGTGGAGGACGTTTGATGGAGAGCAGAGTCAGACATCGAGAAGGTTATTGAACATGACACGGCCTTCTCGTGAGATGTGGCGAGTTTCCGGCAAGAGTACAGCACTGTGTCACTGTGTGCGAAGTCTTGAGACGGTGATGACTTTCTCCATCAGAAAATCCTGACCAGCGGCGACGGCATTGGTAGTACGTACCTGGCCCGGGCGAACTTGTGGCATTGATCGTTGCCTTCGTAACCGAGCTAGAGCATGGAAAACTGGATTCATATATGGCACAAAAAAGGTCAACAAAAATGATGGCCTTGAAGATGGTTGACGTATCCTCGCTCCGTTCTTAAATAATTGCTGTTTTTGTTTTCCAAGAACCAACTTTGACTAAATATATTTTTTCTAAAAAACTTTAACTATATATATAAACGTGCTATTCTACACCCTAGGTGCAGAATAATATTTTACACCAAGTGCCTAATACTGAGTAATACTGAACAAAATTCAGTATTGTTCAGTATTTACGTATCAGTATTTCTCAGTATTTCGTAATATTGACGAATACTGACACCAAGTACTAAAAGATACTGAAAGTGGTTCAGTATTTTCTTGCCAGTATTTATCAAGATATTAGCTACTAGATGTAGAATAATATTCTACACCTAGGATGTAGAATAAGCGTTACCGTATATATATAGGAAAATTCCATCCTACTCTCGAGAGTAGTTACTCCTATGTTACTATCTCTCGATTTAAGGTATATATGACTGAACGAAGTGTATGTACACAAAGTATATGATCATACTAGACCATTTATGGTAGTATATATGTCAAGTATGCATGCATATATAGAGTATGTGGTTATACTTATTTTATATACTACAAAGAAGTGACATTTTTATAATATATTAAAAAGTATGGGTTCCTTTAAAAAAAATTCATGTAGAAAGATTTGAAGTATCTTAGAGTATTAGTATATAAACATATTCAAAGTGATAAATAAATATAAATACATACGCAATATATTGTTTTGAAGATAGGAATAACTATTACCGGGAGTAGGAAAACCTCTTTCTATAGTTAAACTTATGATACGCACACCAATAAAAGAGGGATATAAGAAACTCAGCAAAGTTTACTTGTCCGTCAAGTATTTTGTTTGATGGCTTTTTTTTTTTCTTTTCTTTTTCTTTCACGTGAACGGAGATCATGTACCTGGCCGAACTTAACGGTTTCTCGTACTGAAATTTCAACTGACATGATGTACTAGGAGACTCTCATCCGAAACAATCATGTTCTGTTACTGTTCACCTAGAATTATCATGCACGCATGCAAGCCACGCATGGAGTGATGATGGAAGAATCTGAACTTCTGGCTCGCTTGTTTCTCCGGTTAGGCATCGTCATCAAAGACCAGCTAGTAATAATCCTTCATCTATGTTGATAATCTGTTGTTGCCTTCATGCATGCACTTATCAAAATGGTGGAATTTCTTCTAACGTTTCTAAGTATATAGTACTAAAACAATATTACTAGTCATAGCACATATGAATTCTCACTAGGAGGTATTTTAGTAGAAGAATTTTTTACTAAATTTTGAATACTAAAACGCTAGGAGAAAAATACTTCACTAGGAAAACTAGAAAATTCCGGCGTGCATGTTTCATTGCTCAACCAATATGAAAAAGCACCAGCCACCTTCATTTTAACTGAATTCCCTACAAATGCAATTTTTTCTGCGCAGGCACGTGAGTTACCCATATGCATTCCGTCATCCCATCAAATAATTTAGAAAATTCTAAAAAATTACATTTTTTCTTATAACTAATCTTGCGCTAAATTAAACTTGGAAAATTTTATAAACATATTAGAACCATTCATATTTTATTATTTTTTCTATTTTACATACCCTAAAATTAAAAATTTTGGAGTGTAACACCCAGCAAAAAATTGGAAAAAGAATAACACCAGAATTTGTAACTCTCCTAGTTGAAAGCCCTAGTTTTATTTTGGCTAATTGATGAAATCTTGGACTAATTCATTTGGTAAGCATGTGTGTAGCTTTAGTATGGTCAAGGATGATGATGGTCATAAGTGCTCTAAGTGAGAAAAAGGATGGAAGTAAATGGGCTCAAGACAAAGGTATAACCTATAGGGCCATTTATTTTCGGTACTCAAGACACCATAGAGGGTGTGAGTATATTTAGGATAGATAACCGTACTATTAAGAGGAGTGATCGTATATCGAAAACGATTATCCAAGCGCCACTAGGTGTTTGACTTCATGCATTGCATTAGAACCTAGTGTGCTAACTTAAATCCTTACAAAGTTTATTTGAAAAATACTAACACACGTGCACAAGTACATCAGAGCAAGGGTTGATGGGGTTTGGGTGGACTTGATGATTTTTGAGAGAAATGTGCGGCATCGGACGCTGGGTCCAGAGGCATCGGACGTGTCTGATGATCCTGTGAAGTTTGGCGTTGCACAGTAAGTGCTTCGGAGCGTCTGACGTTCTTTCTTCTGCACATCTAGTGCAAAGCAGTAGAGTTGTCAGAACATGAATAGAATGAGCATCTGATTCTGGGCGCGTCCATTGCCACCCCGTCAGACATGTCCGACGCATGTAGACACGCTTTAGAACCTCTCTGCATAGCATCCGGTGTTTTGGCGCGGCGTCCGTTTTAAATCTTCCTATGGTAATTTTATCAATCTTTAAATCTGCCTTAGCATCTATGAAAGAATTGGGATGTCACCTAAAGAGAGGGTGGGTAGACATTTTCTAAAATTTAAATGTAATAGTGGAAGCCAATTAATATCGAGGCATCCTGTATTTTTCAAGAAACTCAAATGAGAGTACGCACAAAGATATAGAAGGACAGCACTCCTTATCAATACCAACACATATACACAATATGAAGCTTGCATTGTTTCTTTCAACTTGAGCTTCACTCTTGATGTTGCAAAGTCTAAGAGTTGTACACTGAAGTTCCTACACACAAATAAGCGGTAGTGACATGGCATGGCCTCTCTCGGTTCGACAATGGCAAGGCGCAGCACTCCGTGTGGATCAGGATAGCTGGGGCAAGGACGGTGGATGCATGGGCGAGGACGATGACTGTAGCTCAGTTGAAGACATCGATGGCAACAACAGTCTAGGATGGGGGTAATTTTTTTTAAAGAAAATGGCTTTTCACCGCTGCTGATGAACACCATTTTGACTACCCACTTTCACCACCACTGCATGAAAACCACGATGATCTCTGATGAAATTAATTAGTGTAGCACAACTAGAATTTTAATTTTCTCCTAGTGAAGTGGGATTCTCCTAATGTTTTATATTCAAAATTTAGTATAAATTCTTGCTATTAAATGTCTCCTAGTGAGATCCTCATGTGTTATAATTAGTGATAGTGTTTACAGCTATTTAAAAACACTGGGATAAGCCCAGCATTTTAGTAGAGAGTGAGTGAAGGAATAAAAGAAATGCTCATCAATTGAAATTATGGATGTAATACGAGAATCTGTAACATTTTAGGTGGGGCTTTATTATTTATTAGTGGATATGCATGTACGAGACACACGTGTCTATTAAAATAGTTTTTATAATAGAGCAACGTATGAATAAAATCACAAAAAAAAAAAACAGTTACATCAAGTATATGCACAAGATGTACTTAATTGCAACAGTCATAACAAGGCTATAATTACCTTATATTTCACTTAGATGATTGCGACATGCAAAAAGATTTAAATATTTGTAATATGCCGCCTCGGCCTCCAGGAGTTACATCGGTATCCAAAGACCTCCGGACTGCATAAATCTGAATACGTACCCGATAAATGAATATACTCGTGTAATGGGCCAAGATTGACACCGGCCCACATACAATTCAGCCAGCATGCTAATTTTAGCCCAATATACACACGTACATATACAGAATATGTGGCCAAATAAATGTGACTGTAATATGCTGCTTTCACCGGCAAGTACGTACGCAAACTGATAACAGATTTAGGTTTTAGTTACCTCGTGGTGGAACCCGCACACCTGAGTTTAAGTCCTCGATTTGAGATGAATGCTCGCATTTTACTAAATTTGTTGTAGGATTTAACGAGGCTATACTTTGGCACGCGACATTCCCAGCGATAGCAATATGCCTATAGTGATTTCGTGAATCTTGAATCTACCGGCTCAGTTCTTCAAATGCGTATATATAGAGGAGTAGAGTTTATGTACATGTGTCGTAGGAGTGACTGTACTGTGTAATCTATACTACAAAGGAGAGTGAAGGAATTAGAAATTTGTTATCACAGTAAAATCTTCCTACACACCTGAGATTGACAAGTGGGCCCATCGGAGAAAAACAACTTTCCTGACATATGAAACATGTGTTCCACGTTACGGTCCATGACACCTTCGCGCTTTTTTTCACACGACGCGAGCCTACCCGCCCGCTGTACCCGCTTCCGCTCCTCCAAGACCCTCCCGCCCCGTAACTGCATGCCACCCCGGCACCCCAAATCCATCCGTGCAAAGCACACCGAACCGCTCGACCGCGACGCTGGCGCTCCGCCGCCGCCGCTGGCTCACCTCCGCGAGACGCGCGCCGCCGGTGCGGCCCCCAATAGGACGCCGTCCTTCCACCCTACCCACGACACCATGGCCTCTGAATCTCTGATGCGATGAAGCCCGTCGCTGTCGAAGAAGAAGGGCAAAAGGATGTCCTCGCCGCCGGCCACGTCCGTGGCAAGGTCCCCTTGCCAACGGAGGCCGCTGCGGATTTGGAGCCTTTCTCCCGGCTGCTGAACCATAAGGCTCTACTGGGGGCCAACGCACGGCCGCCGATCAACCCTCTCTGTCTCTCATACTCTGTTCACCGGAGAAGGAGAAAAATTCTCGGCTGCATGTTGGCTTCACGGCCGCGCGCTTTGCCAGTCGGTGAATGAAACTAAACCTTATATATATTTATTTAATCTCTTGTGGCTGATTAATCGATCTCCAATCTAGGAAAAAAATCGTTAGTTAGATGTGCTATCGATCTGAAGTGGCAGATGCGAGCGTGGTGCACAGATTGATGCAAAACAGTGTAGGGCCCTGATGTATATTCCAATTTCCTTTGGTTATTAATTGAACTTATAGTTGTTGTAATTTGGTAGATTCAGACCCTTGGTGGATCGGAGGATGTGATTTTTACTGCATCCGTGGAATCCATACTCCATTGTTGTGCTGCTATATCACCTTTTTTTTATCAAATTATTTCATGGATTTGCATGATGTGTCCATCCTGATGACTCCTTTTGTTGAAAACAGTAATCAACTGTATATAAATCTAGAAAATTTGTTGCTAATGCAGAGTATCACTATCTCTGCTTAAATGCTCATATTAAATTTTGGGCATCCAAATACACCCTCTGTCACTCCCGCTTATGCATTGACATGCTGCGGCAGATCGATTTGCTGGAGAACCTGACGGTTGAGGATGTCATCCTGCTATCAGTGGAGCAGTTAATTTTGCTCCTAGCAAATTGTTGTCGGCCTGCTAAAAATGTAGCTCTACCTTTGTACCTTAGGTACATTGAATGTGTGGACTTGATTTTTGTGTTTTCTATATTGGTTAATGATTTGATTATATTTGTTAATGACTGAAATTCTGGCTTTGTCGTATGTGTTGTGTAACAACCCTGCTTTATTTTTTCAATATTTTCTATAGGACAACTTGGAGAATTGATAGCCAAAGATTTGCTACCAAAAAAAAAAAAAAAACTTCTAGGTCTTCAGATCCAATAAACAGAAATGGATCAGCAACCCAAGTAAAGAGTGCCCAAAGTGCAGCCATTTTCTTTTAGATTTTGAGCCATCAGCCAACAAGCTTACAGATATACACGTTACCTCAAAGAAAGGCCATCTAGATCAAATCCTTAAAAAGAATTCAGGCATTCAAGACATTGTTCACCTAAATGGTCGTTTAGCCCGTGAACACACCATTTAAACGCTACATGGTGGTACACCGTTTCCGTTTAATCGGTTGTTTTGACCGTACGGCCGTTTTACCCGTTTAAACTCCCGTTTTATCTGAATAATGGGCTAAACAGCCGGTGACCGACTGTTTACCGTTTAGCGTTTAGGATAACACTGATTCAAGATGAACAGCTCTAAATTTGTTGCAGAGGCATGTATTCTATTTGATAAAAAACGACATGTTTCTTTGGGTTATGGGTAAGTTAATTTGAATATATGGGATGTGTTCTACATTTATCCAGTTACACGAAGCAATATAATTGATGCATTTTGTCCATAAAAGTCTAATGGCTTTGATGTTCAAGTCAGGAAACTCCTGTTTGCAGCCTCTCCGCCACCAGCAGCGCGGGGAATCCACACCCGTCCCACAATGTTCCTTAACACCAAGTCTACCCTCTGAACTGGTCAAGCAGTCAAGCCTTCGACCCACAATGTAAAATTGTATCTAACCATTCCTTTTGGAAAAGACGAATAAAACCATCCTACTCTTCCAAAAGCATGTTGTTTCCCATTTTTATTTGCAGATAGGAGGGCGCTCTGAATGTGCAAAGGAAAGAAAATGGTATTCGAGCTACATATAGAAGAATACACTAGCATCTATTGCTAACTGTTGCGGTGTTTGTAATATCAGGTAGCACATTTTATAGCAGCTTTTGAGTATGAGTCTAATGAGGTAGAATGAAATTATGTTCATTACAGCAGAATTCGATGATATTCTAATCTTATTTATAGGCACACATTCTCTTTTTAATATATTTTGGACTGAAAAGTGTGGTTTGATACTTAGTAAATTGTGTTTCATTTGATTTAAAATTACATGTGATGTGTTACCGTGTAGAAGCAAGTAGGCGTGAGTGCCAACTATTTAATTTAAATCTCAAAGGTATGAAAAAAAACTCACAAATTTTCTATTTATGTGTGTGTCAAATGAATCACTTATTTTTAAACCACCGTTAAGTAGAATATTATTTTGTCAACTAAAGTATTTAATTATACTTTTCTAATGGATACTAGGTGGTTAACATAAATGTCAAATTAAAATCAAGAACCTTTTCTGTTAGTAACAGCGAGATTTTACATTTACCTATCATGAGCGTCAAAGAAACGATCATATAATTCATGAAAAGAATGATACATATGTGTCATGCCTCGATGAGCTGTTATACAATGTTGCCTCACGCAACCAGTGACAAAATGTCATTAAAATAAATGTTTATTAATATCAAAGCTTTAAATATCCTATATTATATGAATTTTTTCTATAAAAATAGAACCTTGCCTATTACAACCACAGACACGTGCATGTTGCACATGCCTATCCACTAGTTCTTAAAAAAAATGTTCTCCATCTCCAACTCATGGGCTAGAAGGTTCCAGAGGGGTATACAACCATATATGTAGAGAGATTAAGTTCAAAGTTCAAACCGGAACACGATGCAGCTGGCTGCTCTAAATGGTAACTCATGATAGCTTAGGCCTTCCACAATGTGGAAGTAGTGCTAGCAAGAAAATTAGACCCACTGCCAAAAACCAAGAGCATTCTTTAGTAAAAAACGATATATATACCTCCTTGCTGAGATTCTGACTTGGCATTTTTCATCAAAATAAACTGATCAATCATGTACTGGACCCCCAAAGGTATTTATATCGTTTTTTACTCAAAAAAGTATTTATATCGTTGAACGGCATGTACTGCAAGTCTCAGGAACAAGTCTGCTTCTTGGTATATGCACGACATCCCGAAGCCAATTGGAGATCAACAGCAGCGACAAGCGATGGCCAACCAAAGCAACGTAGAGCTGACCTGACCGTACTGTTACCTGCCCTGGTCAACGAAAGTACCGCCGTCCACTTAGCAATCCAACGGGCAAGCAGAAAGCTTTGTCTAACGGTTTGGTCCTGCACTTCTCTTTCTCTCTTTGTTTCAATCTTCTCACGTATGAACGGTATAATGTTGCTTGCAAGACTACTTAGGCCTTCTCTTCAAGTAGGGCCTCTGAACAACATTCTTGTGCTATAGCTCGCTTGCAATCTGCTTCTACTACACCCTTGATATTTCCGACTTGATTTTATCCAAACTACACAGCCAACATCACAACAACCTCTCATTGGCTGGCATGCTCTTGTGGCCACAATAATGTCACACATGCACCTGCTGCCTATTAACTTGTCATGTCCACAACGGGGCACACTTAATACACAACTATAATCTATATCATCTTTACACTTGTGTCAAACCACAGAGGGCATCGACTTGGCTGGTGCCGGCAACATGCTCCTAGCAAAAGAGATAAATACGGAGCTGCAAAAGCTGCCGTGTGTGGATCGACGTCTTTGCAGGTACGGTGACAGCATGGCACACTGGTTTTTTTAATACATATATAGCTTTGGTATGCAATTAGATAAACATTACCTCTAGAACTGTAGATACAAGTAATGTATCTAAAAAGGCAAAACATCTTATAAATACATTGAAAATTTGAAACAGAGAGAGTACTAAATAACAGACTGCAATAAGGCAGCATCGGCAACAGCATTGTAGCAACAACTAGTATTTTTAATAGTGGAGCTACAGCAGCAATAATATCGCAAGTGACACTACAACAGCATCGTACTAAATAACATGTCGTAGCAGCAAGTGGCAGTTCTAAACAAATACCATTCTCGTTCTGCTAGTGGCTGGCCATAGCAGACGCTATATTGAAATGCAATCCATCAATCTGCTGATGATCGAAGAAACTATTATTATTACTACCTGTTAATGTAATGTAATGTAAAATCAGAGATTGGTGGAGCGTGTCAACCCCTGGGGCCACTAGCAGTACAAATTTAAAATGTGTTAACAATGCTATAGTAGCAACCCGCCTAGCCGCCACCTACTGATGGGAACGATGATAAAAACAAAACAACACACTACTCACGTAGATTGATTATTGATGATGTGAGCATGCATTCGCGAGCCTATTTGAAGTCAGTGAGCTAGGCCGCCGCCTTCTCCAAGCAGCTCCAAACCAGGGAGGTAACTATCTAGCAGCCAGCCAGCCAGTTACCCTCTCCTCAGGCGGCTGTCCGATCCAGAGCCATCGGTCGAGATGCTGGCCACCAGCGGCCCCGTCGTCCCTCAGGTTGAGCCACGCAAGCCCCGGCCATACACCCCGGGGCCCGAGCCCATGGGGCGACTTCTTCCTCCACCACATCCCATGCACTCCGTCACAGGTACGTGCATGCTCCTACTAGTACAACTAAAACATGGCATTTAGCTCACATATCGCCACGCAATAGGAAGGGACCAACACGTTTTTTTTTCTTCCCTTTTTCTGATAATAAAGATACTCAAACGAGTGTCATATCTGATATATCTCAAGGAAAACTTGTGATATATCTTAAAGAAAACAAAAGCTGGTACAAAAGATGGACAACATGCATGGCATGCAGCTAAAGTTGACAGTCCAACATATATATATCTCAGCGACGCGATTGATTGATTACTTAGACCTTAACAGTACAACATGCATGGCATGGCAGGAAGGTGATGATCTAGAGAGGAGCCGGGTTGGGGGTGGGCTGCAGCCTGTGTTCAGCTCACATCACTGCTGTGAAAATAATTTTCAGCAACGATAGGCTTCTTTTAGAGGCGGCTTAATTTCCATCCGTCTCTTAAATGCACTTGTAGAGATAGCTGCTACTTTCAGCTGTCTCTACAAATATCTCTATTTTTAGAGGTGGCTCTTTTTTCATCTGTTTCTAAAATTCGATTTCTAGATGCGTCTGGAAATATAATTATCTCTAGAAATCAATATCTAGAGACGTCGGGAAATAGAGTCGCCTCCAGAGTTCTATAGTAAAATTTCAGTTTTTTAAACAATCTTAGATGGAGAAATAACCACAAAAAGTTGTAGATATTGAAAAGTTATGCAACTTTGCTTGTAGTTAATAACCTTGTTATTTGAAATCATCTATGCAAAGAAAATTATGTTTAAATTTCTTAGTTTAAAAATCAAAATTTTCAAATGGCATCGATGGGGGAACGCTCAAAATCAAATTTATAGATCTCAAAAAGTTATAAAACTTTGAAGTTGATAACTTTTTCATTCAAATTCATTTATTATGGTTCCAAATACTCCTTTTTAAAATCATAAGAAGATAAAATAAGTATGATGAACATATTCATTAACACAAATATCTTATGGATAGATGGAGTGGTTAGAGGAGGAATGCGTGAGTGCTAAGGCCACATGTTCGAGCCCCGATGGCAGTACAGCGTGCATTGAGGGTATGGCAAGCACGGACCTCAATCCTAGATCAGCCAGTACCATGGGATGTACTGCCTTCAAAAGAAAGAATGCAATTCTAGCACATTACCACATTTTAATATCTTAAGTTTGACTAATTATAAATAAAAATATTAATATTTATGATATCAAATAGATACCATTAGATTAATTTTTTCAAAAAGAAAATGATTAGATTAATTAAGACATATATTTTTTTATAATCAATTCGTTTGAAGCCATAAATATCAATATTATTCACTAGAAACTTGGTCAGACATGAACTACTTTAACCGGCACTCAACGCATAGTTGTATTCTTTTCCGGACGAGTGAGTAAGTTTCTAGCGCTTCCCAGTTGATGATGTTCTTACTATATGATTTACGTATCTTAAATGATATCAATTTTTTAAAAGCATGGTACAAGCAGCCACCAAAAACTATATTGACACCAATTAGAAATTTTCGAACAAATATGTGTTGATTTAATAAGGTTTTGTTGTCTACATTTGAACCATATAGTGTTTGTGCGCTAGATATTTTTCCTCAGTTAATCTATCTGTATTGCAGTTCACGAAAATGAAAGAGAGGGCACAGATCAAGGAGGAAGAAGTGAGGAAAATCATGCTGGAAACTTTTGCCTCCTCCAACCTTGTCCTAAAGATGGAACTTGTCGACACGCTGCAACGAATCGGGGTGGACTACCACTACAGGAAGGAGATCGATGAGTTACTTTGCTCTGTCTGCAATGACAAGGATGGAGGCTCTAACAATCTCTACATCACCTCACTGCGGTTCTATTTGCTCAGGAAGCACGGGTATATTGTCCCTTCAGGTAAGGCCACAATTATTAAAAATTAGCAGTATCTGGTTTTTTTCTTGTATTGATAATAAAGCTAAATATGTGTCAGCTAGAGTATGTAGTATTATATCCTTGATCGATAGGACCATAGTTCCTCCTTGAACTTAGTCCTGAAACCTCAGTTACACTTTGAACTGAGTTCAATATTGTCAATGACCATGTTCCTCATTGGGCAACACTCATACGAGCACAAGTCCATGACTTAAGTCAATCTGAACAAAACCTCACATGAGCATGCCACGCGACAATACCAAAATAATTACACTAACACTAAGTGTATCGAATCATCATGTTATCATAAGCATGTATAACGCATGCAAATTACCTATGCCAAAATTCCAATCAGTTGGCAACAAATTTCCATCCCAAGCCAATTTTTCATTTCATAGTATCACAGAATGAATTTTCAAATAATACATGTGCAGATGTGTTTGAGAAATTTAGGGATGAGCATGGGAACATTTCAAGTGATGATGTCAGCTGCTTACTAATGTTGTATGATGCTGCTCATATGAGAACTCATGGGGAGGAGATACTAGACAATATCATCACTTTCAACAAGAGGCACCTCCAATCTCTACTACTGGAAAATTTGGAGCCAGAGCTACAGGAGGAAGTCCAGTGCACTTTGGAGACACCTCGGTTCAGGGGGGTCAATAGAGTGGAGGCAAGGCGCTATATCTCTGTATATGAGAAGAAAGCTACACGGGATGCGACCATACTAGAGTTTGCAAAATTAGAATACAACATCTTGCAAGCTATCTACTGTGATGAGTTGAAAGAACTTACAATGTAAGAAAACCCCACATTGATATAAGTTGGTAGTAATAATTTACTTCTTAGTCTAAAAAATAATTTACTTAATCGAGTTACTAACGTAATTGACCAATATAATAATAACATTGTAAGGAGACCAAACATTGGTATATATATTACTTAATTGAATTGCTTAGCAATGAACCGATTATAGTGTGCATGCATTGTGCTACATCACTAATAATACTCATGTATAGATGGTGGAAGGATTTCCGATCACGAACAGATCTGAGCTTTACGCGGGACAGAATGGTGGAGCTACATTTTTGGATGCTCGGAGTGGTCAATGAGCCCTATTATTCAAATTCACGGATAATAATGACAAAGTTCATCATATTTGCATCATTGTTTGATGACCTTTATGACAACTATACCACCACTGAGGAGAGCAATACCTTCACTGCAGCCATGCAAAGGTTTGTCTAGCTATATGTTCTTTATTAAGTTATGGATCATAGGTAGCAGTATGAATAAAATCCAAGAATCGCCTAAAATTAACCTTTGCTAAACTAATGACAGGTGGGATGAAGAAATCATAGAACAGCTTCCAAAAAACTTACAGGCAATCTTCATCAACATACGTAACACTACAGATGAGATCGAGAAGGAGTTAAAATTTAAGAAAAATAAGCATGCTGATATGGTCAAAAGATTGGTAATAAGCTCCTCCGAAAGGTCACAATAAGGCAGGAAAGTTTTTTAGTTAATTTTAACTCCTAACATTTACATATTTATAGGTGATTGACACTGCCAAATTCTACCATGCTGAGGTTGAATGGCATGATGAACACTACATTCCAATTAATGTCAAAGAACATCTACAATTTTCCACCCGTAGCAGTGGTGGTATGCAGATAACAAACCTTGCGCTCATTTTGCTCGGAGATGTGACTACTAGGGACGATGTTGATTGGGCTCTCCCCTTTCCAAAAATCATCAGAGGTGCTTGTATAGTGGGGCGCATTGGCAATGATATCATGTCACATGAGGTTTACAAAATCTCTCCATACATATATAAACTTTTTATTAATGTTTGTAGTTGTAAAATGTTTTCATAAGTAGTGGAAATGTTATGTTTTTAATTGCATTCATACATTCACCATCTATTTATATTTACTATTTTCATCTTTTGTTGTCCCTTGAAGCGTGAACAAGAATCAGAGCATATTGTATCCATCTGTGCAAACTTGCATGAAGCAATATGGGGTGACAGTAGACGAAGCCAATGAAAAGCTTAGAGTTATGATTGAAGAAGCATGGATGGACATCGTCGAAGACTACCTCGAGCAAAAACATCACATGAAAATTTTAGAGACAGCAGTTGATGTTGCAAGAACAATGGATTTCATGTACAAGGATGAAGATAGATACACTCTCTCATTCAGCCTCAAGGATGTTATAGCTTCTATCTATGTCAACTCTAGGTGAAGTTGTTGATCTAGCATTAGTAAGTTATACTTTTTGGTGTTTGTGAATTGGCTCAAGGTCTATTGATGGTACATCTAGCCCTCAAGATTACATTGTGTAAATAATATGAAAATTGTACCATTCTATTTACTTGTTTGTGGGTTCGAAATATAGCCTTTCTGCTTATTTTTCATATACAAACTTATACATAAGTGCATGGTATTGTGAGTCTATTGTCTACTAGACCCCCACTGCATTATTTTTAGCTATCAATTAAGTAGTTATCATAATTGCATTCCACCAGGAAGTGATTGTTCTCAACCGAGCGGACTCATATTTGCTAACATTTTACTTGTGGAGAAGATAGTATGATGCAAAACATTCTAAATAGATGCAAAGCGTCTACCTACAGTAAAGTGCTCCTAGTGAATTTATGGATCTCTAGATCTTTTGAAGTTTCTCAGAGGTATTCATCAGTAGGTATGTGCATGCATTCAAAGGGGTGGGTGTGTGTGAGTATATACGTGAGCTTATACGCTTGTACAATGTCAACAATCTCCCTATGCATTCATACAATCACAAGATCTTCCATACAATCTCCCTATGTGTTCATAGAGGTATTATACTTACAATGGCAAAGATTAGACCAAATTCCAATAAGAACATTGAGCTAAGTGGGAAGCATCAATGAGTAAATCATAGAGGACATAATAAAGATTTTCTATTTTTCTAATTTTACTAGACCAATAAGATATGGCTTATGGGACCTTGATGGAGGTCTACACTCAACATGGCAACAGGGATACAATCCCCAACTCCTCATAGGGAATTCCCCTATTAGGGGATGGGGATGGGGCTAATTTACTCCCTACGGGGATTCAATTGGTATAAAATCAGTCCCCGTCGGGTCTAGCGGGGACGGGGATGGTTAGGTGTCCCCCGTCCCCATCCCCGTGAACCGGCCCCGTTTACAAGAGTGCTAGAAAGCTGGCTGAAATCTAGCTCAATTCAGCCCACATTGGCCCATTAGTACCTCGAGTATATAAGCAAATCCCTTACCTTAGTTTCCAAATTTTCCCCACCGTAGCTCCCCACCCGGCCACCACACCCATGCGAGACGGCGAGACCGCGACACTACGAAAGCCGCGAGCGCCACACCCGTGCATGCATACGACGTGCGAGCGCTCCGGCCTCCAGCCTTCATCCCCGAGCACCGACCGTCGAGGTGCCCAGCACGCCGAGCCTGGCGCCCTGGCCAGCTGCCCAGCGCAGCAGTTCTCAATCGCGCGCTGGGCGCAGTCCGCCTTGGCCAAGTGCGCCGAGTGCTGGGCAGGAGAAGCATCCCGGTGATGGACTGATCGCACAGATGAACCTACTGAGCAACTTTGTCTCTGCTACTTCCACTGACGGAAAAGCACTCGGCAGCCATTTATTTATTTTTTTTTTTTGCTTTTATTCTTCCAATGCCGATGGCCTACTTAGCAGTCGATTTCTTTTTCCTTTTACTTTTTTTCCAATGGTGATGGCCTATTATTTTGGTTCATGGCTTCATATGCGTTTTGTTTTCCATGGATTCATTTTGGTCGCGTTGCAAATGCAGCACCTCAGGGACGGGGTCCCCGTCGGGGACGGATTCCCCACACGGGGACGGGGATGGGGCGGAAACAAACCCCGCGACGGTTGATTGGGACAGGAGCGGGGAAATTATTTCTCTGTGTGGACGGGGATGGGGAGGCGTTCTCCGACAGAACTCCCCGTTGCCAACTTCAGTCTACATCTAGGTGCGCAAACTTATGGTTATAGGGTGTACGTGCGCGGCTGGTTGAAGGTGAAAATGACAGGATTCTACATCTTGAAAACACCATCAATGTGGCTTAGAATGAAAGGAAATGAGCTTGCATGAGCATATTTTATACAATAACATGGTTTCACATGTACATGGACTACTTGAGTATGCAGGGGAAAATAGGAAAATATGGGACCAAGGAGGGTAAAACATAGGGTTGGGCGCCGCCGCCCTCTCCTCCCTCCTCTTCCCCAAATCGACTAACCCAATCCAGCCTCTCCGCGTGTGTTTACGTAAAATATATTTATAATTATTTTGATGAATACTTACTCAACATCATAAGTGTTAGTACTTTCCTGTGTAAAATTTGATTAATTTTGCATTATTTAACTCCCAAATATGAATAGTTATCCCAGCAAAAAATGAATAGTTATGTGTGAAATCAAATTTGGATAGTACTAATTATTTGATTTTAATTCAAAATCATTTTTAAGAAAATAATTCAAATTTATATGAATATTATCATTGCAATAGGCCCATGTCAACGGCCTAAAATTTTATTTAGAAGGCCCAAATTAAAAAAAAAAACCATCTATTTGGTCAAATGCCTTTTCTTAAAAAAACGGTGGTTGTCGATCTATTCCACTCCTCTATCCTGAATCCCTCCGTCACTAGCGTGCATGCGCATATGCAGGATTGCCCTCCGTCAACAGGGGAAAGGAGGGAGTTTTCTTTTGTTTTTCGATACTTTTAATGTATTAAGTAATTTATAAAATCTAAAATATCAACGGTCTAGATTGATTTGAGATATTATCTTTAGTAGGTAAAAGGAAAGAAACTCTAGGACCTAACTCCCTCCGTCCCAAAATAAGTTTTGTCGGCCTTTTCAGCTAGGGACCCTGCCCTTGCTTTCCGGTCTATGAAACAATTTTAGCCGGTAATTTTTATAAATAATTAATATCATCGATTATTATCATAATTAGTATTATCGAAAAGATCTTTGAGTCTAGTTTTTTTCCTTTAGTCACTAAAAAAAGTTTATTTGGAGACATAAATAAAGAGGTTGCACTATTTTCTACAAATTGAGTCAAACTTGTGGCACGAAAACTAAAAACAACAATTAATTTGGGACGGAGGGAGTCTTAGCATAAACTAGTACTATGCATGGGGCAGGAAAGTACTAATGAAGTACTATTCTATTGTTTGGGCATCAGAACAAGCAGTTGCTCTGCTCTTTGTTTATATGGCACCGGTGAATGTTGGAGTTGCAGTGGGAAGGAGTTGTTCCTAAAGTCTCTTTCCTCTACAAATACCACTCAAGCTTCACGCTGCAGAGGGCCTTATGATGGTCCGTGTCCATCGTTGTTGCAGGTGCCGATGAAGATCTAGGGCTAACCAAACAGCAGGCCCTACACGGTGCAGATCAAGAGGCAGTGCCGGTATGTGACAAATTAGTTGTCATCCGGCACAAGATAGATCTCTTCAGTATTGGTCTAGATGGATTTAGAAATTTGTGGTGGTCACAAGATGTTAGGTTTTGGGGTAGATCGATGTGATCTTCAGAAGACTAAGCTGCAATTATCTTTTTGAAGGATCACTAAGCTGCAATTATCATAGAACAAGAGACTAATGGAGTACCAGATTTTGGGATGCAAGTGTAGAATTAGGCGGGAAAAGGCAGCATACTAATAATACTACAATTTTTTAGGTAAGCAATACCTCCTTGCTGAGATTCCGACTTTGCATTTTTCATCAAAATAAACTGATCAATCATGTACTGGACGCCCAAAGGTATTTATATCGTGTTTTTTACTCAAAAAGTATTTGTGTCATTGAATGGCATATACTGCAAGTCTCAGGACGACTGAACAAGTATGCACGACATCCCGAAGCCAATTGGAGATCGACAGCCGCGACCAGCAATGGCCAACCAACGAAAGTACCGCCGTCCACTTAGCAATCCAACGGGCAAGAAAGTTTTGGCTAGCGTCAGTTTGCTCCTGCGCTTCTTTCTCTCTTTGTTTTTTAGAGAGAGATGCCCACAATCTTCTCACGTATGAACGGTATGATGTTGCTTGCAAGACTACTTCTAGGCCTTCTCTTGAAGTAAGGCCTTTGAACAACATTCTTGTGCTAGCTCGCTTGCAATCTGCTTACTACATCCTTGATTCCGACTTGATTTTATCTAAACTACACACAACCAACATCACAACAACCTCTCATTGGCTGGCATGCTACTGCACGCTACAAACTGCCGCATCGAGCTTTTTTAACCTTGTCAAGATCCATCTTGTGGCCACCATGGCACATCACATGCACCTGGGCATCGACTTGGCTGGTGCCGGCGATATGCTTCTAGCAAACGAGATAAATACGGAGCTGCAAAAGCTGCCGTGGATCGAAGTCTATTTGTAGCTATGGCGACAGCATGGCGCGCTGCAACCTCCGGTAAGAAGCATCGGCACCATTTGAAATTATATGACATATTGGTTTTTTGTTGATACGTAGCTTTTGTTATGCACTGATAAACGTTATGTCTATATCTCTAGATATATAATAAAAATAATATATCTGAAAAAGTCAAAACATCTTATAAATTAAAATTTTGAAATGAAGGGAGTACTAACTAACAACAGGCTGTAGTGACGCAGCATCGGCAGCCAGAATTTTGAATAGTGGAGCTACAGCAGCAACATCTAGTGCCACTACAACAGCGTCATACTAAATAACATGTCGTAGCAGCGCTATAACGACTGAGCAAAAGTCTCTGCTAAATGCTAGACCGCTGCTTAGAGCCATTCAACTCTACCGATGCGGCCAACGCACACAAGTTGAAAAGTGGCATTTGTAAAAACAATTGCCATTCTGCTAGTGTCTGGCCATAGCAGACGCTATATATATATCTTGAAATGCAATTCTCATTCTGCTGATGATCGAAGAGGCTCTTATTATTGTACGGCTAGCTAGTATACTTACAAAGTTGAATAGTAGCTACTCGCCTAGCCGGCGGCGGCTTATGGGAACGATAGATAAAAAGAAAACAACACTGCTCACGTACATAGATTACTGATGATGTGACATGTGTGCATGCATTCGCGAGCCTATTTGAAGCCACTGATCTCGGCCGTCTTCTCCAAGCAGCTCCAAACCAGGGAGGTAGTAATAACTATCCAGCAGCCATCTTCTCCTCCGGCGCCGTCCGAGATGCTGGCCACCAGCGGCCACGTCGTCCCTCAGGTTGAGCCACGCCCACGCAAGCCCCGGCCATACACCCCGAGCCTATGGGGCGACTTCTTCCTCCACCACATCCCATGCACTCCATCACAGGTACGTGCATGCATCGGAGCTCCTTGATAGTACAAACTAAAACATGGCATTTAGCTCACATCACCGCGCAGTAGGAAGGGACCAACGCACACCTTTTTTATAAAGACAATCAAACGAGTGTCATATTTGATATATCTTAAGAAAACAAAGGCTGGTACAAAAAATGGGATAAATCAGTTGGCTAGTCCCCCTTATAAATTGGATTTGTAGTAGTGGCTTTCTATTTATAGGGGTGCATGGCAAGATATTGAGCCATCCCTACGAATACAGTTATTTATACGGATGGTAATAACACCAGTAGCCCCTACAAATGGATTTGTAGAGAAGGCTAGTTTAGAAACGATTTATTGAGATGGCTCAGTAGAGTTGCCTTAAAAAAAGAGGCATTGCTACAAATCCTATTTTTAGTAGTGATTAATTGATTGCTTATACCTTAACACTAGGCCCATGGGTAGGAGAGCGTGAATCTAGAGAAGCCGGGTTGATTGGGCTGCAGCCTGTGTTTAGCTGACATCACTACTACAAAAACTGATTTTCAGCAACAAGGGGCTGTTTCGTGTATAGATGGCTCGGGCTTCAAAACTGAGATGCCTCTAAAATTTGTAGAGACAGCTGCTATTTTCAGCCATCTATACAAATGTCTCTATTCTTAGAGGTGGCTATTTTCAAAAATTGATTTCTATAGGCATCTTGAAATATAACCATCTCTAGAAATTGAATATCTAGAGGTGGTGGGAAATAGAGTCATCTCTAAAAGAATAAGAGTTGTATAGTAAAATTTAAATTTTTCAAACAATCTTGAATGCAGAAATGACCAAAACAATGTTGCAAGTTTGTAGTTTTTTCATATGAAATCATCTATTCAAAGAAATTATGTTTGTATTTTTTACATTTGAAATTCAAAACTTTTGAGTGGCCTCAGATGGAGAAGTGTCCAAAATCAAAGTTATGTAGTTGATAATTTTTTCATTTAAATTCTTTTAGCATCCTAAATATTCATTTTAATGTTAGGTGAAGATAAAATGAGTAGGACCAATGTCTAGATTAACACAAATGTTTTATGGGTGGTGTGGTTACGAGAGAAACGTGTGTGAAGGTTGAGGTCACACGTTCGAGCCCCCGCAGCCATACAGTGTCTATTGGTATGGCTAACCTGGCCTTGTGTCAATCCTAGATCGTCCACAACCCATGTGATGTAAGTTTCTAGCACCTTCTAGTTAGACCTAATTTGAAAACTCCAATCCTTCCGGATCCTAGACTTTTTATATGGTGCGTAATTCTTAGGGATATTATTTTACTTATCATCTTAGGTCGTCAATCCATGGATTTTGCTCCCTTTCTTCCAAAGTGCCCCTTAATGATGTTCTTACTATATGATTTACATATCTTAAATGGTATCAATGTTTTTCAAAGCATGATACAAGCCCGTACAAGACACCAAAATATTGACACAAATTAGAAATTTTTGAACAAATATATGTTGCTTTAATTAGGTTTTTACTAAGTTGATTAAATGAGGTTTTGTTGTCTACATTTGAACCATATAGTGCTCGTGCGATAATTTTTCCTCAGTTAATCTATCTTTATTGCAGCTCCTGAAAATGAAAGAGAGGGCACAGATCAAGGAAGAAGAAGTGAGGAAAATCACGCGGGAAACTTCTGCCTCCTCCAACCTTGCTCTAAAGATGGAGCTTGTCGACACGCTGCAACGAATCGGGGTGGACTACCACTACGAGAAGGAGATCAATGAATTACTTTGCTCTGTTTACGATGACAAGGATGGAGGCTCTGACAATCTCTACATCACCGCGCTGCGGTTCTATTTGCTCAGGAAGCATGGCTATATTGTCCCTTCAGGTAAGGCCGCAATTATTATAAACTAGCCAAATCTGTTTTTTTTTTTTTATCAATGACAAAACTAAATATGTGCCAGCTACAGAATGTCACTACTACAAAAATGATTTGTAGCAATATCTCTCCTTTTTTTTTAGGGCAGCACTATATATATTGGGCCGCCCCTACAAATAGTGGTCAAACGAACCGCTAATGTTATGAGCTGTCTCTATAAATCCGATTTGTAGGACCGACTCTATATGGAGACATCCCTACAAATAGATGCCAAAAAGTAAAAGTAAAGCACTAAAATTTGAATTTTTTTAAAATGACATCGGATAGAAAAATTATCAAAATAGAAGTTATATCTCAAAAAAGTTATGCAACTTTGCTATTTACACCTTTTTATTTGAAATTATTTTATATTTCAAAATTTAGTTTAAACGTTAGCTTTGAAATTGTTGAAGAACTCATATTTCTCTTTTTAATCTTTGGTCAAAAATTGAACTAGTCTTTTCCCTCGTACTAACTCTAAATCTGATGATTTTTTCCTAAAATTTTATAAAAGCACTCTCTATCATTTTAATGTGTTGTTACATCTGTTTTGTTTATCATATTTTCATTGACTTTGGTTTATCAATTAAAAATTTCAATTTTAAAAATAGCAACTTGAAACATTATTTTAAAGAAGAACCAAATGATTTTGGCTAAAAGTCACAAACATAAAAGTTGTAGAACTTATCAAGATCCATAATTTTATTTTGATCATTTCTTCGTTCGACGGTGATATTAACATTGTTCATAAAATTTACATATCTCTTATAGTTTATTGAAGTATGCGAGAGATATGTATAATTTGTGAACAATGTTAGTATCACTTTGTTGGATGAAGAAATGGTCAAAATAAAAATTGTAAATATTATGAGTTGTACAACTTTGGTATTCATGAGTTTTCTAGCTCAAATCATTTACTCATTCAAAATGTTGTTTAAAGTAGTCAATTTTTGAAATTTGAATTTGAATTTTTCAAATGATCTTAGATGGAGAAACAAACAAAATAAAAAAGTTGTAGATCTCAAAAATTTATAGAACTTTACTGTTAATAACTTTTTGATTTGAAATCATCTTGTCATGGAAAACTACAGTTGAATTTATTAGATTTGAAATTCAAATTTTTGTAAACGACTTTGGATGGGGAAATAACCTTAACGAAAGTTGTAGATCTTGAAATGTTATACAATTTTGTAGTTAACAACTTTTTTATTTGAATTCATTTAGGGCCTTAAACACTCAGTTCAAACTCGGTTTAGTATAATATGAGGAGCCCCAATATCAGTTATAGTCACAAGTGACAGTGAGTTCTAACGGTAGAGGAGGCTACACATGAGGAGAAGGTTATGGGTTCGAATCCCGTTGGTTTTTTGAGTAGGGCGGCTCTATATCCAGCAATCCCTACAAGTCATAACCCAACCCTACAAATCCAATTTATAGAGCGGCTGGCTAATCATCCTTACAAATCCACGATGTGTAGCCACTGCTTAGAGGTAGTTGAAAAAACCGCCCCTACAAAGAGTTAGAAACTGCCCCTAAAATCATTTGTGTAGTAGTGTATAGTATTATTCCTTGATCGATAGGACCCTAGTTCCTCCATGAACTTAGTGCTGAAACCTCAGTTCCACCTTCAACCGAGTTCCATATTGTCACTAACCATGTTCTGCTTTGAGCAGCGCTCTTACGAGCACAAGCAAGTCCATGACTGACTTGACTCAAGTCAGTCTGCACAAAACCTCACATGAGCATGCCATGCGACAATACCGAAACAACTACACTAACACTGAGTGTATTGAATCATCTGGTATCACAAGCATGTATAATAAACACATGGAAGTTACCTACGTCTAAAATTCCAATCAGTTGGCAACCAATTTCCATCCCAAACCAATTTTGCATATCATATATCACAGAATGAATTTTCAAATACTACGTGTGCAGATGTGTTTGAGAAATTTAGGGATGAGAATGGGAACATTTCAAGTGATGATGTCAGCTGCATGCTAATGTTGTATGATGCTGCGCATCTGAGAACTCATGGGGAGGAGATACTCGACAGCATCATCACTTTCAATAAGAGTCAACTCCAGTCTCTACTACTGGAAAATTTGGAGCCAGAGCTACAGGAGGAAGTCCAGTGCACTTTGGAGACACCTCGGTTCAGGCGGGTCAAGAGAGTGGAGGCAAGGCGCTATATCTCAGTATATGAGAAGAAGGCTACACGGAATGCGACCATACTGGAGTTTGCAAAACTAGAATACAACATCTTGCAAGCTATCTACTGTGATGAGTTGAAAGAACTTACAGTGTAAGGAAACCCTACATTGGTATAAGTTGGTAGTAATAATTTACTTCTTAATCTAAAAAATAATCTACTTAATTGAGTTACGTAATTGACCAACATAATATAACATTGTAAGGAAACCACACATTACCCTCAAAAAAGAAGGAAACCAATATATATATATATATATATATATATATATATATATATATATATATATATATATATATATATATATATATATATATATTACTTAATTGAATTGATTGCATAAAGAACCAATTATAGTGTGTTTTGTGCTACAACACTAATAATACTCATGTATAGATGGTGGAAGGATTTCCAATCACGAACAGATCTGAGTTTTGCACGGGACAGAATGGTGGAGCTACATTTTTGGGTGCTCGGAGGGCTTTACGAGCCCTATTATTCATATTCAAGGATAATGATGACAAAGTTCAATGTATTTGCATCCTTGCTTGATGACCTTTATGACAACTATAGCACCACAGAGGAGAGCAATACCTTCACCGCAGCCATGCAAAGGTTTTCCTCCCTATACATTCTTGAATTATTATGTTGGATCATAGGTAGCAGGATGAATTTGCATCACCTAAATTTATCTTTGCTTGAAAAACTAATGGCAGGTGGGATGACAAAACCACAGAGCACCTTCCAGTATATTTGAAAGCACTCTTGATCAACATAGTAAACTCTACAAATAAGATTGAGGAGGAGTTAAAACTTTTGAGAAACAAGCATGCTGATTTGATCAAAAGACTGGTAATGAATTCTTGCAAAAGATCACACTAAGGCAGGAAACATGATGAGTGTTTTTCAGTTAATTTTAACACCTGACATTTATCTATTTAGGTGATTGACACAGCCAAATACTACCATGCTGAGGTTGCATGGCGTGATGAACACTACATACCAACTAATATCGAAGAACATCTCGAAATTTCCACTCGTAGTAGTGTTTGTATGCAGATAATAACCCTTGCGCTCATTTCACTTGGAGAGGTGACTACTAGGCAGGATGTTGATTGGGCTCTTACCTTCCCCAAAATCATCAGAGGTGTTTCTATCGTGGGGCGCGTCGGCAATGACATCGTGTCACATGAGGTTTACCAAATCTCTCCACATATAAATAAACTTCTTATAAATATTATTAACGCACCATAAAATGTTTCCATAAGTAGTGGAGATGTCATATATTTAGCACATTCAAACACTCACTGTCTACTTATGTTCTAACTATTTCAACTTTTGCCATCCCTTGAAGCGTGAACAAACTTCGAGCATGTTGGATCCACAGTGCAAACTTGTATGAAACAATATGGGGTGACAGTAGAGGAAGCCAATGAAAAGCTTAGAGTTATAATTGAAGAAGCATGGATGGACATCGTCGAAGAATGCCTCGAGCAAAAACATCCCATGGCACTTTTAGAGACAGCGGTCAACGTTGCAAGAACAATGGATTTCATGTACAAGCATGAAGACGCATACACAATCTCTTTCAGCCTCAAGGATGTTATAGCTTCAATGTACGTCAACTCTTTATGAGGTTGTTGATCTAGCATTAGTAAGCAATACTATTTAATGTTTTGTGGATTGACTTATGGTTACCGATTTATGTGTATTTGGGTTCAAAATATAGCCTCTGTGGTTGTTTTTATGTACAAACTTATGCATATAAGTATAAGTGGATCTCGTGCCATTCACAAGCAAAGAAAGAAATCTTTATAGTGAGTCTTGTTTTCTATGAGACTCCTGATCTGAGCATTATTTTAGCTCTCAATTAAGTCGTACCTACTGAATTCCAAAGAAGAAGAGATTGTTATCAATCAAGTCATCCCATATCTGCCACTAGTTTACTTGTCAAAAAGACTAGTGTAATGCATGAACATTCTATATAAATGCAAGGCGCCTATCTACACCAGGCTCCTATGGTAGACTTGTCAATCTCTGGATCTTTCAGTCTCTTGGAGGTGCTCACAAGTAGGGGTGTGTGAATGAATTTAAAGGGTGAGTGTGCATAAGTGTATGTGATGAGGTTCTACATTAGCACAACGTCAATAACTTCCTATGCATTCATAGAGGTACTATATGCATAGTGGCAGAGCTGGGCAAAATTCCAATGACAGGATTGAAGGTAATTTGGAAGCATGAATGAGTAAGGCATAGAGGACATCACTGATTTGTAAATCTATTTTTTTTTTCTAAGCTAGCAAGTCAAGGCGCACGAGCCTCGATGGAGCCTTCGCCCCTAGGTATGCAAACTGATGTTTATACGGTGTGAATGAGCAAAGGTATGTATGTGTATCTACAAGATTAAGACTGTTATGTTACAAAGTGGGGGCCAGAAACTACTGCACAAATCATTTTTACCAATACTGCTTTCGCCATCGATTTTAATAAATCGACAACGATACATTATCACTGGCAGTTCATTACAAACCGACAACAAAAATTACTATCATCATTGGTTTGTAATGTAACCTGTGGTAAAAGTCATTGCTTGTTTGTGTCCTAAACTGATAGAAACAATCACACTGGTCTTCACTACCATTCAAAACACAAAACCGACAATGGAAACAAGTCATGAGTATATAAGTAGCCACATACCATGGCCCATTCTCTCCCTCACCTTCACTCCCTCCCGGTGACAGGCCCCTCCCCCACCCCAGCAGCGTGGTGGCCTATTTATCTCCTTGGCGGCCCCTCTCAGTGTGAAGGTGGTAGGGCCTACCACTCCTCTCCTGTTACCGTGGTGGTCGATCTACTCCCCTCTCCAAGCACGGCGGGGAGAGAGGCGCCCTCCTCAATCTCTAGGTGGCAGATCGGGGGTGGCAGGGGGGCGGGGGGCGGTGGGTGGGTGGGTGAGGGTGCCGCAAACTAGGATGAGGACGGTGAACGCGTGGGCGAGGATGACAATAGCAACACAGACGAAGCCATAGATGACAATCATGGTCTAGGGAGGGGGTAATTTAAAAAATATTTGGTTTTCACCGCCGTCGAGTGGAACCGACGATGATGGGGGTAGGTTTTCAGCCTATTATTATGATCAAGTTATTGTAGTATTGAGTGAAGAAAAAGAAGGAATGCTCATCTAGTGAAAATATGGATGCAATATGAGATTTTGTAACATTTACACATGGCTTTATTTTTTATGCCCGCCTTCCTTGACCAATACTTGTATACCAAGTTGTGGATTTATTCGCGGTTGAATTGATTTTGGTGACCATTGCTCATTCATAGGTGAGAGATAAAGGGTGAAGATGCAGGTGTTGTGATGATTAATGCCGACGTCAAGACCAACATGTTTATAATGAGATCTCTGTATATTCATATCTCACGGAATCATAAATTACGCGTATACAAACGTGTACAAGTCCAAGACCTCCGGACCGCATAAATCTGAATGTATACGTACCTGATACTGAATATGCGACGTAATGGGTCATGATTGCCACCAGCCCACATACAATTCAGCCAGCATGCTAAATTGCTAATTCTAGCCCAGAGAGAGAGAGAGAGAGTTTGTATTTATACAGGATAATATGGTGGCCAATCAAATGTGGTTATATTTATTTACTGGAAAATGCTGCTGCTTTCAGACTGGACCTCGTCACAGCTGGCAGGTATAAGTTCACGTACGGAAACGTAACAAGTGCTGGCCTGGAGTGGTGGCGCGCGGCGTCCACTTGGATTGCCCACCATCATCACCTCAGCCATGGTGTATTACGAATGCCAAGCATGAGTGATGCCTGTCCAGACGCAGACGGTACTGTATGTGCTGCAAAGTTGTAGACTCGACAAGTGCAACACTGAAACTATAGATTTTGCTAAGCAAAGAGCTAGGCTCAGGTCACAGCCTCACACATCAACTCATTGATCTTCAGTAGAGTGTTAGAACAGGCAAGCATTCCTAGTCTTGATGACAGCAGCAAAACATAGAGGAACCTGCCAATGACAAAGGCTGTTAACAGGTGGAGGAGTCTATCAGCAACTTGCAAGTACAGTTGCCGTGCAAGTACAGGAACCTGCGAATGACAAAGGCTGTTAACAGGTGAGAGTTTGATTGATCATGCCATTGCCAACCATGAAATGAATAAATAATAATAACAGGTACATCAGTGGAGGAGGTTGCTACTCTGGGCCACCGGCCGCGTGTCATCCGGCCCATTTGATGTTTAGCCTAGGCAGCCAGAAGCCCATAACCTCAAGCTTGACCTAGGAACCCGCCTGTGACAGATATTAGAGATATATACTATGGACTATAGATGTGCAACGGGCCGGCCCGGCACGGCCCAGCACAGGCCCGTGCCGTGCCGCACGGGCCGATCGGGCCATGGCACGCCGTGCCGCCGGGCCATGCCGACGGTGGGCTTTGTGCCCGGCCAACGGCCCAGCACGACCTATCGGGCCGCTTTTCATGCCGGGACGGCCCAAGAAGCACGGCCAATATGGCAGGCCGGGCCAGCCCATAGCCTACTTCAGCAGGGAAGGGAAGAGAGGACCGGTCGATGGAGTGCCGGTCGTGCGGAGTCGAGGAGCGCCGGCAAATCGGAGACAGAGGAAAGGCGTCTCTGCGTAGTGAGCTTGCGGTGGCCATGACCTTCAAGATCACCAATGGTTAAAGTTTGGGAGATGAGTGGATCTAGTGAGGAGAGGGAAGAGGAGAGAAAGCGTGCTCACTGGGTGACCTGGGTGTGGAGATGTGAGAACGAGCTACCGGCGTCGGAGCAGCGACCTTGTCGCCGAGGAGTCTCGGCCTCGCGAATCAAGGAGAAGGAGTCTGGGGATTTGATAGGACGTGGATGAGCGGTAACGAGATTGTGGAGCTTGTCAACGACCAGGTGCGGATTCAATTGGAGGGCTGGCCGGGACCGCAGCCTGCGCCCTGCAGGGCTGCTGCAGTTGAGGCAATCTTTAGCCTACAATGTCATTGGACGTGTTCGGCTAGTTTATTTTCGGCTAGAATGTCCAGCCATTATAGATACTACAGTGTCTGGAATGTACGAGCCAACCAGCCAAAACTAGTTGTGTCCAGCCATCCGAACGGGCCCTGGCCTAAAGCTCTGAAACATAAGTTGTACTTCTCTATTGCTCAAAATGCATCATTAGTTTCTATTTCCATATGTACATCACTATTTGACACAAATACTCAACGTTGATATTTGTTTTCTGAATTTAGTATCATCACCAATTTGCATGCTGTTAAAACTTGTTTCATGTTTTCACCATATAAATACACATGTTTACCTTACCTTCTCATATTGTGCAGCTATCCCCCGCGTCATCTCTTAGGCGACACGGGGGATCCCGCCGCCGCCGCCCCTCGGGGCCTCTCTGAGGGCCACTTCGGCCGTCATCGCCGCTCCTCTCCGGCTTACGGCGGCGGCGGCCCACTTCCCTTCCTCAGCATCATCCTTTCCCTCTCCTCGTTCTCCCTCCTCCCCTCATCCATCTCCATTAACGGCTGCGGCGGCCGATCAGACGGGAGGATTTGGTCCTTCGGCAGGCAGTTCTGGCGGCTCCGGGCCTGGGGCAGCCGTGTGGGCAGCGCCTGCAGCTAGGGCTTCTTGGGTGACGGCGGCTGGATCTGGATCTGGTCGCCAACACCCTCCTCTCCGGTGACTGGATCTGGATGGCGACCGGTCCCAATGCCCGGCAGCCAGTTCACGAGGCGGCAATTTGGGTGAAAACCCTGCTTGGCATCTTACGTCGGGCCGACGGCGGTGGTACTAACTGTGCCACGCACCTTGTTGAAGGCGTCGCTGAAGCTGTGGCGCCCGTGGGCGTTCAATAACTGGGTGAAAACCTAGCCTGGTTTTTCTGGGCCGGCGGCGGTGGCGTAGCTGGCGCGTCGTCGAAGTTGTTGTTCGTCAGGACCGGGATTTCCTACTACGTGTTACCTTGCTGCGCAGCTCAAGATGGAGGTGGCGATCGATGGCGTAACAGCTCGACTTTTGGTGGGCAGGCTTGCATCTACACCAAGTGCTTTGTGCTGTTGCCTTGGAAAAAGCATCTCGTCTTCAATGGTGGTCGGTGTCCAACATTTTTAGTACCTTTTTTAGGTCTGATAAACGTGTTTCTGGCGGCTTTGTCTTGATGTTGGTGATCTTATTCTAGTGTAGTTGTCATCACGTTAGTGATCTTATTCTAGTGGAGTTGACATCACGGAGTAAGGCTGTTTGTCGTGTAGGGCTACTCGAGCTTCTTGTTGGAGATGTAATTTTTTTCGTCAATTTCTTTCTTTTTATTTTTCTGTTGTAATAATTTGGCCTGATTCTATGCACGAGTAGATGAAGCCGGATAGTTTTTATCCTTTATCTAAAAAAACCATATAAATACACATGTTTAAATAGCCAGGCCTAGGCTTGTGTCAACCAGCGGAATTAAGTTAGTTCCTGGAGGTTCGATTGTCATCATTGTGATTAATAAATTAGCGCCCCGCTTGCTTCGTTCTTCCTAGATCGGCCACTGTCAACGACCCTGGCTGCATGTTAATTAATTAACTCGCTAGTAGACGCCATCATGCCATATTAATCCTAGCGAAGAATGTATCCTATTGGCCGGCCATCAATCTAGTACTCATTAAAAAAACTCTTAATTAACAATGCTAGCTAGCCGCCGACGGCATGAGATCATAAACAACATTATATGGCGCACATAATACGTCATAGCTTACTGAGATGATGATGTGTCGTGGCGCTTCGTTAGTCTATATAATGCCAGTGATCTATGCCTCCTTCTGCAAGCTACTGCTACTACTACACCCACAGAGCCAGCAGCTAGCTCTAGAGCCTCTCCTGCTTCGCGCATTGATTCTAGCGGCACCAGCAGCAGCCATCCAGAGATGACCACCAGCGGCCCCGTCCCTCTGGCCTCGCAGTTGCTCCGCAAGCCCCGGCAGACATTCACCCCAAGTCCATGGGGTGACTTCTTCCTCCACCACATCCCATGCACTCCATCACAGGTAAATATGCTCCTTGCGACAAAGCTAAACACACATGTCATTTAGTTGACGGCTCACGTCGCCGCAGAAGGGGCCAAGACTGCCAACACTTGTTCTATTTTGTTTCTTCACATATACTTTGAGTAGACTTCAAATTTTAAACCGTGCAGTACAAGAAAACATATATAGTATATAAACTAGATCTTCTTAAATAAAATATGTTGGTTTAATGAGGTTTTGCCGTCGATATGTGGTGCTTGTGCGCTCCAATCTCACTTATATTTTTACTATTCTATTGAAGCTCCTTTCAATGAAGGAGAGGGCAAAGATCAAGGAGGGAGAAGTGAGGAAAATCATACTAGAAACCTTTGCCTCCTCCAGCCTGGTTCATAAGATGGAGCTTGTCAACACGCTCCAACAGATCGGAGTGGACTACCACTACAAGAAGGAGATCGATCAGTTACTTTGCTCTGTCTACAATGACAAGGATGGAGGCTCTGATGATCTCTACATCACCTCCCTACGGTTCTATTTGCTCAGGAAGCATGGGTATAGAATCTCTTCAGGTAATATAAGACAGAATTAAAACCTTCTAGTCCTTTAAATGAATGTGCTAGTATTTGGTTTTCTTTAATTGATGTCGATGCTAAATATGTGTTGGCTAAACTAATATTATGTTTAGCATAGCATACAACTTTGAATTGTATTAAGATGAATGAACGTTCAAATATATGTGAACACAGATGTGTTCGAGAAATTCAGGGATGGGCAAGGGAATATTTCAAGTGATGATGTCAGCTGCTTACTGATGTTGCATGATGCTGCACACCTAAGAACTCATGGGGAGGAGATACTTGACAACATCATCACTTCAAGCAAGAGCCACCTACAATCCCTGATGCAGAAAAACTTGGAGCCAGAGCTTGCCAAGGAGGTGAAGTGCACTTTGGAGACACCCCGGTTCAGGCGGGTCAAGAGAGTGGAGGCGAGGCGCTACATCTCAGTGTATGAGAAGAAGGATATGCGAGATGAAACCATACTAGAGTTCGCGAAGCTGGACTACAATATCTCGCAAGCTATCTACTGTGAAGAACTAAAAGAACTTACAATGTAAGGCAGCTAAATATTGCTATAATTAAGTTGGTAATGATAATTACTTATTAATGGATCTGCTTGCTTAATTAACAAATACAATGTGCACTGTGCTAAACCACTAATACTAGACATTTACTCCCTAATGTTTATAGATGGTGGAAGGATTTCCAATCACATATAGTTCTGAGCTTTGCGCGGGACAGAATGGTGGAGCTTCATTTTTGGATGCTCGGAGTGGTTTGTGAGCCATATAACTCATATTCACGGATAATGATGACAAAGTTTTGCATATTTGCATCCTTGATTGATGACCTTTATGACAACTATAGCACCACAGAGGAGAGCAATATCTTCAACACAGCCCTTGAAAGGTTACATTTATTTGCCTTGATACATACCTTCTTGAAACTAGACCGCAGCAGGTCGAGTGAACAAAATTTCTACATCACTAGAATTTACCTTTGCTTGAAAAATAAACTAATTACGACAGGTGGGATGAACAAATCGCACAACAGTTTCCAGAACCCTTGAAGGCACTCTTGGTCAACATATTGAAAGCTGCAAATAAGATCAAGGAGGAGTTAAAACTTCAGGAAAATAGGCATGCCGAGTTTTTCAAAAAAATGGTAAACAATGTCTGATCACACTAAAGAACCAAGACGAGCTTTTTTTATTAATTTTACCATCCTTACATTTACCCATTTATAGGTAATTGACACTGCCAAATTCTACCATGCTGAGGTGAAATGGCGTGAAGAACACTTCGTTCCAACCAATATTGAGGAGCATCTACAACTTTCTATCCCTAGCAGTGCTTGTATGCAAATAACAAACCTTGCGCTTATTTCATTGGGTGATGTGGCTACTAAGGAGGATATTGAGTGGGTTTTCACGTTTCCCAAAATCATCAGAGGTGTTTGTATTGTGGCACGCATCGGCAATGACATCATGTCACATGAGGTTTACCGGACCTCTCCACCACATATAAACTTCTTAAATGCGTTGAAAATATTTCCATTGATTGTCAATATTATTACATGTTTTCTGCATTCAGCCATTCATCATCGGTTTATTCTCTAAAGGCTCATATTTTTCTTCTTGTCCTTTCAAGCGGGAACAATCTTCAGAGCATGTGGCATCCACAGTTCAAACTTGCATGAAGCAGTATGGAGTGACAGTAGAGAAAGCCATCGAAAAGCTTAGAGCGGTAATCCAAGAAGCATGGATGGACATCGTCCAAGACTGCCTTGAGCAGGAACGCTCCATAGCACTTCTGGACATAGCAATCGACGTTGCTAGAATTGCGGATTTCATATACAAGCGTGAAGACGCATACACCCTCTCATTCTGCCTCAAGGACATTATAGCTTCAATGTACGTCTACTCCGTTTGAGCTTATTGGTCTAGGTAAGAAAGACTTTTCAGTGTACGTAGATTGGCTTAAGGTTTGTCGAGGGTACATTTAATCCCCCAAATTGTTATATAAGTAATATGAGTGGTGTACTGTACTTCCTCCATGTCTCTAATCGAATCGTTTTGGACATCAACACAGTCTCTAAAAACGACGACTTTAACCGCTTCTACTTTTTGGCAATAAAATATAGTCAATATATACTTCTCTGAAACTAGATTTTAAGATGAATCTACTTACACCACTTTCGTATTTTCAAACTCAACCTAAAAGAATTTATTTGTAGTAAAAATTTAAAATATTTGACTTAAGACGACCCCAAAATGACTTCCTTTAGGGATGTGGATCCTAATACGTGGTATAGTGACTCTTGTTGTCTACTAGACCTTGAAGTATTTTATCTCTCAATTAAGAAGTTACCACAACATTTCAAATAAGACAATTGTTCTCGGGTTATGCTCAGTACTCCATTTACCTATAAGGAGGTAATATCTCAGAATCGATCATAATCGTCGATTTTTCACAATTTAATTATTTTTTACTAAATAAATATTTAATTAATTATTACTAAATAAATTGATTAAATAATTAAATATAAGAAAAAGAAAAAATAAATCAGCTGCCTCCCCTAATCACGGGAGTACCTGCCTCCCGAACCGCATGCCGCCGCCGCTGCCCTCCCGAACTTCGCACGCAGCCGCACTCGCAATTGCCTGCCTCCCGAACTCTCGCGCGCCCCGCTTCGCACGCCACACGCCACAGCTGCCGCTCCGCCCCCCTCCTCGCGCCGCTGGTTCCCGAAATCCCCACTCAAGTTCCCGTCCCTCGCGCTCGTCCTCGCGCAGCGGAGCCAGCGTGCGGCCAGGTGCGCTCGCACCTCTTATTCGTCATGTGTCAATCCGATTTCTCCCTGAAACCTCAGATGGACCGGCGCTACGGCTTCCGCGACATCGTTCAAATATTCACGCCACCCTAAAAATCGCATCTGCATGCCATCGTTCAAATATTCACTCCACCTTAAAAATCGGATCTGCATGCCGTGATGCAACAACCAAATCTTAAAAAATATTTTTAATATTTCAAACCTTCCTTATTTACCCTATTTTTATAAAATAAAAATTCAATAAATACTATTACCTCCTAGGAGGTAATAGATGATCTTGACCGTTGGATCGGAATAAATGGACGGTCCACAGTCATTTCGGAGTACCGCAGCAAAAGCCATTGTTCTCAATCAAGTTGCTGGAAAAAGTCCAATGCACGAACATCATACACAAACGTCGCGCACGTCTATAGACAGAGAGGGGTGCCTATGATAATTTTATCAATCTTTAGGTCTGCCTTAGTCAGAAAGGATTGGGGTGTCACCAAGCCTTGTTCGATGTGAAGAGGAGCTTGCGCATGACCTGGTTTTCTGTGGTCAGTGATTGCATAGGAAATGATGGATTTCATTGTGGCCTCCTTAGTGCGCCGGTTTGATGTCAAGGACGAATTGTTGGTTCTTCGCCGTTTTGGGCCAGCAAGTTTCCTCTTGACCTGTTCGGATGATGCCTGCCTTTGGTGGGAAGAATTTTCTGGGCCAGGAGGCCGATCATCTTCCCCTCTTGCCGGCTACACGTTAGGCGCTTGTCGAGATTTATTCAGTCCACGGCCGCTTGTCGACGACATTGTCACATTGATGCACTCCACGGACCACGGCCGGCACACCCTTCTGCGGCGGTCGATGCGATGTTGAGTTGCATGAGATCTCAGCTCATGTCTTCTGGGAACTTGCAACGGCATGCGAAAGATCTCCTCGGTGACTCCTGGTGGATCAGTCTCCTTGGTGGCTTGGTGTTCTAATCCGGGTCAAATAAAACCCCTTAGCCATGGAGCTTGTGATTGTGGAACCTTACATGGTCAACAACGGGGCTCCTCCATTGAAGCGTACTCGGCCACAATTCTAATTTACCAACATCGAAACAAATGTCTCGCTCGAATCCGAAAATTTTGACTTTAATTTACCAACATCGAAACAAATGTCTCGCTCGTATCCGAAAATTTTGACTAAATTATTGGGCTGCTCACTATCTGAACTCTAGCTCTCAATCTGAGTGTTAGAACAGGCAAGCATTCCTAGTCTTGATGGCAGTAGCAAAGCACAAAGGCAGCTGCGAATGAAACACAAAGGCTGTTAGCAGGTGTGGAGGTGATGGTGTTTACCAGCATGCATGTTGCAAGTACAGTTGGTGCGCAATAATAGAAGCAATTAGTGTGATCAGTTATTCAGGGCAGCAGTATATATAATCTGCTGCAGTTTGTGTTTTTTGAGTAAAATTACGTACAGCACTGACTGATTAGCTTGTTAGTAGCTCCAACATGCATATGGTAGCAGCAAATTCAGATTTTCGGTGAAAAGTTCTGTGTATCAGATTTTTCAGAGATTTATTTATGGGAACAGCGTTCCAGTAGCGAGCATGCCCTGTTGACCAATCTGGTAAAAAACAGAGGCAACTAGCGCCCTTGCCCATTGAGGAGTTTGATTGACCATGCCAACCATGAAATGAAATAATAAGTGTACGTAAATAACAACAGTTGCACAGCGGAGGAGGTTGCTGCTCTGGGCCGCCGTGTGTCACCCAGCCCATTTCATGTTTAGTCTAGGCAGCCAGAAGCCCATAACCTCTAAACCGGTCTAGTCTGGCTGGACTCGGTGAGTGGCTCAACAGTCAACACGCACACGAGCACAATATGTGAACTTATTCCCTCCTTCAAAAAAGTTGTACTAAATCTTCTAAAAAATCTCATCCTCAGAATCAATAAATTTTAAATTCAGCAAATTATATATACAAGTACTAATATTTAGAGTCTAGACATATCGTATACATGATGCTTTGTTATAGTTATAACACATGGACACATTGCATAACAGACACCGTCCTTCGTCCCAAAGTGTTGGTTGTTTTAGTTTTTCTAGGTATATAGTTTTTGCTATGCACATGTATACAATATGTCTAGACTCTAAATACATAGCAAAAGTAAAAGTGCCTAGAAATGCCAAAATACCTATAAATTGAAACAGATAGAGTATACTCTGTATATTATATAAAGAGTGATACTCCCTCTGTCTCAAGAAAATTATAGTTTTAGGGATTCATGCTAGTCAAACAAGCTCAAATTTAACTACTAAATCTAAAGTTAATACTCCCTTTGTTCCCGAAAGCTTGAACTTCTAGAATTGTCTAAAAGTCAAATTTTTAGACTTTGACGTAACTTTTAGAAAAAAAAAAACATGTTAAGATTTATAGTGTCAAATTAGTACCATTAGATTTATCATATAATATATTTTTATAAGATAATCATTTTATGTCATAGATATTAATGTTTTTCTATAAAATTGGTCAAACTTAAAAAAAAAATGACGGACACGGATTCTAGGAGTTGAAGCTTTCGAGAGATAGAAGGAGTAGTAATAGTATTATGTCTCAAGTAAAGTTTGTTATAAAAATATATCTGTAATTAATCTAATGGTATCCATTTTATATTTTATTTTTTATAAATGTTTAGAGTTTTTTATAATTTTGGACAAAATTTAAATTGTTTGACTCTTTGATTTGTGAGAATTATATTCTTTTAAAAACATACTCCCTCCATCTCAAAAAGGATGTTGTTTTGGGTGTTCGTGCCATAAGCTTTAATCGACTTGTAGAAAATACATACAATATTTATATCTCTAAATAAATTTATTAAAAACTAGATTTAAAGACCTTTCCAATGATACTAATTATATTACTAATCGATGTTATTTACTATTTATAAAAATTGCCGGCAGTCGTTTCTCGGGAAGCGATAACGACATCCTTTTTTTTAGGACGGAGGGAGTAGGACTATAGGAATAGTTAACTTATTTGCTACATATTTGATATAAATCTAATAATATAAATCATGAATAACTTTTAAGTTGTTAAGTTTGAAAATATAAAAGCCATACGGATAGACTTGTCTTCAAATATACTTTTATAAAAATATATACACATTCCACTTATCAATAAATATTTTATAAAAATAAATAGTTAAAGTTATATTTCAAAAACCGTATCGGTCGTATCGCTTTCCAGAATGAATGACTTGGTTTATGAACACGGAGGGAGTACTCCCTCTATCCCTATTTAACTATCGCGTGGGTTTCGTGCCACAAATTTAATTTGATCTGTAGAAAATATATACAATATTTGTATCTCCAAATAAATTTGTTAAAAAACTAGATCTAAAAATCTTTTCAATGATACTATTGATAATATTTAGTATTTATTAAAATTATTAATATTTATTTTTTAGAAAGTGCAAGCGACAGTTAAAAAAGAACGAAAGGAGTACATATGCAGTATGTTTGACCCGGTGTGCTAGAGACCAGGAGTAGAGTCAGACTTTTTGAAAACCAAAACAAAGAAAAAATGATTTTGGAAGAAGTTTGAAGGGAAACGGTGGCACACACAGACACGGACTCACTGACCGAAGGAGCACGCCTGCTGACTGACTGGTTCCGGCCCCCGGGGCCCACCACGCGGTCAAACTGTCATTCAAAGTACACGCGGTAATCAACGAGGGCTAGCGCAGGCAGGCAACGCAAGGGGCCAAACGACCAACCTTGCCTGCCTCTCCTCTCCTCTCCTCCCCTTCCTCCGGCTGCTGGCTTGGATTCGTTCGTAGCCGTTCGTTGGGACAGCGACGGGGTCGCGCCCCGCCGGCGGGCAGCGGCGACGCCTCAGCTTCCGCGCGCCCTCCGCTCTCTCACTTTCACCTTCACACACAGCACAGCGCGGTGAAAGAAATGGTCAAGCTAGGGGATGGGTATCCACTGGTGCCTGCAGGCTCCCGCGGGTCCCGCCCACCAGTGACAAGGAAACGGATAAGGCGCGGTGGGTGGCCCACTCACTGTCCCGGCTCGTGGGTGAAGGTGAATCCGACGACGGCCCGGTGACCCTACACTCGGGGTTCAAACTAGTGTGTTCAAAAATAACTGCTTATTTTTCTGATTGGTTGTGACCCTACCCTGATTTCTCACCGTTATCTATAAAGATCCTTTAAACGTGGTGAAGATCCCTGTTCATCTCCCTGGTTTCCTCTCATAGTTTCCTATTCATCTATAGTTTCCTACCACTGTCCGTCCGATTTTGCCACGCTGCAGCAGATGCCCGCCACGCCCACCCAAGCCTCCAAGGCTCCAGAACCCCCCACAGGCCCCACGTCGCAGGATATGTGCCTGCCCTCATCAGGTGATTACAGTGGTTATAAGTTCGTTCATTTTTTTATGATAGCAAACAAACCTTCGTTCAATTGCCAACACTTCCTTCTGCAAGCATCATTTAATCCATAACCTAACATTCAGGAGAACATTTCAGAATCTATGATTTACACTTCCTGCAACTATATTGGAGGGAAAAAAGGTTTGCTGTACAATAGAAAAACCTGCATGTACTCATCACCTGTCCACCTAAAATGTAGCTGATATAATATAACGAGGTGGTCAACACATCACCTACCGGAATTGAAACTAAATGTATCACTCTGCTCGATCGCTGTATGAGTCTTCTTTACCTCACACCCATTTGGTTTCACAGATAAAATCTGACCATATGCTTTTCGCCTATAGACCTGTTAACAATTTGCCAATTGCGACTAATTCAGAACACTCTCTTAGGTTTAATAGTGTTGCACCTTTTAAAATATCAATGCAGCATGTGTATAATTTTGTTTTTCGGCATGGTCAAACGGACTGCAAGTGCCAAGGGAGATAGTGTGCAAGCAATGCTATAATATGGTGTCCGCCTTGATTACTGCCCTGGATGCATCCTAATCATACTGCCACAGGCACTTTAGTTTTTGCAATATTTAGTGCAAACCAATTGTTCACTTCCACTCCCTTCTCTATAAGCAACACTGGGCAACGCTGGAATATGACACGAGTACCAGAGCTCTAAGCTTGGGCTCAAGTTGTCCCATTTCGTGTTCTAACTTGGGCTGGGGAATAATGCATTTTGTACTTGCAGACCGCTGATTCTACGGTTCCCTCTGCTCACTGAATTTTGAGCACCAAATAAGAAAACCAATACATGTTGCAGCTGCAGTTCCCTAAATACATGACATTATACTT
>JADLZL010005674.1:0-52112 GCA_015844335.1 Chrysopogon serrulatus | reverse complement strand
CGGTGGGCAGAAATAGGCCGTGTACTAAGCGTTTCGGAAAAATCGGCCAGCGGACAAAACCGCCCGTCCGCCAGGTCGGCCGGCATCGTGGATGGCTAGCGGGGTGCCCAAGATGCTCCATGCGTTTCCGCGCCGCGATAAGCCGGGTTTTAAGGCGCCCGCAGGCGCCGAGGGGACAGCGGTGGGCGAGAAATAGGCCGTGTACTAAGCGTTTTTGGAAAATCGGCCAGCGGACAAAACCGCCCGTCCGCGCCTTGGTCCGGCCCGGCATCGTGGATGGCTAGCGGGGTGCCCAAGATGCTCCATGCGTTTCCGCGCCGCGGTAAGCCCGGTTTAGGGCGCCACGGGCGCGAGGGGAGGAGGCGGTGGGCAGAAATAGGCCGTGTACTAAGCGTTTCCGGAAAATCGGCCAAAAACGGACAAAACCGCCCGTCCAGCGGGTCCGGCCGGCATCGTGGATAGCTAGCGGGGTGCCCAAGATGCTCCATGCGTTTCAGCGCCATGGTAAGCCCGGTTTAGGGCGCCACGGGCGCCCGAGGGGCAGAGCGGTGGGCAGAAATAGGCCGTGTACTAAGCGTTTCGGAAAATCGGCCCGAAAGCGGACAAAACCGCCCGTCCGCGCGGGTCCGGCCGGCATCGTGGATGGCTAGCGGGGTGCCCAAGATGCTCCATGCGTTTCAGCGCCCGCGGTAAGCCCGGGTTTAGGGCGCCACGGGCGCTGAGGGGCGGAGAAACGATTGGGCGAGAAATAGGCCGTGTACTAGCGTTTCCGGAAAATCGGCCAAAAGCGGACAAAACCGCCCCGTCCGCGCAGGTCCGGCCGGCATCGTGGATGGCTAGCGGGGTGCCCAAAGATGCTCCATGCGTTTCCAGCGCCGCGGTAAGCCGGGTTTAGGGCGCCACGCAGGCGCTGAGGGGCAGAGCGATTGGGCAGAAATAGGCCGTGTACTAGCGTTTCCGGAAAAATCGGCCCAAACGGACAAAACCGCCCGTCCGCGCGGGTCCGGCCGGCATCGTGGATGGCTAGCGGGGTGCCCAAGATGCTCCATGCGTTTCAGCGCCCCATGGTAAGCCCGGGTTTCGGGCGCCACGGGCGCGAGGGGCGGAACGGTGGGGCGAAATAGGCCGTGTACTCGCGTTTCCGGAAAATCGGCCGAAAACGGACAAAACCGCCCGTCCGCGCGGGTCCGGCCCGGCATCGTGGATGGCTAGCGGGGTGCCCAAGATGCTCCATGCGTTTCAGCGCCGCGGTAAGCCGGGTTTCGGGCGCCACGGGCGCCCCGGGGCAGGCGATGGGGCAGAAATAGGCCGTGTACTAGCGTTTCCGGAAAATCGGCCAAAACGGACAAAACCGCCCGTCCGCGCGGGTCTGGCCGGCTTCGTGGATAGCTAGCGGGGTGCCCAAGATGCCCCAAGAGTTTCCGCGCCGCGGTAAGCCAGGGTTCAGGGCGCCACAGGCGCGGGAGGGCGGAGCGATGGGCGAGAAATAGGCCGTGTACTAGCGTTTCCGGAAAATCGGCGGAAAAGCGGACAAAACCGCCCGTCCGCGCGGGTCCGGCCGGCATCGTGGATGGCTAGCGGGGTGCCCAAGATGCTCCATGCGTTTCCAGCGCCCGCGGTAAGCCCGGTTTCGGGCGCCACGGGCGCGGGGCGGAGCAGGTGGGCAGAAATAGGCCGTGTACTAGCGTTTCGGAAAAATCGGCCAGCGGACAAAACCGCCCCGTCCGCGAGTCCGGCCGGCATCGTGGATGGCTAGCGGGGTGCCCAAGATGCTCCATGCGTTTCCGCGCCCGGTAAGCCCGGGTTTAGGGCGCCCGCAGGCGCGAGGGGCGGAGCGATTGGGCGAAATAGGCCGTGTACTAAGCGTTTCCGAAAATCGGCCAGCGGGACAAAACCGCCCGTCCGCGCTTGGTCCGGCCGGCATCGTGGATGGCTAGCGGGGTGCCCAAGATGCTCCATGCGTTTCCGCGCCGCGGTAAGCCGGGTTTAGGGCGCCACGGGCGCGAGGGCGGAGCGGTGGGCAGAAATAGGCCGTGTACTAGCGTTTCAGAAAATCGGCCAGCGGACAAAACCGCCCCGTCCGCGCGGGTCCGGCCGGCATCGTGGATGGCTAGCGGGGTGCCCAAGATGCTCCATGCGTTTCAGCGCCCGGTAAGCCCGGGTTTCGGGGCGCCACGGGCGCGGGGGCGGAGCGGTGGGCGAAAATAGGCCGTGTACTCGCGTTTCGGAAAATCGGCCAAAACGGACAAAACCGCCCGTCCGCGCGGGTCCGGCCGGCATCGTGGATGGCTAGCGGGGTGCCCAAGATGCTCCATGCGTTTCCGCGCCCGCGGTAAGCCCGGGGTTTCGGGCGCCCGCAGGCGCGAGGGGCGGAGCGGTGGGCAGAAATGGGCCGTGTACTCGCGTTTCAGGAAAATCGGCCAGCGGACAAAACCGCCCGTCCGCGCGGGGTCCGGCCGGCATCGTGGATGGCTAGCGGGGTGCCCAAGATGCTCCATGCGTTTCAGCGCCGCGGTAAGCCCGGGTTTCGGGCGCCACGGGCGCGAGGGCGGGAGCGGTGGGGCAGAAAATAGGCCGTGTACTAGCGTTTCGGAAAATCGGCCAGCGGACAAAACCGCCCCGTCCGCGCGGGTCCGGCCGGCATCGTGGATGGCTAGCGGGGTGCCCAAGATGCTCCATGCGTTTCAGCGCCGCGGTAAGCCCGGGTTTCGGGCGCCACGGGCGCGGGGGCGGAGGCGGTGGGCGAGAAATAGGCCGTGTACTAAGCGTTTCAGGAAAATCGGCCAGCGGACAAAACCGCCCGTCCGCGCGGTCCGGCCGGCATCGTGGATGGCTAGCGGGGTGCCCAAGATGCTCCATGCGTTTCCGCGCCGCGGTAAGCCCGGAGTTTCGGGCGCCACGGGCGCGAGGGACGGAGCGATTGGGCGAAATAGGCCGTGTACTAGCGTTTCCGGAAAATCGGCCGAAAAACGGACAAAACCGCCCGTCCGCGCGCGGGTCCGGCCGGCATCGTGGATGGCTAGCGGGGTGCCCAAGATGCTCCATGCGTTTCAGCGCCGCGGTAAGCCCGGTTTCGGGCGCCCGCAGGCGCGAGGACGGAGGCGGTGGGCGAAAATAGGCCGTGTACTAAGCGTTTCAGGAAAATCGGCCGAAAACGGACAAAACCGCCCGTCCGCGCGGGTCCGGCCCGGCATCGTGGATGGCTAGCGGGGTGCCCAAGATGCTCCATGCGTTTCAGCGCCGCGGTAAGCCCGGGTTTCGGGCGCCACGGGGCGCGAGGGGGCAGGAACGGTGGGCAGAAATAGGCCGTGTACTAGCGTTTCCGGAAAATCGGCCGAAAACGGACAAAACCGCCCCGTCCGCGCGGGTCCGGCCGGCATCGTGGATGGCTAGCGGGGTGCCCAAGATGCTCCATGCGTTTCCGCGCCGCGGTACGCCCGGGTTTCAGGCGCCCGCGGGCGCGAGGGGCGGAACGGTGGGCGAAATAGGCCGTGTACTAGCGTTTCCGGGAAAATCGGCCAAAAACGGACAAAACCGCCCCGTCCGCGCGGGTCCGGCCGGCATCGTGGATGGCTAGCGGGGTGCCCAAGATGCTCCATGCGTTTCCGCGCCGCGGTAGGCCCGGGTTTCGGGCGCCACGGGCGCGAGGGGCGGAGCGATTGGGCAGAAATAGGCCGTGTACTAGCGTTTCCGGAAAATCGGCCGAAAACGGACAAAACCGCCCCGTCCGCGCGGGCCCGGCCGGCATCGTGGATGGCTAGCGGGGTGCCCAAGATGCTCCATGCGTTTCCGCGCCGCGGTTGGCCCGGGTTTAGGGCGCCACGGGCGCGGGGGCGGAGAGCGATTGGGCGAGAAATAGGCCGTGTACTAGCGTTTCCGGAAAAATCGGCCAAAACGGACAAAACCGCCCCCGTCCGCGCAGGTCCGGCCGGCATCGTGGATGGCTAGCGGGGTGCCCAAGACGCTCCATGCGTTTCCGCGCCGCGGTAAGCCCGGGTTTCGGGCGCCACAGGCGCGAGGGCGGAGGCGGTGGGGCGAAAAATAGGCCGTGTACTAGCGTTTCGGAAAAATCGGCCAGCGGACAAAACCGCCCGTCCGCGCGGGTCCGGCCGGCATCGTGGATGGCTAGCGGGGTGCCCAAGATGCTCCATGCGTTTCCGCGCCGCGGTAAGCCCGGGTTTCGGGCGCCACGGGCGCGGAGGGGACAGAGCGGTGGGCGAGAAATAGGCCGTGTACTAAGCGTTTCGGAAAAAATCGGCCAGAAAACGGACAAAACCGCCCGTCCGCGCGGGTCCGGCCGGCATCGTGGATGGCTAGCGGGGTGCCCAAGATGCTCCATGCGTTTCCGCCCCGGTAAGCCCGGGTTTCGGGCGCCACGGCTGAGGGCGGGCGTTGGGCGAAAATAGGCCGTGTACTATGTTTCCGGAAAATCGGCCCAAAACGGACAAAACCGCCCGTCCGCGCGGGTCCGGCCGGCATCGTGGATGGCTAGCGGGGTGCCCAAGATGCTCCATGCGTTTCCGCGCGCCCGCGGTAAGCCGGGGTTTCGGGCGCCACGGGCGCGCCCCGAGGGGGGCAAACGTGGGCGAAAATAGGCCGTGTACTAAGCGTTTCGGAAAATCGGCCAAAAACGGACAAAACCGCCCGTCCGCGCGGGTCCGGCCGGCATCGTGGATGGCTAGCGGGGTGCCCAAGATGCTCCATGCGTTTCCGCGCCGCGGTAAGCCCGGGTTTCGGGCGCCACGGGCGCCTGAGGACGGAACGGTGGGCAGAAATAGGCCGTGTACTCGCGTTTCCAGAAAAATCGGCCAGCGGACAAAACCGCCCCGTCCGCGCGGTCCCGGCCGGCATCGTGGATGGCTAGCGGGGTGCCCAAGATGCTCCATGCGTTTCCGCGCCGCGGTAAGCCCGGGTTTCGGGCGCCACGGGCGCGAGGGGACGGAGCGGTGGGCGAGAAATAGGCCGTGTACTAGCGTTTCCGGAAAAATCGGCCGAAAACGGACAAAACCGCCCGTCCGCGCGGGTCCGGCCGGCATCGTGGATGGCTAGCGGGGTGCCCAAGATGCTCCATGCGTTTCCGCGCCGCGGTAAGCCCGGGTTTCAGGCGCCACGGGCGCGCCCGGGCGGAGCGGTGGGCAGAAATAGGCCGTGTACTAGCGTTTCCGGAAAATCGGCCAAAACGGACAAAACCGCCCGTCCGCGCGGGTCCGGCCGGCATCGTGGATGGCTAGCGGGGTGCCCAAGATGCTCCATGCGTTTCCGCGCCGCGGTAAGCCCGGTTTCGGGCGCCACGGGCGCGAGGGCGGAACGGTGGGCAGAAATAGGCCGTGTACTAGCGTTTCCGGAAAATCGGCCAAAACGGACAAAACCGCCCGTCCGCGCGGGTCCGGCCGGCATCGTGGATGGCTAGCGGGGTGCCCAAGATGCTCCATGCGTTTCCGCGCCGCGGTAAGCCCGGGTTTCGGGCGCCCACGGGCGCGAGGACGGAACGGTGGGCAGAAATAGGCCGTGTACTAAGCGTTTCCGGAAAATCGGCCGAAAACGGACAAAACCGCCCGTCCGCGCGGGTCCGGCCGGCATCGTGGATGGCTAGCGGGGTGCCCAAGATGCTCCATGCGTTTCCGCGCCGCGCGGTAAGCCCGGGTTTCAGGCGCCACGGGCGCCTGAGGACGGAACGGTGGGCAGAAATAGGCCGTGTACTAGCGTTTCCGGAAAATCGGCCAAAACGGACAAAACCGCCCCGTCCGCGCGGGTCCGGCCGGCATCGTGGATGGCTAGCGGGGTGCCCAAGATGCTCCATGCGTTTCCGCGCCGCGGTACGCCCGGGTTTCGGGCGCCACGGGCGCCTGAGGACGGAGCGGTGGGCAGAAATAGGCCGTGTACTAGCGTTTCCGGAAAATCGGCCGAAAACGGACAAAACCGCCCCGTCCGCGCGGGTCCGGCCGGCATCGTGGATGGCTAGCGGGGTGCCCAAGATGCTCCATGCGTTTCCGCGCCGCGGTAGGCCCGGTTTCGGGCGCCACGGGCGCGGGGGCAGGAACGGTGGGCAGAAATAGGCCGTGTACTAGCGTTTCCGGAAAATCGGCCGAAAACGGACAAAACCGCCCGTCCGCGCGGGTCCGGCCGGCATCGTGGATGGCTAGCGGGGTGCCCAAGATGCTCCATGCGTTTCCGCGCTGCGGTAAGCCCGGTTTCGGGCGCCACGGGCGCGGAGGACGGAGCGGTGGGCAGAAATAGGCCGTGTACTCGCGTTTCCGGAAAATCGGCCGCGGACAAAACCGCCCCCGTCCGCGCGGGTCCGGCCGGCATCGTGGATGGCTAGCGGGGTGCCCAAGATGCTCCATGCGTTTCCGCGCCGCGGTAAGCCCGGGTTTCGGGCGCCACGGGCGCGCGAGGGGCGGAACGGTGGGCAGAAATAGGCCGTGTACTAGCGTTTCCGGAAAATCGGCCAAAACGGACAAAACCGCCCGTCCGCGCGGGTCCGGCCGGCATCGTGGATGGCTAGCGGGGTGCCCAAGATGCTCCATGCGTTTCCGCGCCGCGGTAAGCCCGGGTTTCGGGCGCCACGGGCGCGGGGGACGGAACGGTGGGCAGAAATAGGCCGTGTACTAGCGTTTCAGGAAAATCGGCCCAACGGACAAAACCGCCCGTCCGCGCGGTCCGGCCGGCATCGTGGATGGCTAGCGGGGTGCCCAAGATGCTCCATGCGTTTCCGCGCCGCGGTAAGCCCGGGTTTCGGGCGCCACGGGCGCGGGGGACGGAGCGATTGGGCAGAAATAGGCCGTGTACTAAGCGTTTCCGGAAAAATCGGCCAGCGGACAAAACCGCCCGTCCGCGCAGGTCCGGCCGGCATCGTGGATGGCTAGCGGGGTGCCCAAGATGCTCCATGCGTTTCCGCGCCGCGGTAAGCCCGGGTTTTTAGGGGCGCCACGGGCGCGGGAGGACGGAACGGTGGGCAGAAATAGGCCGTGTACTAGCGTTTCCGGAAAATCGGCCAGCGGACAAAACCGCCCGTCCGCGCGGGTCCGGCCGGCATCGTGGATGGCTAGCGGGGTGCCCAAGATGCTCCATGCGTTTCCGCGCCGCGGTAAGCCCGGGTTTCGGGCGCCACAGGCGCGAGGACGAAGCGGTGGGCAGAAATAGGCCGTGTACTAGCGTTTCCGGAAAATCGGCCGAAAAGCGGACAAAACCGCCCGTCCGCGCGGGTCCGGCCGGCATCGTGGATGGCTAGCGGGGTGCCCAAGATGCTCCATGCGTTTCCGCGCCGCGGTAAGCCCGGGTTTTCGGGCGCCACGCGGGCGCGGGGCAGAACGGTGGGCAGAAATAGGCCGTGTACTAGCGTTTCCGGAAAATCGGCCAGCGGACAAAACCGCCCGTCCGCGCGGGTCCGGCCGGCATCGTGGATGGCTAGCGGGGTGCCCAAGATGCTCCATGCGTTTCCGCGCCGCGGTAAGCCCGGTTTCGGGCGCCACGGGCGCGAGGGGACGGAGCGGTGGGCAGAAATAGGCCGTGTACTAGCGTTTCCGGAAAAATCGGCCAAAAACGGACAAAACCGCCCGTCCGCGCGGGTCCGGCCGGCATCGTGGATGGCTAGCGGGGTGCCCAAGATGCTCCATGCGTTTCCGCGCCCGCGGTAAGCCGGGTTTCGGGCGCCACGGCGCGCGAGGGGCAGGCGCGGTGGGCAGAAATAGGCCGTGTACTAGCGTTTCCGGAAAATCGGCCAAAAGGACAAAACCGCCCGTCCGCGCGGGTCCGGCCGGCATCGTGGATGGCTAGCGGGGTGCCCAAGATGCTCCATGCGTTTCCGCGCCGCGGTAAGCCCGGGTTTCGGGGCGCCACGGGCGCGGGGGGAGAGCGGTGGGCAGAAATAGGCCGTGTACTAGCGTTTCCGGAAAATCGGCCAAAAACGGACAAAACCGCCCGTCCCGCGCGGGTCCGGCCGGCATCGTGGATGGCTAGCGGGGTGCCCAAGATGCTCCATGCGTTTCCGCGCCGCGGTAAGCCCGGGTTTCAGGCGCCACGGGCGCGGCGGAGGGGAGAGCGGTGGGCAGAAATAGGCCGTGTACTCGCGTTTCCGGAAAATCGGCCAAAACGGACAAAACCGCCCGTCCGCGCGGGTCCGGCCGGCATCGTGGATGGCTAGCGGGGTGCCCAAGATGCTCCATGCGTTTCCGCGCCGCGGTAAGCCCGGGTTTCAGGCGCCCGGGCGGCGCGAGGGCGGAACGGTGGGCAGAAATAGGCCGTGTACTAGCGTTTCCGGAAAATCGGCCGAAAACGGACAAAACCGCCCCGTCCGCGCGGGTCCGGCCGGCATCGCATCGTGGATGGCTAGCGGGGTGCCCAAGATGCTCCATGCGTTTCCGCGCCGCGGTAAGCCCGGGTTTCGGGCGCCACGGGCGCGGGGGACGGAACGGTGGGCAGAAATAGGCCGTGTACTAGCGTTTCCGGAAAATCGGCCAGCGGACAAAACCGCCCGTCCCGCGCGGGTCCGGCCGGCATCGTGGATGGCTAGCGGGGTGCCCAAGATGCTCCATGCGTTTCCGCGCCGCGGTAAGCCCGGGTTTCGGGCGCCACGGGCGCGAGGGACGGAACGGTGGGCAGAAATAGGCCGTGTACTAGCGTTTCCGGAAAATCGGCCAAAAGCGGACAAAACCGCCCGTCCGCGCGGGTCCGGCCGGCATCGTGGATGGCTAGCGGGGTGCCCAAGATGCTCCATGCGTTTCCGCGCCCGCGGTAAGCCCGGGTTTCGGGCGCCACGGGCGCGAGGGGACGGGAGCGATGGGGCAGAAATAGGCCGTGTACTAGCGTTTCCGGAAAATCGGCCAAAACGGACAAAACCGCCCGTCCGCGCGGGTCCGGCCGGCATCGTGGATGGCTAGCGGGGTGCCCAAGATGCTCCATGCGTTTCCGCGCCGCGGTAAGCCCGGGTTTCAGGCGCCACGGGCGCGGAGGGCGGAGCGGTGGGCAGAAATAGGCCGTGTACTAGCGTTTCCGGAAAATCGGCCAAAACGGACAAAACCGCCCGTCCGCGCGGTCCGGCCGGCATCGTGGATGGCTAGCGGGGTGCCCAAGATGCTCCATGCGTTTCCGCGCCGCGGTAAGCCGGGTTTCGGGCGCCACGGGCGCGAGGGCGGAGAGCGGTGGGCAGAAATAGGCCGTGTACTAAGCGTTTCCGGAAAATCGGCCAAAACGGACAAAACCGCCCGTCCGCGCGGGTCCGGCCGGCATCGTGGATGGCTAGCGGGGTGCCCAAGATGCTCCATGCGTTTCCGCGCCGCGGTAAGCCCGGGTTTCGGGCGCCACGGGCGCGAGGGCGGAACGGTGGGCGAGAAATAGGCCGTGTACTAAGCGTTTCCGGAAAATCGGCCAAAACGGACAAAACCGCCCGTCCGCGCGGGTCCGGCCGGCATCGTGGATGGCTAGCGGGGTGCCCAAGATGCTCCATGCGTTTCCGCGCCGCGGTAAGCCCGGGTTTCGGGCGCCACGGGCGCGAGGGCGGAACGGTGGGCAGAAATAGGCCGTGTACTAGCGTTTCGGAAAATCGGCCAAAAAACGGACAAAACCGCCCCGTCCGCGCGGGTCGGCCGGCATCGTGGATGGCTAGCGGGGTGCCCAAGATGCTCCATGCGTTTCCGCGCCGCGGTAAGCCCGGGTTTCGGCGCCACGGGCGCGAGGACGGAGCGGTGGGCAGAAATAGGCCGTGTACTAGCGTTTCAGGAAAATCGGCCAAAACGGACAAAACCGCCCGTCCGCGCGGGTCCGGCCGGCATCGTGGATGGCTAGCGGGGTGCCCAAGATGCTCCATGCGTTTCCGCGCCCGCGGTAAGCCCGGGTTTCGGGCGCCACGGGGCGCGGGAGGGCGGAACGGTGGGCAGAAATAGGCCGTGTACTCGCGTTTCCGGAAAAATCGGCCAAAAACGGACAAAACCGCCCGTCCGCGCGGGTCCGGCCGGCATCGTGGATGGCTAGCGGGGTGCCCAAGATGCTCCATGCGTTTCCGCGCCCAGCGGTAAGCCCGGGTTTCGGGCGCCACGGGCGCGCGAGGACGGAACGGTGGGCAGAAATAGGCCGTGTACTCGCGTTTCCGGAAAATCGGCCAAAACGGGACAAAACCGCCCGTCCGCGCGGGTCCGGCCGGCATCGTGGATGGCTAGCGGGGTGCCCAAGATGCTCCATGCGTTTCCGCGCCGCGGTAAGCCCGGGTTTCGGGCGCCACGGGCGCGGGGGACGGAACGGTGGGCAGAAATAGGCCGTGTACTCGCGTTTCGGGAAAATCGGCCAAAACGGACAAAACCGCCCGTCCGCGCGGGTCCGGCCGGCATCGTGGATGGCTAGCGGGGTGCCCAAGATGCTCCATGCGTTTCAGCGCCGCGGTAAGCCCGGTTTTCAGGCGCCACGGGCGCGAGGGGGCGGAGCGGTGGGCAGAAATAGGCCGTGTACTAGCGTTTCGGAAAAATCGGCCAGCGGACAAAACCGCCCCGTCCGCGCGGGTCCGGCCGGCATCGTGGATGGCTAGCGGGGTGCCCAAGACGCTCCATGCGTTTCCGCGCCGCGGTAGGCCCGGGTTTCGGGCGCCACGGGCGCCTGAGGGCGGAACGGTGGGCAGAAATAGGCCGTGTACTAGCGTTTCCGGAAAATCGGCCGAAAACGGACAAAACCGCCCCGTCCGCGCGGGTCCGGCCGGCATCGTGGATGGCTAGCGGGGTGCCCAAGACGCTCCATGCGTTTCAGCGCCGCGCGGTAAGCCGGGTTTCGGGCGCCACGGGCGCGAGGGCGGAGCGGTGGGCAGAAATAGGCCGTGTACTAGCGTTTCCGGAAAATCGGCCGAAAACGGACAAAACCGCCCGTCCGCGCGGGTCCGGCCGGCATCGTGGATGGCTAGCGGGGTGCCCAAGACGCTCCATGCGTTTCCGCGCCGCGGTAGGCCCGGGTTTCGGGCGCCACGGGCGCCTGGGGACGGAACGGTGGGCAGAAATAGGCCGTGTACTAGCGTTTCGGAAAAATCGGCCAGCGGACAAAACCGCCCGTCCGCGCGGGTCGGGCCGGCATCGTGGATGGCTAGCGGGGTGCCCAAGATGCTCCATGCGTTTCCGCGCCGCGGTAGGCCCGGGTTTCGGGCGCCACGGGCGCCTGAGGACGGAACGGTGGGCAGAAATAGGCCGTGTACTAGCGTTTCCGAAAAATCGGCCAGCGGACAAAACCGCCCGTCCGCGCGGGTCCGGCCGGCATCGTGGATGGCTAGCGGGGTGCCCAAGACGCTCCATGCGTTTCCGCGCCGCGGTAGGCCCGGGTTTCGGGCGCCATGGGCGCCTGAGGACGGAACGGTGGGCAGAAATAGGCCGTGTACTAGCGTTTCCGGAAAATCGGCCGAAAACGGACAAAACCGCCCCGTCCGCGCGGGTCCGGCCGGCATCGTGGATGGCTAGCGGGGTGCCCAAGACGCTCCATGCGTTTCCGCGCCGCGGTAGGCCCGGGTTTCGGGCGCCACGGGCGCGCGAGGGCGGAACGGTGGGCAGAAATAGGCCGTGTACTAAGCGTTTCGGGAAAATCGGCCAGCGGACAAAACCGCCCGTCCGCGCGGGTCCGGCCGGCATCGTGGATGGCTAGCGGGGTGCCCAAGACGCTCCATGCGTTTCCGCGCCGCGGTAGGCCCGGGTTTCGGGCGCCACGGGCGCCTGGGGACGGAACGGTGGGCAGAAATAGGCCGTGTACTAGCGTTTCCGGAAAATCGGCCGAAAACGGACAAAACCGCCCTGTCCGCGCGGGTCCGGCCGGCATCGTGGATGGCTAGCGGGGTGCCCAAGATGCTCCATGCGTTTCCGCGCCGCGGTAGGCCCGGGTTTCGGGCGCCACGGGCGCCTGGGCGGAGGCGGTGGGCAGAAATAGGCCGTGTACTCGCGTTTCCAGAAAATCGGCCGAAAACGGACAAAACCGCCCCCCGTCCGCGCGCGGGTCCGGCCGGCATCGTGGATGGCTAGCGGGGTGCCCAAGATGCTCCATGCGTTTCCGCGCCGCGGTAAGCCCGGGTTTCGGGCGCCACGGGCGCGAGGACGGAGACGGTGGGCAGAAATAGGCCGTGTACTCGCGTTTCGGAAAATCGGTAAAAGCGGACAAAACCGCCCGTCCGCGCGGTCCGGCCGGCATCGTGGATGGCTAGCGGGGTGCCCAAGATGCTCCATGCGTTTCCGCGCCGCGGTAAGCCCGGTTTCAGGCGCCACGGGGCGCGGGGGGGAGGCGGTGGGCAGAAATAGGCCGTGTACTCGCGTTTCCGGAAAATCGGCCGAAAACGGACAAAACCGCCCGTCCGCGCGGGTCCGGCCGGCATCGTGGATGGCTAGCGGGGTGCCCAAGATGCTCCATGCGTTTCCGCGCTGCGGTAAGCCCGGGTTTCGGGCGCCACGGGCGCGGGGACGGAGCGGTGGGCGAAAATAGGCCGTGTACTCGCGTTTCCGGAAAAATCGGCCAGCGGACAAAACCGCCCCGTCCGCGCGGGTCCGGCCGGCATCGTGGATGGCTAGCGGGGTGCCCAAGACGCTCCATGCGTTTCCGCGCCGTGGTAGGCCCGGGTTTCGGGCGCCATGGGCCCAGAACGGTGGGCAGAAATAGGCCGTGTACTAGCGTTTTCGGAAAATCGGCCGAAAACGGACAAAACCGCCCCGTCCGCGCGGGTCCGGCCGGCATCGTGGATGGCTAGCGGGGTGCCCAAGATGCTCCATGCGTTTCCGCGCCGCGGTAGGCCCGGGTTTCGGGCGCCACGGGCGCCTGAGGACGGAACGGTGGGCAGAAATAGGCCGTGTACTCGCGTTTCCGAAAAATCGGCCAAAAACGGACAAAACCGCCCGTCCGCGCGGGTCCGGCCGGCATCGTGGATGGCTAGCGGGGTGCCCAAGATGCTCCATGCGTTTCCGCGCCGCGGTAAGCCCGGGTTTCGGGCGCCACGGGCGCGGGGGCGGACGGTGGTGGGCAGAAATAGGCCGTGTACTAAGCGTTTCCGGAAAATCGGCCGAAAAGCGGACAAAACCGCCCGTCCGCGCGGGTCCGGCCGGCATCGTGGATGGCTAGCGGGGTGCCCAAGATGCTCCATGCGTTTCCGCGCCGCGGTAAGCCCGGTTTCGGGCGCCACGGGCGCGGAGGACAGGCGGTGGGCAGAAATAGGCCGTGTACTAGCGTTTCGGGAAAATCGGCCAAAACGGACAAAACCGCCCGTCCGCGCGGGTCCGGCCGGCATCGTGGATGGCTAGCGGGGTGCCCAAGATGCTCCATGCGTTTCCGCGCCCGCGGTAAGCCGGGTTTCGGGCGCCACGGGCGCGAGGGCGGACGATTGGGCAGAAATAGGCCGTGTACTCGCGTTTCCGGAAAATCGGCCGAAAACGGACAAAACCGCCCCGTCCGCGCGGGTCCGGCCGGCATCGTGGATGGCTAGCGGGGTGCCCAAGATGCTCCATGCGTTTCCGCGCCGCGGTAGGCCCGGGTTTCGGGCGCCATGGGCGCCTGAGGACGGAACGGTGGGCAGAAATAGGCCGTGTACTAGCGTTTCCAGAAAATCGGCCGAAAACGGACAAAACCGCCCCGTCCGCGCGGGTCCGGCCGGCATCGTGGATGGCTAGCGGGGTGCCCAAGATGCTCCATGCGTTTCCGCGCCGCGGTAAGCCCGGGTTTCGGGCGCCACGGGCGCCTGAGGACGGAACGGTGGGCAGAAATAGGCCGTGTACTCGCGTTTCCGGAAAATCGGCCGAAAACGGACAAAACCGCCCCGTCCGCGCGGGTCCGGCCGGCATCGTGGATGGCTAGCGGGGTGCCCAAGATGCTCCATGCGTTTCCGCGCCGCGGTAAGCCCGGGTTTCGGGCGCCACGGGCGCGCGAGGGCGGAAGCGGTGGGCGAAATAGGCCGTGTACTAGCGTTTCCGGAAAAATCGGCCGAAAACGGACAAAACCGCCCCGTCCGCGCGGGTCCGGCCGGCATCGTGGATGGCTAGCGGGGTGCCCAAGATGCTCCATGCGTTTCCGCGCCGCGGTAAGCCCGGGTTTCGGGCGCCACGGGCGCCTGAGGACGGAACGGTGGGCAGAAATAGGCCGTGTACTAGCGTTTCCGGAAAATCGGCCGAAAACGGACAAAACCGCCCCGTCCGCGCGGGTCCGGCCGGCATCGTGGATGGCTAGCGGGGTGCCCAAGATGCTCCATGCGTTTCCGCGCCGCGTAAGCCCGGGTTTCGGGCGCCACGGGCGCGCGAGGGGCGGAACGGTGGGCAGAAATAGGCCGTGTACTAAGCGTTTCCGAAAAATCGGCCAAAACGGACAAAACCGCCCGTCCGCGCGGGTCCGGCCGGCATCGTGGATGGCTAGCGGGGTGCCCAAGACTCTCCATGCGTTTCCGCGCCGTGGTACGCCCGGGTTTCGGGCGCCACGGGCGCGAGGGGCAGAACGGTGGGCAGAAATAGGCCGTGTACTCGCGTTTCAGGAAAATCGGCCGAAAACGGACAAAACCGCCCCGTCCGCGCGGGTCCGGCCGGCATCGTGGATGGCTAGCGGGGTGCCCAAGATGCTCCATGCGTTTCCGCGCCGCGGTACGCCCGGTTTCGGGCGCCACGGGCGCCTGAGGACGGAACGGTGGGCAGAAATAGGCCGTGTACTAGCGTTTCCGGAAAATCGGCCAAAAACGGACAAAACCGCCCCGTCCGCGCGGGTCCGGCCGGCATCGTGGATGGCTAGCGGGGTGCCCAAGATGCTCCATGCGTTTCCGCGCCGCGGTAGGCCCGGGTTTCGGGCGCCACGGGCGCGGGGGGGGAGAGCGGTGGGCAGAAATAGGCCGTGTACTAGCGTTTCCGAAAAATCGGCCGAAAACGGACAAAACCGCCCCGTCCGCGCGGGTCCGGCCGGCATCGTGGATGGCTAGCGGGGTGCCCAAGATGCTCCATGCGTTTCCGCGCCCCGCGGTACGCCCGGGTTTCGGGCGCCACGGGCGCGAGGACGGAACGGTGGGCAGAAATAGGCCGTGTACTAAGCGTTTCCGGAAAATCGGCCAAAACGGACAAAACCGCCCGTCCGCGCGGGTCCGGCCGGCATCGTGGATGGCTAGCGGGGTGCCCAATGCTGCTCCATGCGTTTCCGCGCCCGCGGTAAGCCCGGGTTTCGGGCGCCACGGGCGCGAGGGCGGAGGCGGTGGGCAGAAATAGGCCGTGTACTAAGCGTTTCCGGAAAATCGGCCGAAAACGGACAAAACCGCCCCGTCCGCGCGGGTCCGCCCGGCATCGTGGATGGCTAGCGGGGTGCCCAAGATGCTCCATGCGTTTCCGCGCCGCGGTAGGCCCGGGTTTAGGGCGCCACGGGCGCGAGGGACGGAGCGGTGGGCAGAAATAGGCCGTGTACTCGCGTTTCCGAAAAATCGGCCGAAAACGGACAAAACCGCCCGTCCGCGCGGGTCCGGCCGGCATCGTGGATGGCTAGCGGGGTGCCCAAGATGCTCCATGCGTTTCCACGCCGCGGTAAGCCCGGGTTTCGGGCGCCCGCGGGCGCGGAGGGACGGAGCGATGGGCAGAAATAGGCCGTGTACTCGCGTTTCCGGAAAATCGGCCGAAAACGGACAAAACCGCCCGTCCGCGCGGTCCGGCCGGCATCGTGGATGGCTAGCGGGGTGCCCAAGATGCTCCATGCGTTTCCGCGCCGCGGTAAGCCCGGTTTTCGGGCGCCACGCGGCGCGCGAGGGGCGGAACGGTGGGCAGAAATAGGCCGTGTACTAGCGTTTCCGGAAAATCGGCCAAAACGGACAAAACCGCCCGTCCGCGCGGGTCCGGCCGGCATCGTGGATGGCTAGCGGGGTGCCCAAGATGCTCCATGCGTTTCCGCGCCGCGGTAAGCCCGGTTTCGGGCGCCACGGGGCGCGAGGGCGGAGCGATGGGGCAGAAATAGGCCGTGTACTAGCGTTTCCGAAAATCGGCCAAAACGGACAAAACCGCCCCGTCCGCGCGGGTCCGGCCGGCATCGTGGATGGCTAGCGGGGTGCCCAAGATGCTCCATGCGTTTCCGCGCCGCGGTAAGCCCGGGTTTCGGGCGCCACGGGCGCGAGGGGCGGAACGGTGGGCAAAATAGGCCGTGTACTCGCGTTTCAGGAAAATCGGCCAAAAACGGACAAAACCGCCCGTCCGCGCGGGTCCGGCCGGCATCGTGGATGGCTAGCGGGGTGCCCAAGATGCTCCATGCGTTTCCGCGCCGCGGTAAGCCCGGGTTTCGGGCGCCACGGGCGCGAGGGCGGAGCGGTGGGCAGAAATAGGCCGTGTACTAGCGTTTCGGAAAATCGGCCAAAACGGACAAAACCGCCCGTCCGCGCGGGTCCGGCCGGCATCGTGGATGGCTAGCGGGGTGCCCAAGATGCTCCATGCGTTTCCGCCCCGCGGTAAGCCCGGGTTTCGGGCGCCACGCGCGCGAGGGACGAACGGTGGGCAGAAATAGGCCGTGTACTCGCGTTTCCGGAAAAAATCGGCCAAAACGGACAAAACCGCCCGTCCGCGCGGGTCCGGCCGGCATCGTGGATGGCTAGCGGGGTGCCCAAGATGCTCCATGCGTTTCCGCGCCGCGGTAAGCCCGGGTTTCGGGCGCCACGGGCGCCTGAGGACGGAACGGTGGGCAGAAATAGGCCGTGTACTCGCGTTTCCAGAAAATCGGCCGAAAACGGACAAAACCGCCCCGTCCGCGCGGGTCCGGCCGGCATCGTGGATGGCTAGCGGGGTGCCCAAGATGCTCCATGCGTTTCCGCGCCGCGGTAAGCCCGGGTTTCGGGCGCCACGGGCGCCTGAGGACGGAACGGTGGGCAGAAATAGGCCGTGTACTCGCGTTTCAGAAAAAATCGGCCAAAACGGACAAAACCGCCCGTCCGCGCGGGTCCGGCCGGCATCGTGGATGGCTAGCGGGGTGCCCAAGATGCTCCATGCGTTTCCGCGCCGCGGTAAGCCCGGGTTTCGGGCGCCACGGGGCGCGAGAGAACGGAACGGTGGGCAGAAATAGGCCGTGTACTAAGCGTTTCAGAAAATCGGCCCGAAAACGGACAAAACCGCCCCGTCCGCGCGCAGTCCGGCCGGCATCGTGGATGGCTAGCGGGGTGCCCAAGATGCTCCATGCGTTTCCGCGCCGCGGTAAGCCCGGGTTTCGGGCGCCACGGGCGCCTGAGGGGCGGAGCGGTGGGCAGAAATAGGCCGTGTACTAGCGTTTCCGGAAAATCGGCCGAAAACGGACAAAACCGCCCCGTCCGCGCGGTCCCGGCCGGCATCGTGGATGGCTAGCGGGGTGCCCAAGATGCTCCATGCGTTTCCGCGCCCGTAAGCCCGGGTTTCGGGCGCCACGGGCGCCCCCGAGGGGCGGAACGGTGGGCAGAAATAGGCCGTGTACTAGCGTTTCCGGAAAATCGGCAGAAAACGGACAAAACCGCCCCGTCCGCGCGGGTCCGGCCGGCATCGTGGATGGCTAGCGGGGTGCCCAAGACGCTCCATGCGTTTCCGCGCCGCGGTAGGCCCGGGTTTCAGGCGCCACGCGGGCGCGAGGGGCGGAACGGTGGGCAGAAATAGGCCGTGTACTAGCGTTTCCGGAAAATCGGCCAGCGGACAAAACCGCCCGTCCGCGCGGGTCCGGCCGGCATCGTGGATGGCTAGCGGGGTGCCCAAGATGCTCCATGCGTTTCAGCGCCCGCGGTAAGCCCGGGTTTCGGGCGCCACGGGCGCGAGGGGCGGAGCGGTGGGCAGAAATAGGCCGTGTACTCGCGTTTCAAAATCGGCCGGACAAAACCGCCCGTCCGCGCGCGGGTCCGGCCGGCATCGTGGATGGCTAGCGGGGTGCCCAAGATGCTCCATGCGTTTCCGCGCCGCGGTAAAGCCGGGTTTCGGGCGCCACGGGCGCGCGAGGGGGGAAGCGGTGGGCAGAAATAGGCCGTGTACTCGCGCGTTTCAGGAAAATCGGCCAAAACGGACAAAACCGCCCGTCCGCGCGGGTCCGGCCGGCATCGTGGATGGCTAGCGGGGTGCCCAAGATGCTCCATGCGTTTCCGCGCCGCGGTACGCCCGGGTTTCGGGCGCCACGGGCGCGAGGGGCGGAACGGTGGGCAGAAATAGGCCGTGTACTAGCGTTTCCGGAAAAATCGGCCAAAACGGACAAAACCGCCCGTCCGCGCGGGTCCGGCCGGCATCGTGGATGGCTAGCGGGGTGCCCAAGACGCTCCATGCGTTTCCGCGCCGCGGTAGGCCCGGGTTTCGGGCGCCACGGGCGCCTGGGGACGGAACGGTGGGCAGAAATAGGCCGTGTACTAAGCGTTTCCGGAAAATCGGCCCAAAACGGACAAAACCGCCCGTCCGCGCGGGTCCGGCCGGCATCGTGGATGGCTAGCGGGGTGCCCAAGATGCTCCATGCGTTTCCGCGCCGCGGTAAGCCCGGGTTTCGGGCGCCACGGGCGCGAGGGGCGGAACGGTGGGCAGAAATAGGCCGTGTACTAGCGTTTCCGGAAAATCGGCCAAAACGGACAAAACCGCCCGTCCGCGCGGGTCCGGCCGGCATCGTGGATGGCTAGCGGGGTGCCCAAGATGCTCCATGCGTTTCCGCGCTGCGGTAAGCCCGGGTTTCGGGCGCCACGGGCGCGAGAGGCGGAACGGTGGGCAGAAATGGGCCGTGTACTAGCGTTTCTGGAAAATCGGCCGAAAACGGACAAAACCGCCCCGTCCGCGCGGGTCCGGCCGGCATCGTGGATGGCTAGCGGGGTGCCCAAGATGCTCCATGCGTTTCCGCGCCGCGGTAAGCCCGGGTTTCGGGCGCCACGGGCGCCTGAGGACGGAACGGTGGGCAGAAATAGGCCGTGTACTCGCGTTTCCGGAAAATCGGCCAAAACGGACAAAACCGCCCGTCCGTCGGGTCCGGCCGGCATCGTGGATGGCTAGCGGGGTGCCCAAGACGCTCCATGCGTTTCCGCGCCGCGGTAAGCCCGGGTTTCAGGCGCCACGGGCGCCTGAGGACGGAACGGTGGGCAGAAATGGGCCGTGTACTAGCGTTTCCGGAAAAATCGGCCGCGGACAAAACCGCCCGTCCGCGCGGGTCCGGCCGGCATCGTGGATGGCTAGCGGGGTGCCCAAGATGCTCCATGCGTTTCCGCGCCGCGGTAAGCCCGGGTTTCAGGCGCCACGGGCGCGAGGGGCGGAACGGTGGGCAGAAACAGGCCGTGTACTAGCGTTTCCGGAAAATCGGCCGAAAACGGACAAAACCGCCCCGTCCGCGCGGGTCCGGCCGGCATCGTGGATGGCTAGCGGGGTGCCCAAGATGCTCCATGCATTTCCGCGCCGCGGTAAGCCCGGGTTTCGGGCGCCACGGGCGCCTGAGGACGGAACGGTGGGCAGAAATAGGCCGTGTACTAAGCGTTTCCGGAAAATCGGCCAGCGGACAAAACCGCCCGTCCGCGCGGGTCCGGCCGGCATCGTGGATGGCTAGCGGGGTGCCCAAGATGCTCCATGCGTTTCCGCGCCGCGGTAGGCCCGGGTTTCGGGCGCCACGGGCGCGAGGACGGAACGGTGGGCAGAAATAGGCCGTGTACTAGCGTTTCCGGAAAATCGGCGGCAAACGGACAAAACCGCCCGTCCGCGCGCGGGTCCGGCCGGCATCGTGGATGGCTAGCGGGGTGCCCAAGATGCTCCATGCGTTTCCGCGCCGCGGTAAGCCCGGGTTTCGGGCGCCACGGGCGCGAGGGACGGAACGGTGGGCAGAAATAGGCCGTGTACTAGCGTTTCGGAAAATCGGCCGAAAACGGACAAAACCGCCCGTCCGCGCGGGTCCGGCCGGCATCGTGGATGGCTAGCGGGGTGCCCAAGATGCTCCATGCGTTTCCGCGCCGCGGTAGGCCCGGGTTTCGGGCGCCACGGGCGCCTGAGGACGGAACGATGGGCAGAAATAGGCCGTGTACTAGCGTTTCCGGAAAATCGGCCGAAAACGGACAAAACCGCCCCGTCCGCGCGGGTCCGGCCGGCATCGTGGATGGCTAGCGGGGTGCCCAAGATGCTCCATGCGTTTCCGCGCCGCGGTAGGCCCGGGTTTCGGGCGCCACGGGCGCCTGAGGACGGAACGGTGGGCAGAAATAGGCCGTGTACTAGCGTTTCCGGAAAATCGGCCAGAAAACGGACAAAACCGCCCCGTCCGCGCGGGTCCGGCCGGCATCGTGGATGGCTAGCGGGGTGCCCAAGATGCTCCATGCGTTTCCGCGCCGCGGTAAGCCCAGGTTTCGGGCGCCACGGGCGCCTGAGGACGGAACGGTGGGCAGAAATAGGCCGTGTACTAGCGTTTCTGGAAAATCGGCCGAAAACGGACAAAACCGCCCCGTCCGCGCGGGTCCGGCCGGCATCGTGGATGGCTAGCGGGGTGCCCAAGATGCTCCATGCGTTTCCGCGCCGCGGTAAGCCCGGGTTTCGGGCGCCACGGGCGCCTGAGGACGGAACGGTGGGCAGAAATAGGCCGTGTACTAGCGTTTCGGAAAATCGGCCGAAAACGGACAAAACCGCCCCGTCCGCGCGGGTCCGGCCGGCATCGTGGATGGCTAGCGGGGTGCCCAAGATGCTCCATGCGTTTCCGCGCCGCGGTAAGCCCGGGTTTCGGGCGCCACGGGCGCCTGAGGACGGAACGATGGGCAGAAATAGGCCGTGTACTAAGCGTTTCCGGAAAATCGGCCAGCGGACAAAACCGCCCGTCCGCGCGGGGTCCGGCCGGCATCGTGGATGGCTAGCGGGGTGCCCAAGATGCTCCATGCGTTTCCGCGCCGCGGTAAGCCCGGGTTCGGGCGCCACGGGCGCGAGGGACGGAACGGTGGGCAGAAATAGGCCGTGTACTAAGCGTTTCCGGAAAATCGGCCGAAAACGGACAAAACCGCCCGTCCGCGCGGGTCCGGCCGGCATCGTGGATGGCTAGCGGGGTGCCCAAGACGCTCCATGCGTTTCCGCGCCGCGGTAGGCCGGGTTTCGGGCGCCACGGGCGCCTGAGGACGGAACGGTGGGCAGAAATAGGCCGTGTACTAGCGTTTCAGGAAAATCGGCCGAAAACGGACAAAACCGCCCCGTCCGCGCGGGTCCGGCCGGCATCGTGGATGGCTAGCGGGGTGCCCAAGATGCTCCATGCGTTTCCGCGCCGCGGTAAGCCAGGTTTCAGGCGCCACGGGCGCGAGGGGGCGGAACGGTGGGCAGAAATAGGCCGTGTACTAGCGTTTCCGGAAAATCGGCCGAAAACGGACAAAACCGCCCCGTCCGCGCGGGTCCGGCCGGCATCGTGGATGGCTAGCGGGGTGCCCAAGATGCTCCATGCGTTTCCGCGCCGCGGTAGGCCCGGGTTTCAGGCGCCACGGGCGCGAGGGGCGGAACGGTGGGCAGAAATAGGCCGTGTACTAGCGTTTCCGGAAAATCGGCCGACAACGGACAAAACCGCCCCGTCCGCGCGGGTCCGGCCGGCATCGTGGATGGCTAGCGGGGTGCCCAAGATGCTCCATGCGTTTCCGCGCCGCGGTAGGCCCGGGTTTCGGGCGCCACGGGCGCCTGAGGACAGAACGGTGGGCAGAAATAGGCCGTGTACTAGCGTTTCCGGAAAATCGGCCGAAAACGGACAAAACCGCCCCGTCCGCGCGGGTCCGGCCGGCATCGTGGATGGCTAGCGGGGTGCCCAAGATGCTCCATGCGTTTCCGCGCCGCGATACGCCGGGTTTCGGGCGCCACGGGCGCCTGAGGACGGAACGGTGGGCAGAAATAGGCCGTGTACTAGCGTTTCCGGAAAATCGGCCGAAAACGGACAAAACCGCCCCCGTCCGCGCGGGTCCGGCCGGCATCGTGGATGGCTAGCGGGGTGCCCAAGATGCTCCATGCGTTTCCGCGCCGCGGTAGGCCCGGGTTTCGGGCGCCACGGGGCGCCTGAGGACGGAACGGTGGGCAGAAATAGGCCGTGTACTAGCGTTTCCGGAAAATCGGCCGAAAACGGACAAAACCGCCCCGTCCGCGCGGGTCCGGCCGGCATCGTGGATGGCTAGCGGGGTGCCCAAGATGCTCCATGCGTTTCCGCGCCGCGGTAAGCCCGGGTTTCGGGCGCCACGGGCGCCTTTGAGGGCCAGAAACGGTGGGCGAAATGGGCCGTGTACTAGCGTTTCCGGAAAATCGGCCGAAAACGGACAAAACCGCACCGTCCGCGCGGGTCCGGCCGGCATCGTGGATGGCTAGCGGGGTGCCCAAGACGCTCCATGCGTTTCAGCGCCCGCGATAAGCCCGGGTTCGGGCGCCACGGGCGCCTGGGGAGCGGAACGGTGGGCAGAAATAGGCCGTGTACTCGCGTTTCTGGAAAATCGGCCGAAAACGGACAAAACCGCCCCGTCCGCGCGGGTCCGGCCGGCATCGTGGATGGCTAGCGGGGTGCCCAAGATGCTCCATGCGTTTCCGCGCCGCGGTAAGCCCGGGTTTCGGGCGCCACGGGCGCGAGGAGGGCGGAACGATGGGCAAAATAGGCCGTGTACTAGCGTTTCCGGAAAATCGGCCGAGCGGACAAAACCGCCCCATCCGCGCAGGTCCGGCCGGCATCGTGGATGGCTAGCGGGGTGCCCAAGACGCTCCATGCGTTTCAGCGCCATGATAAGCCCGGTTTCGGGCGCCACGGGCGCGAGGACGGAACGGTGGGCAGAAATAGGCCGTGTACTAGCGTTTCCGGAAAATCGGCCAAACGGACAAAAACCGCCCGTCCTCGCAGGTCCGGCCGGCATCGTGGATGGCTAGCGGGGTGCCCAAGATGCTCCATGCGTTTCCGCGCCGCGGTAAGCCCGGTTTCGGGCGCCACGGGCGCGGAGGACGGAACGGTGGGCAGAAATAGGCCGTGTACTAGCGTTTCGGAAAAATCGGCCGAAAAGCGGACAAAACCGCCGCCCGTCCGCGCGGGTCCGGCCGGCATCGTGGATGGCTAGCGGGGTGCCCAAGACGCTCCATGCGTTTCCGCGCCGCGGTAGGCCCGGGATCGGGCGCCACGGGCGCCTGAGGACGGAACGGTGGGCAGAAATAGGCCGTGTACTAGCGTTTCCGGAAAATCGGCCGAAAACGGACAAAACCGCCCCGTCCGCGCGGGTCCGGCCGGCATCGTGGATGGCTAGCGGGGTGCCCAAGATGCTCCATGCGTTTCAGCGCCGCGATACGCCCGGGTTTCAGGCGCCAGGCGCGCTGGGACGAACGGTGGGCAGAAATAGGCCGTGTACTAGCGTTTCGGAAAAAATCGGCCGAAAACGGACAAAACCGCCCCATCCGCGGGGTCCGGCCGGCATCGTGGATGGCTAGCGGGGTGCCCAAGATGCTCCATGCGTTTCCGCGCCGCGGTAAGCCCGGTTTCGGGCGCCCGCGGGCGCGGGGGACGGAACGGTGGGCAGAAATAGGCCGTGTACTAGCGTTTCCGGAAAATCGGCCAGCGGACAAAAACCGCCCCGTCCGCGCGGTCCGGCGGCATCGTGGATGGCTAGCGGGGTGCCCAAGATGCTCCATGCGTTTCCGCGCCGCGGTAGGCCCGGGTTTCGGGCGCCACAGGCGCCTGAGGACGGAACGGTGGGCAGAAATAGGCCGTGTACTAGCGTTTCCGGAAAATCGGCCGAAAACGGACAAAACCGCCCCGTCCGCGCGGGTCCGGCCGGCATCGTGGATGGCTAGCGGGGTGCCCAAGATGCTCCATGCGTTTCAGCGCCCGCGATAAGCCCGGGTTTCGGGCGCCCGCGGGCGCTGAGGACGGAAAACGGTGGGCGAGAAATAGGCCGTGTACTAGCGTTTCGGAAAATCGGCCAAAACGGACAAAACCGCCCCCGTCCGCGGGGTCCGGCCGGCATCGTGGATGGCTAGCGGGGGGTGCCCAAGATGCTCCATGCGTTTCCGCGCCCGCGATAAGCCCGGGTTTCGGGGCGCCACGGGCGCCTGAGGGCGGAGGCGGTGGGCAGAAATAGGCCGTGTACTAGCGTTTCCGGAAAATCGGCCGAAAACGGACAAAACCGCCCCATCCGCGCGGGTCCGGCCGGCATCGTGGATGGCTAGCGGGGTGCCCAAGATGCTCCATGCGTTTCCGCGCCGCGATACGCCCGGGTTCAGGGCGCCACGGGCGCCCACGAGGACGGAACGGTGGGCAGAAATAGGCCGTGTACTAGCGTTTCCGGAAAATCGGCCGAAAACGGACAAAACCGCCCCGTCCGCGGGGGTCCGGCCGGCATCGTGGATGGCTAGCGGGGTGCCCAAGACGCTCCATGCGTTTCCGCGCCGCGGTAGGCCCGGGTTTCGGGCGCCACGGGCCCCTGAGGACGGAACGGTGGGCAGAAATAGGCCGTGTACTAGCGTTTCCGGAAAATCGGCCAGCGGACAAAACCGCCCCCGTCCGCGCGGGTCCGGCCGGCATCGTGGATGGCTAGCGGGGTGCCCAAGATGCTCCATGCGTTTCTGCGCCGCGGTAGGCCCGGGTTTCGGGCGCCACGGGCGCCTGAGGACGGAACGGTGGGCAGAAATAGGCCGTGTACTAGCGTTTCCGGAAAATCGGCCGAAAACGGACAAAACCGCCCCGCCCGCGCGGGTCCGGCCGGCATCGTGGATGGCTAGCGGGGTGCCCAAGACGCTCCATGCGTTTCCGCGCCGCGGTAGGCCCGGGTTTCGGGCGCCACGGGCGCCCGGGACGAACGGTGGGCAAGAAATAGGCCGTGTACTAAGCGTTTCCGGAAAATCGGCCGAAAACGGACAAAACCGCCCCATCCGCGCGGGTCCGGCCGGCATCGTGGATGGCTAGCGGGGTGCCCAAGATGCTCCATGCGTTTCCGCGCCGCGGTAGGCCCGGGTTTCGGGCGCCACGGGCGCCTGAGGATGGAACGGTGGGCAGAAATAGGCCGTGTACTAGCGTTTCCGGAAAATCGGCCGAAAACGGACAAAACCGCCCCGTCCGCGCGGGTCCGGCCGGCATCGTGGATGGCTAGCGGGGTGCCCAAGATGCTCCATGCGTTTCCGCCGCGGTAAGCCCGGTTCAGGGCGCCACGGGCGCCCGAGGACGGAGGCGGTGGGCAGAAATAGGCCGTGTACTAACGTTTCCGGAAAATCGGCCGAAAACGGACAAAACCGCCCGTCCGCGCGGGATCCGGCCGGCATCGTGGATGGCTAGCGGGGTGCCCAAGATGCTCCATGCGTTTCCGCGCCACGATAAGCCTGGGATCGGGCGCCACAGGCGCTGAGGACGAACGTGGGCAGAAATAGGCCGTGTACTAGCGTTTCCGGAAAATCGGCCGAAAACGGACAAAACCGCCCGTCCGCGCGGGTCCGGCCGGCATCGTGGATGGCTAGCGGGGTGCCCAAGATGCTCCATGCGTTTCCGCGCCGCGGTAGGCCCGGGTTTAGGGCGCCACGGGCACCTAAGGACAGAACGGGGGCAGAAATAGGCCGTGTACTAAGCGTTTCGGAAAATCGGCCGAAAACGGACAAAACCGCCCGTCCGCGCGGGTCCGGCCGGCATCGTGGATGAGTAGCGGGGTGCCCAAGACGCTCCATGCATTTCTGCACCGCGATAAGCCCGGGTTTTCAGGCGCCACAGGCGCCGGGGACGGAACGGTGGGCGAGAAATAGGCCGTGTACTAGCGTTTCCGGAAAATCGGCCGAAAACGGACAAAACCGCCCCGTCCGCGCGGGTCCGGCCGGCATCGTGGATGGCTAGCGGGCGCCCAAGACGCTCCATGCGTTTCCGCGCCGTGATACGCCCGGGTTTAGGGGCACCACGGGCGCCTGAGGGCGGAACGATTGGGCAGAAATAGGCCGTGTACTAGCGTTTCCGGAAAAATCGGCCGAAAACGGACAAAACCACCCCCGTCCGCGCTGGTCCGGCCGGCATCGTGGATGGCTAGCGGGGTGCCCAAGACGCTCCATGCGTTTCCGCGCCGCGATAAGCCCGGGTTTAGGGGCGCCCCGGGCGCCGAGGACGGAACGGTGGGCTGAAATAGGCCGTGTACTAGCGTTTCCGGAAAATCGGCCGAAAACGGACAAAACCGCCCCGTCCGCGCGGGTCCGGCCGGCATCGTGGATGGCTAGCGGGGTGCCCAAGATGCTCCATGCGTTTCCGCGCTGCGATACGCTCGGGTTTAGGGCACCACGGGCGCCTCAGGATGGAACAGTGGGCAGAAATAGGCCGTGTACTAGCGTATCCGGAAAATCGGCCGAAAACAGACAAAACCGCCCCGTCCGCGCAGGTCCGGCCTGCATCGTGGATGGCTAGTGGGGTGCCCAAGACGCTCCATGCATTTCCGCGCCACGATACGCCCGGGATTAGGGCGCCACGGGCGCCTGAGGATGGAACGGAGGGCAGAAATAGGCCGTGTACTAGCGTTTCCGGAAAATCGGCCGAAAACGGACAAAACCGCCCCGTCCGCGCGGGTCCGGCCGGCATCCTGGATGGCTAGCGGGGTGCCCAAGACGCTCCATGCGTTTCCGCACCGCGATACGCCTGCGTTTTGGGCGCCACAGGCGCCTGAGGACGGAACGGTGGGCAGAAATAGGCAGTGTACTAGCGTTTCCGGAAAATCGGCCGAAAACAGACAAAACCGCCCCGTCCGCGTGGGTCTAGCTGGCATCGTCGATGGCTAACGGGGTGCCCAAGACGCTGCAAGCATTTCCGCACCGCGATACGCCCGGGTTTAGGGCGCCACGGGCGCCTGAGGACGGAACGGTGGGCAGAAATAGGCCGTGTACTAGCGTTTCCAGAAAATCGGCCGAAAACAGACAAAACCGCCCGTCCGCGCGGGTCCGGCCAGCATCGTGGATGGCTAGCGGGGTGCCCAAGACGCTCCATGAGTTTCCATGCCGCGATACGCCCGGGTTCAGGGTGCCACGGGCGCCTGAGGACGGAACGGTGGGCAGAAATAGGCCGTGTACTATCGTTTCCGGAAAATCGGCCGAAAACGGACAAAACCGCCCCGTCCGCGCAGGTCCGGCCGGCATCGTGGATGGCTAGCGGGGTGCCCAAGACGCTCCATGCGTTTTCGCGCCGCGATACGCCCGGGTTCAGGGCACCACGGGCGCCTGAAGACGGAACGGTGGGCAGAAATAGGCCGTGTACTAGCGTTTCCGGAAAATCGGCTGAAAACAGACAAAACCGCCCCGTCCGTGCGGGTCCGGCCGGCATCGTGGATGGCTAGCGGGGTGCCCCAGATGCTCCAAGCATTTCCGCGCCGCGATACACACGGGTTCAGGGCGCCACGGGCGCCTGAGGACGGAACGGTGGGCAGAAATAGGCCGTGTACTAGCGTTTCTGGAAAATCGGCCGAAAACCGACAAAACCGCCCCATCCGCGCAGGTCCGGCCGGCATCGTGGATAGCTAGCGGGGTGCCCAAGACGCTCCATGCGTTTCCGCGCCGTGATACGCCTGGGTTCAGGGCGCCACGGGCGCCTGAGGACGGAACGGTGGGTGTTGGTATAAATTAACTGCACCCTAAATAATGATTATAATCAGATTATCCGCAAGCGCACAGATATATACTGATCAGCACTTCACCAAGATCAACCCGGTTTTAATATCGATCCCAAAGGAACAGTAGGTGAATTATGAAATAGCCCAATACTCTTAATCTAAAAAGGGGGTACAAACGATCTAGAAAACTATTGAGAATGAGGAAATAGCTGATGTACTCTAGTTCTAACTACCGGTAAACTTTGTATAATATCGTCTTATCGGACCAGTGACCTGAATAGGAGAAGAAACAGAGTAATCTACCTACCAGACACCTATAGGCCTATCAGTCCTATCAACGGGAAGTGGACTACAGAGGATTCAATGCAGCTATAAAGTCACCTACGCGAGCTACCACTATCCGGCTGATCAGGGGACATTCACAAGCAATCATAACCCGGACACCACGTCTACGCTACTAAATACTACTCGACCTAGGAGCTACCCAAATCAAAGTACTCAATATAGTATGAGTTGCAAACCAAAGAACGAATATAAACAAATGCTCACTTGAATCAGAATGGTAAATACAAAAGTACCTCAGAACACAGCTCCGGGCGTGAGAGCCGAATCCAGACGAATACAGCTCCTGAGGATGCTCCGACAGGCGGGGCTCCTCCGAATCTCTACTCTTCTACTCTATCTCTCTAATCTCTATCTTGATTGCTAGCCTAGATCTAGTGGATCTCTATCTAAAGCTCGATTCTTCATCTCTTGATCCGGCCTCCTCCGTGGGGGGGGTATGGCCCTCCTTTTATAGCCCGGTGGGATTGATACGCGCCGTTGGATCAAACCGACGTAGCAAGCGGCCAGGATGACTCCTCGCGGCGGTGGAGGAAGGTTCCGTGAAGGGGGGGTGGCAAACCCTAACCCTAGGGGCCGCCCGGCGCAGGGTGGGGCCGCCCGGCCCTACTTGGCGGCTGCTGGCCCCCATTGCTTTTCGGTGTCTTCGGAGTATTCCTGAACCCTCTGGTGATGTGTTTGCGTCGCGATCAAGTTTCGTGGTAAATTAGCACTTAAATCCCTCTTTTAGGCTTTTCGGAAAATTCCCAAAACGAAAAATGCACAAATCACCAAAACTCGTGGAAATTGTTAATGGTAACCCTATTCTTATCATATATCAATGTCTCGGAAGTGGTAATTATTAATAAATTTTGGGTGATAACAGGTGTCAACAAGGCGAAATAGGCCGTGTACTAGTGTTTCGGAAAATCGGCCGAAAACAGACAAAACCGCCCGTCCCGCAGGTCTGGCCGGCATCGTGGATGGCTAGCGGGGTGCCCAAGACGCTCCATGCGTTTCCGCGCCGCGATACACCCGGGTTCAGGGCGCCACGGGCGCCTGAGGACGGAACGGTGGGCAGAAATAGGCCGTGTACTAGCGTTTCCGGAAAATCGGCCGAAAACAGACAAAACCGCCCCGTCCGCGCGGGTCCGGCCGGCATCGTGGATGGCTAGCGGGGTGCCCAAGACGCTCCATGCGTTTCCGCGCCGCGATACGCCCGGGTTCAGGGCGCCACGGGCGCCTGAGGACGGAACGGTGGGCAGAAATAGGCCGTGTACTAGCGTTTCCGGAAAATCGGCCGAAAACAGACAAAACCGCCCGTCCGCGGGTCCGGTCGGCATCGTGGATGGCTAGCGGGGTGCCCAAGACGCTCCATGCCTTTCCGCGCCGTGATACGCCCGGGTTCAGGGTCGCCACGGGCGCCTGAGGACGGAACGGTGGGCAGAAATAGGCCGTGTACTAGCGTTTCTGGAAAATCGGCCGAAAACCGACAAAACCGCCCCATCCGCGCAGGTCCGGCCGGCATCGTGGATGGCTAGCGGGGTGCCCAAGACGCTCCATGCGTTTCCGCGCCGTGATACGCCTGGGTTCAGGGCGCCACGGGCGCCTGAGGACGGAACGGTGGGTGTTGGTATAAATTAACTGCACCCTAAATAACGATTATAATCAGATTATCCGCAAAAGCGCACAGATATATATACCCGATCGGCACTTCACCAAGATCAACCCGGTTTTAATATCGAACCCAAAGGAACAGTAGGTGAATTATGAAATAGTCCAATACTCTTAATCTAAAAAGGGGGTACAAACAATCTAGAAAACTTTGAGAATGAGGAAATAGGCCATGTACTCTAGTTCTAACTACCGGTAAACTTTGTATAATATCGTCTTATCGGACCCGGTGACCTGAATAGGAGAAGAAAAACAGAGTAATCTACCTACCCGGACACCTATAGGCCTATCAGTCCTATCAACGGGAAGTGGACTACGAGAGGATTCAATGCAGCTATAAAGTCACCTACGCGAGCTACCACTATCCGGCTGATCAGGGGACATTCACAAGCAATCATAACCCGGACACCACGTCTACGCTACGAATACTACTCTGACCTAGGAGCTACCCAAATCAAAGTACTCAATATAGTATGAGTTGCAAACCAAAGAACGAATATAAATAAATGCTCACTTGAATCAGAATGGTAAATACAAAAGTACCTCAGAACACAGCTCCGGGCGTGAGAGCCAAATCCAGACGAATACAGCTCCTGAGGATGCTCCCCAAGTGGGCCTCCTCCGAATCTCTACTCTTCTACTCTATCTCTCTAATCTCTATCTTGAATGCTAGCCTAGATCTAGTGGATCTCTATCTAAAGCTCTGATTCTTCATCTCTTGATCTGGCCTCCTCCAGGGGGGTATGGCCCTCCTTTTATAGCCCGGTGGGATTGATACGCGCCGTTGGATCAAACCGACGTAGCAAGCGGCCAGGATGACTCCTCGGAGGCGGTGGAGGAAGGTTCCGAAAGGGGGGGTGGCAAACCCTAACCCTAGGGGCCGCCGGGCGGGGGTGGGGCCGCCCGGCCCTACTTGGCGGCTGCTGGCCCCCCCATTGCTTCGGTGTCTTACGGGTATTCCCGAACCCTCCGTGATGTGTTTTTGCGTCGCGATCAAGTTTAAGTGGTAAATTAGCACTTAAATCCCTCTTTTAGGCTTTTCGGAAAATTCCACGAAAAATGCACAAATCACCAAAACTCGTGGAAATTGTTAATGGTAACCCTATTCTTATCATATATCAATGTCTTGGGAAGTGGTAATTATTAATAAATTTTGGGTGATAACAGGTGTCAACAGTGGGCAGAAATAGGCCGTGTACTAGCGTTTCCGGAAAATCGGCCGAAAACAGACAAAACCGCCCCGTCCGCGCAGGTCCGGCCAGCATCGTGGATGGCTAGCGGGGTGCCCAAGACGCTCCATGCGTTTAAGCCGCGATACGCCAGGGTTCGAGGCGCCACGGGCGCGAGGAGGACGGAACGGTGGGCAAAAATAGGCCGTGTACTAGCGTTTCCGGAAAATCGGCCGAAAAGCGGACAAAAACCGCCCGTCCCGCGTGGGTCCGGCCGGCATCGTGGATGGCTAGCGGGGGTGCCCAAGACGCTCCATGCGTTTCCGCGCCCGATACGCCCGGGTTCGGGTGCCACGGGCGCCGAGGACGGAACGGTGGGCGTAAATAGGCCGTGTACTAGCGTTTCCGGAAAATCGGCCGAAAAACGGACAAAACCGCCCGTCCCGCGGGTCCGGCCGACATCGTGGATGGCTAGCGGGGGTGCCCAAGACGCTCCATGTGTTTCAGCGCCCCTGATAAGCCCGGGTTTCGAGGCGACACGGCGCCGGGGACGGAACGGTGGGCAGAAATAGGCCGTGTACTAGCGTTTCCGAAAAATCGGCCGAAAACAGACAAAACCGCCCGTCCGTGTAGGTCCGGCCGGCATCGTGGATGGCTAGCGGGGGTGCCTAGGACGCTCCATGCATTTCAGCGCCCGATAGCCCGGGTTTCGGGCGCCACGGGCGCCTGAAGGCGGAGCGGTGGGTAGAAATAGGCCGTGTACTAGCGTTTCCGGAAAATCGGCCGAAAACGGACAAAACCGCCCGTCTGCCTTGGTCCGGCCGGCATCGTGGATGGCTAGCGGGGTGCCCAAGACGCTCCATGCGTTTCAGCGCCGCGATACGCCCGGAGTTCGAGGCGCCACGGGCGCCCCCGAGGACGGAACGGTGGGCAGAAATAGGCCGTGTACTAGCATTTCCGGAAAATCGGCCAAAAACAGACAAAACCATCCCATCCGCGCAGGTCCGGCCGGCATCGTGCATGGCTAGCGGGGGTGCCCAAGACGCTCCATGCATTTTCGTGCCGCGATACGCCGGGTTTCGGGCGCCACGGGCGCCGAAGAGGATGGAACGGTGGGCGAAATAGGCCGTGTACTAGCGTTTCCCGAAAATCGGCCGGCAATGACAAAACCGCCCGTCCGCGCGGTCCGGCCCGCATCGTGGATGGCTAGCGGGGTGCCCAAGACGCTCCATTCGTTTCCGCGCCGCGATACGCCCGGGTTCAGGGCGCCACGGGCGCCTGAGGACGGAACGGTGGGCCAGAAATAGGCCGTGTACTAGCGTTTCCGCAAAATCGGCCGAAAACAGACAAAACCGCCCGTCCCGCGGGTCCGGCCGGCATCGTGGATGGCTAGCGGGGTGCCCAAGACGCTCCATGTGTTTCCGCGCCGCGATACGCCCGGGTTCAGGGCGCCACGGGCGCCTGAGGACGGAACGGTGGGCAGAAATAGGCCGTGTACTAGCGTTTCCGCAAAATCGGCCGAAAACAGACAAAACCGCCCGTCCGCGCGGGTCCGGCCGGCATCGTGGATGGCTAGCGGGGTGCCCAAGACGCTCCATGCGTTTCCGCGCCCCGCGATACGCCGGGTTTTAGGCGCCCGGGCGCCCGAGGGGAGGAACGGTGGGCAGAAATAGGCCGTGTACTAGCGTTTCCGGAAAATCGGCCGAAAAATGACAAAACCGCCCCGTCCGTCCGCGCGGGTCCGGCCGGCATCGTGGATGGCTAGCGGGGTGCCCAAGACGCTCCATGCGTTTCCGCGCCCGCGATACGCCTGGGTTTCGGGCGCCACGCAGGCGCCCGAGGACGGAAAGGTGGACAGATATAGGCCGTGTACTAGCGTTTCCGCAAAATCGGCCGAAAACAGACAAAACCGCCCCCGCCCGCGCGGGGTCCGCCGGCATCATGGATGGCTAGCGGGGTGCCCAAGACGCTCCATGCGTTTCAGCGCTGCGATACGCCCGGGTTCAGGGCGCCACGGGCGCCTGAGGACGGAACGGTGGGCGCGAAATAGGCCGTGTACTAGCGTTTCAGGGAAAATCGGCCGAAAACAGACAAAACCGCCCGGCCCGCGGGTCCGCCGGCATCGTGGATGGCTAGCGGGTGCCCAAGACGCTCCATGCGTTTCCATGCCGCGATACACCCGATTTCAGGCGCCACGGGCGCCGAGGACGGAACGATTGGCGTAAATAGGCCGTGTACTAGCGTTTCGGAAAATCGGCCGAAACGAACAAACCGCCCGTCCGCATGGGTCCGGCTGGCATCGTGGATGGCTAGCGGGGTGCCCAAGACGCTCCATGTGTTTCCGTGCCGTGATACGCCGGGTTCGAGGCGCCACGGGGCCGAGGACGGAACGGTGGGCGAGAAATAGGCCGTGTACTAGCGTTTCCGGAAAAATCGGCCGAAACAGACAAAACCGCCCGTCCCGCACGGGTCGCGGCGGCATCGTGGAAGGCTAGCGGGGTGTCCAAGACGCTCCATGTGTTTCCGCGCCATGATACGCCTGTTGGGTTCAGGGCGCCACGGGCGCCTGAGGACGGAACGGTGGGCAGAAATAGGCCGTGTACTAGCGTTTCCGGAAAATCGGCCGAAGACAGACAAAACCGCCCCGTCCGTGCGGGTCCGGCCGACATCGTGGATGGCTAGCGGGGTGCCCAAGACACTCCATGCGTTTCCGCGCTGCGATACGCCCGGGTTCGAGGCACCACGGGCGCCCGAGGACGGAACGGTGGGCGTAAATAGGCCGTGTACTAGCGTTTCCGCAAAATCGGCCGAAAATGCACACAAAACCGCCCCATCCGCTGGTCCGCCGGGCATCGTGGATGGCTAGCGGGGTGCCCAAGACGCTCCATGCATTTCCGCGCCGCGATACGCCCGGGTTCGGGCGCCACGGCGCCTGAGGGACGGAACGGTGGGCGAAATAGGCCGTGTACTAGCGTTTCAGAAAAATCGGCCGAAAACAGACAAAAACCGCCCGTCCCGCTGGTCCGCCGGCATCGTGGATGGCTAGCGGGTGCCCAAGATGCTCCATGCATTTTCGCGCCGCGATACACCTGGTTCGAGGCGCCACGGGCGCGAGGACGGAACGGTGGGCGTAAATAGGCCGTGTACTAGCGTTTCCGGAAAATCGGCCGAAAAATGACAAAACCGCCCCGTCCCGCGCGGGTCCGCCGGCATCGTGGATGGCTAGCGGGGTGCCCAAGACGCTCCATGCGTTTCCGCGCCCACGATAGGCCGGGTTTAGGGCGCCACAGGCGCCCGAGGACGGAACGGTGGGCGAAATAGGGCGTGTACTAGCGTTTACGAAAATCGGCCGAAAAGACAAAACCGCCCGTCCCGCTTGGTCCGGCCGGCATCGTGGATGGCTAGCGGGGTGCCCAAGACGCTCCATGCGTTTCCGGCCGCGATACGCTCGTTCGTGGGCGCCACGGGCGCCGAGGACAGAACAAAGGGCGAAAATAGGCCGTGTACTAGCGTTTCCGAAAAATCGGACAAAAGACAAAAACCGCCCGTCCCGCGGGTTCGGCCGGCATCGTGGATGGCTAGCGGGGTGCCCAAGACGCTCCATGCGTTTTTCGCGCCGCGATACGCCCGGGTTCGAGGCGCCACGGGCGCCCCGCGACAGAACGGTGGGGCGAAAATAGGCCGTGTACTAGCGTTTCCAGAAAATCGGCCGAAACCAGACAAAACCGCCTGGTCCCTGGTCCGGCCGGCATCGTGGATGGCTAGCGGGGTGCCCAAGACGCTCCATGCGTTTCAGCGCCGCGATACGCCCACAAGGCATATGAACTAGAAGCCCTATGTTCTATGATCAAATCACACAAACTATAATCTAGTTCATATAACAAGATCATATCACAAGAACTATACTCTAATTCTAGAACATTGCTATATTGATAGAAAGAGTGGAAGAACATGATGGAAAGAATAGTATTCATACCAAGAACTAGCCAAGATGTCTCCTTATCTTACAAGATGAGCCTTGCTCCTCTACTACTACAAAGGATAAAATAAAAAGTGGAGAGGAGCACTTGAGAGTACAAATGTGAGAGATGTAGTGTGTTGGTCTATGTTTTTGGGGGGGTCTCCCCCTTCTTTTATATGGGCTTGAGGTCGGTTCTAGGGGCAGGGGAAATAAATGCCGGGCCAAACCAACCTCAACACCGCCTCCACGAACCGCCTGTGAAAGATGGGCTGGGCCGGCCTCTCAGGGGGTGCGCCCGCACCCTGATGCGGCCGCACCAATGGTGGGCTCCCTCGGCCCCAACTTCGGCCTATGGCCCTCATGCTGCCCCTGGACCTCTCCACTGTAGGGTGTTGGCCTAGATTGATACTTGGTATTGGGCTTTGCTTTATTTTGTGAAATACGTCTTGCCGGAAAGCGTATTCTTGTGACCTTTTCCATTCTTTTCTTGTATGTTTCCTGTAAATCAATAGTACTCCAATACAAGTGGAAATAGATCTAAGTATAACTATGATAATCTCCCTTTTTAGATAATAGTTGGTGGTTAGGATGTGTCGGTATTTACCACCAACAGTTCATCTCTTTGCAAAACACTTATTTCTACTTGATCTTGGTCGTGGGTTGATTCTTTCCACCAAAGGATTTCATTCAATTCCTCACGAATCCACGTATCAGGGACAAATAAAGTTTTTTTGAGGAAAACTTGCTCTTGAATCGAATTTCATCAATTTCTAAAGTTGTAGTGAGTTTAGGGTTGTGATCTTCATGGAGTAGCCTTAGAACTACCTTGTGAACCCCTCTGCAAAATTTTAGATCGATCCGAATTAATTTGGTCGAGTTTTGGCTTTGAAATCGAATTTTCCAGGATTCCCCTTGTGCATACTGGACGCGTCTGGTGTGAATACCGGACATGTATGCTATACTTAACTTTAGAGTTTTGAGCTGAAATTTTGTGGAGACCTTCCTCTGTGTGTCTAGTGTCTAGGGTTAAGATTTTAGAATTTTTGGACACTGTTTGATTGAGTTTTCTATTTTTCTCTGAAAGTTGCTCTGTGTACAAAATACCAGACCTATCGATGCACATACCAGACGTGTCCGGTATGTAAACCTTAGAGTTTTGATCTCAAATTTTGTGGAGAGCTTCCTTAGGTGTCTACTACCTCTGGATAAATTTTCATAATTTTTGGACACCATTTGGCAAGGTTTTTACAGTATCTCTCAAGGTTGGTCTGCGTAGTCCCGTGTTTGCTCTGAGCTCCGTTTGTGCTCCTATTCAAGTTTAAACTTTTGCGTTGGGTTGCTACATCACGTGCTTCGTTTCCAAGTACTCTTGTCACAAATTGGCTTGAGTATTTTGGATTGGCCACTCTCTCTTTCTCTATAGGACTTGAGTGCGCTATTTTCAAAGTTTCGTCGAGTGCTCGTTTTTTATCTTCCTCGGTTGATCCATTGTACCTCTTGACATCTCCAAGAGTATCCACCTACCTGTTAAGTCATGATCTTACCACTCGTTAGTTTGTTTGTGTTTGGGGTTTAATTTTGGGACAGCGGTCGGAAGTTTTGGAAGAAATTTGAGGCTCCCATTCACCCCCTCCGATCGCAGTTTTTTAGTCCTTCAACTTGGTTTCTTTTGAATCTTTATCTATGTTCTTGTCGTTCGTGACCCTTTCGGCGAACCGTGGATTTTTAAGATTTAGGGCGAGAAAACCAGATGCAAAAAACATATAAGGGAAGTAAATCGTTGGTTAGAGCGACCCCCCACACCTTGGGGGTCGTGCTATTTCGTTCGTTCGAGGTTGTAATCGCTATGCACCCACCGAGGACATTGGCGCAGGTTGGACCCTTTTGCGCTCAAGGGTTTTAGGGGTGTTAGATCGGACATTTTTGTCCTCAAGCCCCGGGTGCCTGCACAGATGCGTGGGCCCGGTCAGGGGGTTGACTCATCCCCTCACGCAACCCCTTTGCGGGGCAGAGGGGGTGGACAACGCCGCGCCATCCCTCGATGGGCTGCAGCACGGTGTCCAATCGAGTTACTAGCGGGTAGTTCAAGTGATGCCTCGGTTCCTGGCCTTTGCGGCGTGCGGCGTGACCAGCCTCATAAATCCAGGTAGTTGGTTCATACTTTTCCTGGGTCGTTCGTGGGTTCAAGGGCTCGATACTTTTTTCATAAAAATTTCTAAACTAAAAGATTGACCTTGACTTGAACACGGCTTTGAGAAAGCCCTAATCACTTCATGTGCTCGGGATAAAAGGCTGCTAGCGGGCTTCTTTCTCGGGGCATCCCTTACTCTATTGGCCCGGGGCGGTTGTGATCCTTCCGCAGGCAAGCCTGCGAACCCCAGGCCATTTTGGACCTTGTTTTTATGGGTTATCTCACACAGTTTGATATATTCGCATATTAAGGTAAAGTACAGACCCGTATCATAGGCTAAAAACCAGAAATAACTTTACATAAGATAGCTAGATTGACACGAAGGTATGACTGTAAGATTTAGCTAGGGAGGCGAGCTTGTCGGTCTACCAAACGCAGCCTGGGTCACGGCTAGGTGAGCTCGTAGCCGTCGTCGTCGCCGTTCTTTGTCATAGTTGTGGTCGCCGAGAAGATGGTCGCAGACGTCGAGGAAGTGACACAAATACGGGTCCTCGGACTCGGCGTCACTACCGGGATGTCGCTGCCGTTGCCGGAGCCATTGTCGTTGCTGCCTTTTTCGGGGTCGGTGGTCGTGGCCGCCTCGGTGGTCGTGAGCACGCCGAAGATAGTCTACACATGGTGAGAGGGAAGATCCGTAGGCATCTCTCTTGCTAGGGGACGGCGGCGTGGGGTCGGTCTGGTCCTTCTGTGGGTCCTTCTGCACTTGGTACTGGTACGCGTCGATCTCGGGTAACTGAAGTTGTCTAGCCAGTCCGGTTCGTCGGTGTAGAGGTGAAGGTTGGCGAGGGACGCGGAGATGGTGTCGGCATCGATGTTGGGGGAAAGAAGATCCATGTCGTGGTCCACCCCATGCTGAGGAAGTCTATGCTTCCAAACTGGAGATGGGTGCCTAGGGGAAGACATAGGTCATCGGGGTTGGCAATCTAGAGCATTGATGGGAGCGACGAAATGCGCAAGGCCCCTATCTGGCGCGCTAACTACCGGTGTTTCGAGTAAACATCAACTAGTAAATTTCTAAGATACGCGTTTATGCCCGAATGGTTCGCTAAAAGGACACAAAGACATATACTGGTTCAAACGTGAGGCCCTACGTTCAGTGAAAGCAAGCTGTGTTACTTAGTGACAGTTTGCGGTAGAGGTTACAAATGGTGCGAGAGAAAGAGTTCTCCCAAGTCTCTAAGTGATTGAGCGTGGTGCCAACATCGTTGGCGTGATGTTTATGTGAACTGGGATGTGAAGCTGCATTGTGCTATGATCATTGTTCCTTGTTGAGATAGGTGACTTGCCCTCGCTTATATAGAGAAGGGAGGGGGTTGCGTACATGAGGTCATAGAGGAGTGATGTGCGGTAGTCGTGCAAAAAGAGAAAAGAAAGAAAAAGGACAAAAAGGTAGAGTGGCTCGTCTGCCTTCTTGGGGGTCGGGGCATCCTTCTTCCTCCTATATGTGCCATCATTTCGACTCATCACCGGTGTTGTCATATCATCGATGAGCTTGCCCATGCCCTCCACAAAGAACGGTGGGGCCGAGCGGTGATTAGGACCTGTGTTATACGGGGTTAGGCACAACAATCTTTGCTTGTTGTGCGAACATGGCTCATGGCGTGCAAGCCGCGATCCATCATGTTTAATAGTGCTTTGCTAATGGCACTCCATGTCCTAACGCACTAACAATGTGATCAAATGGTCATCCATACCCTGCGCGCGAGAATACGGATGGAGTGGACATTGGTTGATCGCTACGCCGTTCATGCGGGAATCCCAGCTAGAGCGCCCTCCTCCAGTTTTGCGGTGCAAGCCTATGGTTGCCGAGGACGAAGAGATGGGCTGTGCTCGTATCGCGGCGGGTCGTCTGAATCGCTCCTCCCGGGGTCCGAGACCCAAGGGGCCCACCCGTTCGGTGGGCGGGTTGTGCAAGTCGCGCCTCTCGTCGGGTCATGGCTCCGACCCCGGGCACGGGGCGTCGCTGCTTATTTGCTTCATGGGCTTTCGTACTGCGGCCTATCAGCCCATCTCGATCGAAGTAGGGAGGAACAGCGGACCGTAGTGATAGCCTGTCAGTGGGATGCGGTGATGCCCTAATAACGGGTCATGGAGTGTTTAACTAGGGGCTTAATAGGCTAGTTATTTCACCCCTGACAAGGATGAGCCTGAATCCTGGCAGTCATACGGTCCCTAGAAATGGTGGTTCCTGTTGAAATTGTGACTTTACCTGCATATGTGTTGTGGTTACCTGTAGCTCACTTTAGTGGGTGAGTGTGTTTTGTGTGGAGAATACTTCGTCAGCTAGTTAGAAATCGATTCGATTCGCCATCACTCCTGGATAGTGAGCACTTGACTTGAGTTACGTCGTCGTAGTAATGTTTATGGAATGATGATGGTTATATGATGATGATGATGTAAGACTAATCTTGATATGGTTACTATTGTTTGATTAATAAATAAGTAAGTGATGTTTAGTATAGGTGCTCACCTAGTATAAATCGGATACAATTGCAAACTGAGCTAATTACTTCACTACTTATCAAAGGGTCAACCTATGCTTTTCACAAAATGATGAGTCAAGCTAGTCACTGAAAAAGCCTATCATACTCCTTGGAGTCATTTTCATTTTGGTTAAGTCGGGTAAGTCTAGTTGAGTACACTTTCGTACTCAGGACTTTATTCCCTTGTTGTTTGTGTAGATGGTCAGATGTACCACGGGTACTGCACCAACTGTCTCTCCCCCGCTTGGGATTATTAGACCAAGGGCGTGGTCATTCTCTATATATCTCTCCACTTGCTTTTGTTGGATTGATCATGGACTGACACTATACTAAAACTTATGTGTGCGTGGGCTAAGATTTGAACTATTTGCTTCCGCTACTTTATTTTGAACTTGGTATTGTAATAACTATTAATTGAAAACTCTGATGTAATCAGATTTATGTGTGAACTTTATGTAACGTACGAATGGCGACTGCTAAACTATATACGATCTTAGTTTATTATTGGTTGGTTTAAAATCCTTCGAGATTTCACGGACTACCGAGTTTATATGGGCTCAAGTGTACTAATTCACTTGCTTCGGTGAGTGATTTTGCACTTGTGCTTTTATAAATTGGTCGGTTCTGTTACAGCTGTTATCAAAGCAAGATTTAGCAATTATTGTTCATATGTGTATTTAAAACAAAAGATTTTACTTTCAAAAAGTGAACTTTAACTTATAGATGAAGGACCCAGATTTACTCTAACCCGTCATTTCTCTTACTCACTCAAATTTGAAGGCCTAGGATGTTTGGATCAAACTAACTCATCATGCGCCCACCCCTCCCCGCGCACAACTCTCCCCTCCTCACCAAGACACCAACGCTGCCCTCCGCATGCGCGCCTACTCGATCTCTACCCCACGCACAATCACCAAGCGCAAAGACGACTCCTCGATCTCCCCATAGATGAGCTACCAGGCCACCACACGAGGGAGCCACCCAATCGGGCGTTCTTCTCGTGAGTGCTAGAGAACTGAGGGCGGGCGGCGGCATGGGAGAGGAGGTGGCGCTGGCGCCCAAGAAGACGGGCGGCGACTTCGGCGGCAGCAGCGGCGCCGTTGCGGGACCTTCGGCCAGCGCGCGTGGGGGAGTTATCGCAGCAGCGGCGGTTACAGAAACGGCCCGCTGGGGACCTTTTGCTGGCACGCGAACGCGGCCGATGTCCAAAAGACGGCGCATGAGGGTTTTATCATCGCGGCGGCAGCTGCGCACTCTAGCTTCGGAGGCGAGGCGGCGCGGATGCAGTGCCAAGGACGGCTGGTGCAAACGCACCACGATGATGATGCCGCCATATCCAAACTGACTACGACGGCGACACAGGGGCCAAGGTAACATCATCCCAGGTCCTTCCTCAGTTCAGTTAGTGTTCGAGTTCATGAGGATTTGGGGAAAATCGTCAAGTAGGGCTTTAGGATTTGGGAAAATTTAGGGATTTCATTACAATTCAACTTGTTTTCCCAACAAATATTTAGCTGCATTTGGTCTGCGATTAGGAAGGAATGGTTTCATCCTGGGGAGAAGGATGATGGGTGACCGGCCTCGTCGAGCTGACAAGGAGGATAGTGTGCGGCGAACTGTCTATGTGTCCGACATTATCAGCATGAAAGTTCTTGAGAATGAGTTGGGCATATTTAGTTTTATTTTTTTCTTGATCTATTGATCCCTTTGATTCATAGGTAATTGAACAGAAACTTGCTCAAATTTTTCTCAACCTGTTGCTTTCCATGGGTGCTCGTGTGCTACCTGGATTCCTGTTGTGTTGCGAAACTTGTACTAATTAAGTATGTAATTGCAGGGGCTCTACCATGAATCGCATCCTCTAGGAAGGTTTGAGCAGGATTTTAAAAGAGAAAAAGGAAATTTCATGAAGAGCAAGAGCAGTCTGTGTCAGCAGCTACACGAGGTATAGACATAGTTAGACTAGCTTCCTGCAGAAGATATTCCAGCTGAGATCACTAATAGCAATTTTTTTATATCCTATCCAGCAGATCTACAGAGTGGTCAAGAATGGTCACGAGCAAGCAAGTGAAATTAAAGAAGAAACAAACAGCTAAATGCCTATGAGAAGTATAGAGAGAAAGGTTTGTTCTTTGACTATAAGGTACTCATGCAGAGTCATATCTGAAATAATATAAAAATATATGTTTATCAAAATGAATTTATCTCATTTTCCTTGGCTTTCTTTCACTCTTACATGTAGGCCTTGAGATACTTGCATTCCCATATAATCAATTTGCTGGCAGCAATGAGTATGTGAAAGCAAGGTTTTCTATTTTTGACAAGGCAAGCAATTTGACCTGTGGGCTTTCTTTGCAGTAAATAACATATTATCAATTCATATTTTTCTATCATACATCTGAATATGTGAAATAAGAACAACCCTCTAAGAATTTTGTTATAATCAAGTTGATTGGACCAGACAGAGATGTGAACAGAGTAGGAAATTTAAACATTCATAATTCCCTTTGTGAAACAAGTGAGATCTATGTAGATGCTCTGCTAAGGATAGCAAAATCTGCCTCAATTGGCAGGGTGGTTGCTGCAGCCTGCAGGAATTGGGTGTGCAGTAAAGGGGTGGGGGTGGTGTTTTGATTATGGAGTTTATTTGTGACTTGTGAGGGGAGTGGCCATGTAAATCGAGCTAGAGATGGGGCGGTTTACATGCTTTGGAACAGGCTTCTGCTGTGACATGTTGTTTCTCACAGGGTTTGGGCCCCTGGTTTCGGTGTGGTTGCTGCTGCTGGGTGTTAGGCTCACACGAAATTGTTTGGGCTAAACACTTGGAATGGGGCTTATTGTGGTGTATGTATCTAGATAGCTAGAAATGGGGTTTGTCTTGATATACTATTTTACTTATGGGTTATGATGACCCTTTTCCATGGATGCAGGCTGGGATTCCAACTACATTGAATCAGTGGTGCAGCAGCATTCCATCCGTTATTTCTGGTGTTGTCTGGCTATTGATTTAGAGACTGAAACTTACCCATTACTAGATGAGCTGACAGCAAAATTTAGTACCATCAACTTGGAACGAGTCCGACGCTAAAAGAGCAAGCTGGTTGCATTGACAAGGAGAGTCCATAAGCCTGAAAGAATAATGAAATGATGCATGCCTGTTTACTTTCATCTCCTAGACATGCCTCATTAGAGTGTTTTGCAGTAACCCATTCCTTCTCCTCAAGTATTTGCAGAACAACCAATTTGCTGGTTATATCAATGTCTTAGCCAATATCCCCTTGAAACTTTTGTGAGTAATCAACCATATCTCATTACCTGCTTGCCTGTATGAAGAGATCAATAAATGTTTAGTGAATTGCTAGATAAATTAATCTTTGAATTGTTAGTGTACTGCTAGATAATTTAACTGCTGGTTCCAGTGAGTTGTGACAAAGCATTTTACAGACACATATATTCCTTGAAACGAGAAGACTTGTATCTCTTTTTTTTTCCTAAAAGGACCTCTCATGATATATTGTAACGAGGTATGATGCTGGTCATATGGTTTTTGTTTCAAGTATTGCTGCTTTGTTTGAACTTCACAACTCTTGAGTTGAACTCGCTCTCAATAATGGCAATGCAATCTGCAGGTTTTAGTGGTACACCAGGACCTCAAGATGGGCGCTAGGAAAATAGCTTCTCAATGTGCCCGAAAGTTCATCTCCAAGTGGACACATGCTGTTTATTTGGCGCACATCTTTTTCTTTGAATTATCCATATGTTTGTGTACGTCGCTAAAAAGATGATAACTTGTGAGTGTGAAATCTGCAACCACCAAATCTTAGCCAGAACAACACTAAACTTTTGCTATATGTACCGGAAGATTGCTATTAGTAAGTTGTTTTTTTATCCCCAAACAGTTTGGGGATTGCCGGAAGATGGCTATAGCAACAGGCTGTCACATTTGTAATAACCATTGATCAAGTATAAAGGATCGATTTAGATTTACCATATTTTTTTAAATTCGCAATAATAAGTTTTCTCTCAAACGCAAAAAGACTTGGCGTTTCTTTTTTTCATTAAGAAGAAGAATGCAGAATGCAATGCAAAACAACAACGGGACCGGGGTGGAAACAAGATTTGAAACACGCTCTGCCACCTCCGGTCAAACGAACACGAAAGAGAAAGAAAGAAAGAAGGCCACCTCCGGCCCAACAAATAATCTGCGGAGCGGAGCTCACGCAAAGACACTATCCCAGCAACCGAGTCTGCCGACGGCGATGAAACATAATGAGCACCGGGGCGTCAGACGAGGTGGAAGCTCATGGCGGCCTCATCGGAGCCTTCAGGAAGGGAATGACGCCCACAGGCGCCAACTCCAGAGGTGCCCCGCCGGAACCTACGTTCCTGAGCCCGCCAGTCGCCGCAAACGGGCGGAGGGCCGACGACGCCTTCAAAAAGGGAATGACGGGAACGCCATCGTCGTCGCTCCCGGGCGATCCCGAGTAAGTTGTTTACAAAGTTTGATGAATTACTGTTTAATATGGTTTATCCAAGATGTCACCGTAGCGTTAGCACGCGCCATATACTAGTTAATAAAATGAGCCGAGCCAAACTTGAGCCGAGCTGAGCGGGTTAACGAGAGCTTTTTGTCCAGCTCTAGCCGGTCGGCCACACACGTTGTCTTAGTCGGATCACCTAAGAAAACCTAGCAGCTCCTGGTCGGATCACCTAGCAGCCTGGCCAATCCGAGGCACCTACGTTAATTTCTCATTTTTCGTGCAATTGATTGCGATGGGACTGGAGAAGTCAAGATAGAACAAGATTAGGGAGGACACGTTTGCGTGGTATACGCGATAGCGATACGCATGTGAGCTGCCTGCTTGACATCCGTGAAACAATTGCCTAGTAGCACAGGATAAATAATATTTAGTGTCACCAAATGTAAACCATGGAAAAGGATGTGCACTATATGGGGCATCAAGCACCATGGGCGTGACTAAACAGCAAATGAAAGTGTGTAAGTGATGGTCAATTGGTCATGGCACCGTCGTTATCACGCTACACAAAATTATAGTACCAGCAATCTTTTATTGATTTCTCAAGTATTGTGTCATTTTTTTTTTTTTTTACACACTTTTACGGTATTGTTTAATAAATTTATTGGGGTTCAAATTCATGTGCCTTACATAATATAAGGAGGTCAAATTCTATAGTTGAGTTGCTCGTGCAAACTGCATGGCGCTAGCAAACGTATTTAATTAAATTCACGCAAAAGTAGCCTATCTACGAATATATAGTCCTGGGCGATGCACAGGAGCTCTTGATCAAACCGGCCTTGAGCGACGGTGGAGATGCAAACCTAAGGTTCAGAATTCGTGATTTAATCTGATATGTAGGTATGCCTTTGCATCTTTTTTTGATTAATCCCTGTTGAAACACAGATCCCTAAACCTATATTGGTGATTGTTTTTATGCCCTTTTTTTCATAATTGATTTATGGTTTAAAGTGGTAGTTACGACCGTCAACAATCAGCCTGTGTTATATTTTTCGGTTGTTAATGCTTACATTGATATAACTTAATGATAGCCGATAACATTCAAATTCATCATATTACATCATGAGCACGCTGGATATTGATTCTTTAGCCTCAACTCAACAGCTATTTGGCCATATATATGTCAATTATAGGTCGAATTGACTGGCACGTCTACTGTAAAAACCGACTTGTCCTGGGCTTGTCGTGTGTCCGACACGCCGAAGGTTTCCCTGGCGACATTCCCGGGCTCTCCAGGGCTCTCGTGCGTGCTAAGGGCTCGTTTGGTGACCCGTTTCCATGGGGGTATCCCGGCACTTTCCACGGACAGAGCTCCCGCGCTGATTTGGGCCCCTGGGAGACACCCCCTTGCATTTGGAAGCCCACGGCCCAGGTGAGCGCGACCCAAGCCCCGTACTTTCCCCGGGGCGGCTCGTCCCGCAGGCAGGGGTCTGGGCGGCGCTTCCTCCGCTCTTCCCCGAGCGAGCGAGGGCGACGCGACAAGACGAAGCGCTACCATGCTGTCGTCCCGCCGCCGCCACCGCCACCGCCGTCCTTGACCCCACCACTGAGGCCGCCGTCCTCGCTCCCCATCGTCGCCTCCGACGTCCTCGGCCCCCACCGTCGCCGCCGTCCTCGCCCTACACTATCACCGGCCTCCTAGCCCCCAATCTCTGTTGGCTTCTTCCTCATCTCCGACCCGTCCTCTCGAGTGCCGCCACCTCCGTACGAGCTTCAAGATCTACTCAAGGTTAGCTCCAAGAACCCGTCCAAGTTCCTCTCCTAGATTTAGGTCTGATGCGTACGGTAATGAGACGAACGCGGGTGAGAGGTCGTCGAGGTGTTGTGGGAGTGGCGCCCATCTCCTAGATGTGCCGGTTCTGAAAGTATTTTTGGTTTGATGTCAGCTCAAGTTCTAGGCCATCCTCGCCGAGGTACAGTTCAGCTCCGGTGTCAACAAGCTCGACAGCTTTTGCATCATTCGGTAAATAGCTGTCAATATCCCTTTGACCAATGTAAATAGTTGTCTACTAGTGAGACCCTTTGTTTGATGTCCTTACTAACACTTGTCATAAATTTTGCATTATTATTATCTTAGAACATCTGATTATACTGACATGCTATTTATCTGAACTGAGTGCACACTACGCTGGCAGTAGCTGAGAGCAGGAGCAATCGTAATTGCATACCTGCTTTGTTGCGTGGACTTGCTTGTTTTTTTCATTATTATAAGATGCTAACGAGCAACTAGAACGCAGTCGCGGCGTTGCCGCGTGGCTACATGGAGTGCTGCCATTGTGAAATCAGTTTCAGTGAAGCATCGTGGCTGACACACTTTGAAGCTTCATGCTTACAGACTGGGAAATTTAGCACCGTTGTAATTTTGAGCCCAGAGCCTATACTTGCTTGTGTCTTGTGGTAAATAGGTTACAAAGTATAACTGAAAGTTTTAGGTCAATGAATGACATAAGTTAAAGTAAGAATCATAGATTACCACCTGATCTTGGGAGTGCAGTGTCAATTGCTATCTGGCTATAATGTATATTACTCACAAAGACTCTCCTATAGTACATATAAACCAATGATCTCAATTCTCAAGTAGCCAGATTTTGTCATGAGCAAAGAAAAAAATATAGATGGATAAGAAATTGCCTCATTTTGATTATCTTCAGGAATACAACAAATGGGACTTTTTTTAATACTCATGCACACTACATAGATACTGAAAACTCATTATATGAAATTCTGTGAATCAAATATAACCTGTGATGTTGCTCTCAGGTTGCACTTGTGTTTTTAGTTCAGAAGAAACTTTCCTTATATAGATAAAAAGATTTGATTTTTCGCATTGATATATCAGGGTCAACACTTTGTTAGTTATCTCGTGTACAACCTCTAGCCAGAATCAAACTTTGCTTTGGACAGCAACGAGGCCCTAAAGACACAACTTTGACTATTAATTTGTCTGATAATATATTTCCTGTTACCTTACATATTTGCCCCATTTAATTAACTGGAGTGAGATCAGCCTGGATCTTGAACCTTAGGAGGTGACTGAGTACTAGGTGCTTGCATTTCCTGTTAAATTTTCTGTTATTCTGAAGTGTTTCAAACTTGCACAAGGTCTATAGTTCAGTTGAAAAGCTTCAGCCCTGCAGTAGGCATGTGATATGTTTGTTTGCATTGTAATATTGCTCTCTGCGTGTAGAGCGCTGTTTAATTCACAATTCTATCTACATTAGCAACTAGCAGTCTATTTTTATCCAGTACTGTTGCTTATCCCAGCATCTATGTCTTTGTTTATGACTGCTCCTTAGGAGATGAAAATTGTATTGCAGTTTAGAGAACTCTTCTTTTATGTATTGCAGCTCAAAGAACTCTTCTCTTATAGTAGTATACTCTGGTGATGTACCAGTACTGTTATTATATTCCTTGTTAATAATAGTAGTAAAATTATGTCTTGCTTATATCCTAGTTAATAATATTATCTATATATTATAGATAATGGGTTCTTGGGAGGAGATGTAAGGCAGTCCGTGTTACATGTTAATAATAGTAGTTAACATGAGTTTTTTTGCTTGTGATGGAATTTCCATTGACTGATATTGTTGCTCTCTATATACGAACTGTAGTAGATATTTGGTTAAAGAAGTATAGTTTTCTTCTAGTCCTATAGGCACTGAACAGATGTAAAAAAAGGTGAAAAAAATTACTTAAAGAAATGAGCATATGAACTTGGATAGTGAAACTAACTTCATGCCAGTTTCATCTAACTGCAAATATACCAGTGAAGTTAATTGTTGCAGAAGTATTAGTTCGTCTCAGGTTATGCACCAGATGCAACCGAAGTGATCTGTTTCAGTTGATTCATGAAGATCTGATGTAACAGTGCCTATTACTAGCAGAGTGGATTCTCTAGATCATAATAAAAAGAGGACTGTTATTTATTTCTTCCATTTTGGATGAATGTGTAATTACAATTTGAGGACAAGCTGCTATCTGGATGTTACCTTGTGTACTGTCTTTTAGTTTAGTTCTTGAAATACAGTTATGCTCGAGTTGTAGGTACTTGTGTTTACATCACGCCAGGTTGTGGAAGCTTTTTTTTTCTGTTATAATTGCATCTTTGTTCATTTTTTTACTTTATTATGTGTATTGAACTATTGAATATGCACTGAAATTCATTGATTTTTCTTAATTTTGTTCTCTTTAATAAAATTTTTGGCTTGAAATACCGTGGCACCTAATTTTCCATTTTTTTGGTTGAAATAAATCTGCAGTAACAAATTTATTGTTTTTCCTAAATTTTGGGATTTTTCTCATTTTTTTTAAAAAATCTGAGTTTGCTTTCATGGCTTCCGTGAGCATCTGACGTTTGCATTTCAGCAGACAAACAGCCAACACCAGGGCTACCCTCACCCTTCTTCCAAACAGCAATGGGGGAGAGGGGAAATGCCACCCTGGAAAACGATCGTCCACGAAAACCCCCCTCGGGGCTGCTGTTCCCTGGGCAGAGCCGCCCTTTCCTCCCAAAGGAAGCCTAAGGCTATCTACAGCGCTTATGGTACCGCCGTCCTGAAGGAACGCCTAGCTGACGGGAGGGCCGCAGCGCGTCCGCTACTTGCTACGCTATGCAAGTAGACGGGCTGGTCGTCCCGCCATTCCCGCGTCCTCCCAGGACGTGCGCTACGTGCGTGGGTCCCGCGTGTCTTGGATGCATCGCGCCACTCACGAGGAGGGGGGGGGCGGGGCCCGCCCCGCGCTTTGGCGCTGCCGTGCGAGAGGGAGGAGGGACTTCGCCCAAGCGTCGGCGAGGATTCGCAGCCCGCTGAGGAGCGCGAGCCTTGAGCCGCTGCCATGGGTGGCGCGCCACGAGCCGCCGCCGAGAGCCGGGCTGGGGCTCAAGCCAGTGAAAGCTTCGCCTCAGCGCCCGCCATGGCCCGGAAGCTTCGCCCAGCGCCCGCCCGCCCGCCCTGTGCCCCAGGGCACGCTGCGTCAAGCGCGCTTTGCGCCTCGCTGCGCCGTTGTCGTCGTCAGCGCTCACCATGGCTGCTGAGGAAGCAGGTGCGCCGCATTTTCCCAGGTTCGCGCTCACCATGGCCGCGAGGAAGCCGGGGCGCTCACGACGCTGCCGCCGCGCTGACGTGGCTCGCCATAGCTCGCGCGGGCAGCGCCGTCTTTATTAGGTTTCCAAGATCGGCGGGCGGCCCAGCGTCTTAGCTGCGTGCTATGCCGGTGAAGAGGGAGAGAATGGGGAGGAAGGAAGGGAGGGCATCGCGTGATGAGGGAAAAAAAGAAAAAAAGCCCGACATGTGGGTTCCACATGATATAGAGCAGAATATGGATGATGGATAAGTGCGAGAGAAAGTGGTATAGAGAAAAAGAATTTTGATAACTAGAATAGAATATTTTTTTTTTTAGGATGGATTTAGAGTACGAAAAATTACGGATAGCTTAGACTATCTGCACTCACACATTACGGTAAACCATCAGGACGCCTTTTTACCGGAAAAACTCCCTGCACATCCGAGGACTCGCCCGTGGCGTCAGAATCGGACAGCGCCGCCCGCCAAACTTAGCGCGGTAGCGTCCCGGGGAGTGCTGCGTGGCGCCCAGGGTCCCACGAGGCGTCGTCCTCCGCCCCAGCGTGTGGGAAGGGAAGAAGGCGGCCGGGCCAAAGAGGAGAGAGAAGGAGCGCCGCCCACGCTTGCCGCCGGCCAGCTGGTACAAGCGTCATGCCCGGCTTCGCGGCGAGGCAGCCGCAGCCGCCGCCGCACCCTTCGCGGCCAAGCCCCGTTGGGCTTGGCCCGTCGGTGGCCTTTCGTCGGCTGGCAGCGCCGCGCCCGCGCCGCGCCGCCCTTTCCAAGCGCCCACCGCTTCGCCCAGCGCCGCCCAGACGCGGTGCTTCGCAGCGCTCCGGCCGCCCGTGGCTCCCGCGGCGCTTCGCCCGCCCCAGCTGAGCAGCTGCCGCACGCGGCACTCCCAGTGCCTCGCCGATGGCGCTGGGACGCATTGGTGGCAGTCCACGCAGTCCCGCCTCGGCTGACGCTGTCGGAGCTCGAGGGGCGCGCGGGAGAAGGCCGTCGTGGGCGGAGCAGCTGACGCCGCGTCGGAGCTTCGAGGGCGCGGGAGGTGAAGGCCACCGTGGGCGGAGCGAAGCGGGTGGATGCGGCGGCGGCGTCGCGGCGGCACGCGGCGGCGGCGCGCCAGCTGACGCGGCGAGCTTCGAGGGCGTCGCGAGGAGAAGGCCGTCGTCCCGGTCGGAGTGGAGCTCGCCCGCCGTGATCGCGCCGGACTCCTCGCTTTCGCCTACCGCTGCCGAGGCCCGCGCCTCACCTCGCCGCCGGGAGCCCCTTACTGCCCACTGCGGCCCGCGCTCCTGCATTCGCCGCCGGGCCGCTTCTTGCCCAGCGGCCTTCCGCCCCGCCGCCGGAGGAGGAAGCGCGGCCGGAGGCAGCGCCCGCGGAGCCGCCCCGGGGCTCCTACGCCTCGGCCCCGGACCGCCGTGCGCTACTTGAGGAAGCCTCGCCGCGCCCAGGGAAGGCGGGGGGGCGCCGGGGAGGCGGGGGCAGTGCCATGCGCCCCTTGGCCCAAGAGCGCCCGTCTTGGCGTGCGAGGCAGGTCCACGCGGAAGCCGGCGGGAGGCGATGGCCTTGAGGAGGAGGAGAGAGAGGGAGGAGGGAGGGAGGGAGGCCGGGGATATGATTAAATATCCTCGATAAGTGGGTCCCTCTGGTAGATAAAGTATGATGTAGAGTATGAATGAGTGCGGGAGAAAGCAGTATAGATGGGAGAATCTTGATGACTAGGCTGGAATATTCTTTTTAGAGGATGCATATAGAGTATGACGAGTGCGGATAGCCTTAAGGGGGAGATTTCCGGGAAGACAGGTGGTGGGCTGGCTGAGCCTGTTCCGAGCCATTTTTTGACGTGTTACAGTTCCTCACTGCCGCTGGAGCACGCGGGCACGGAAGCAGGATGCAGCATGCCACCGCCCTCCTGAATCCCACCCAGGGCACCAGATGCCCTCCTGGGTCCCACCGCCGGCCCGCCGCCCCACAGTTGCTACATTCAATGACCACGTCAGCAATGATGAATTGGTGAGTGGTGATTGTTGATACCAATTCTTGCTGCTGTCTATGTAAACTGAGTACTTGGCTCGCGAGCTCGTACGGGCGAGTCCGAGCTCTTAACAAGCCTGACCCGAGCTCAGGTCTCAGCTCGTTAGTACATTCCTGGCCGTCCGTCCGTGCAGGGAGTGTTTCACCAATGAGGCCAAAGAATGTGTCACTAAAAAATAATAAAAAAAGGTGTCACCACCAGTGCTGGCAAGCCAACCTTGTACTCACTGCTCCTCGCGCTGCACACGTCACACAATCACGCTCGGCTCGCCAGTCGCCGCCCCGCCATGGACACAGTTGCGCGCCGGGGCCTCCGGTTCTCCATCTCCGCCGTCCTACTTCTGGCCGTGGTTCTCGTGCCGCCGGCCGCCGCCGAGCCATGGCAGCTCTGTGGCAACAGCGGCAACTACACGGCAAACAGCACCTACGAGTTGTACATCCAGCGCCTCGCAGCCACGCTCCCCAAGGCCGCCTCCTCCGGCAACCTCTTCGCGACGGACAGCGCCGGCGCCGACCCGGAGGTCGTCTACGCGCTTGCGCTCTGCCGCGGCGACGCCAACGCCACGGCGTGCGGGTCCTGTGTCGCCACGGCGTTCCAGGACGCGCAGAAGCTGTGCGCCTACAACAAGGACGCGTCCATCTTCTACAACGACTGCTACCTCCGCTTCTCCAACCAGGACTTCCTCACCTCGACCACCAACGGCGACCCCATGATCCTCATGAACGCGAAGAACGTGAGCTCCCCGGTGGGGGGCGTTCGTCGCCGCCGTCGGAACGCTCCTCAACGCCACCGCTGACTACGCCGCGACAAACTCGTCCAGGAGGTTCGCGACAGGGGAGGAGAGCTTCGACAGCAGCAACCCCACCATCTACGGGCTCACGCAGTGCACGCCCGACTTGTCGCCAGCCGACTGCCGGAGCTGCCTTGGCAGTATAATTTCTTCCAGGACTAAGTTCCTCAACGCAACGCAGGGCGGGAGGATTATCGGGATCCGGTGCAATTTCAGGTATGAGGTGTACCCTTTCTTCTCCGGAAACCCGACGCTGCGGCTGCCGGCGGAGGTTAATGTGACGCCGTCGGCGACTCCACCAGGTAAGATACATGCACAGGAATTCTTAGTTCTTTTTTTTAGAAGAAGGAAATATAACTTTCGGGCCTCTACACCAGCTAGGGATATACACAACCATTAAGCCTCACAAACATCTTATAATATAGTCTTGCATCCAAGAGTACCACCA
>JADLZL010005673.1:0-106845 GCA_015844335.1 Chrysopogon serrulatus | reverse complement strand
ACAATTTTGGCTTTACACCACTTGTCCAAGCAATTTGAGCTTGTGAAAAGAAAATTGGACAAGTCATGTAAAACACATTTGGTAGCTATGGCTCCCCTACATGTGTGCTAAGAGTTTGGATTTAGAAGCTTTGCACACATGATGGATAAATAGGTTTTGGGAGAGTCATTTTTACCAAATTGATGCTAAGGTGTATAGAATGGACCTTTGAAGCGTGATACCATCGGAGTGCACATTATGAACCATCCTTAGCATCAAATCTAGTTAGAAGCATCAAAAAGCTAGAAACCACGTGAGATCAACATTAAAAACATGGTTTCTAGATACCACTTGAACACATACCGTTCTAATTCTAGCTAGAACCTATGCATGCTAGTAATCAATACATCGATCAAGTTTTATACTAGCAAGCATCACACAAGCAAGAGAGATACTACTTAAATACATGGTTACACCGATCTAAGTGCAATGCAAGCAATCATATGAATATGCACAATCAGATGCAAACACATCATGTTCATGAGCTTGCTCCCCCTACTTGTGTGCTTCAAAATTTTTATCCCTTTCCATTCTTCAATCTCCCTTTCCATTCTTCAATCTTCATCTTCTTCAATCTTCATCTTCTCTTGATATCTTGGTAATCTCTCCCCCTTTGTCATCAATGACCATAAGGGTATATGATTATGCTTGGTGTAGACTTGAAATCATGGAGGGAGCTCAAAGTAGAAAGATGATCATTTAAGGTTGAGGATCACTTGTTTCCATAAACTTCCTTCTCTTGTGGTTCAAACTAGTAAACTTGCATAAGTAATCTAGTTCGGTTTGAACCAATGACAAGCTTCTTCACATATTTTTCAATGGTTATCTTGTCAATGTTGAGCTAAATCCTTTCTTGCTCATTTAACTAGATTAAACACTAGGTTCACATTCTCATGAATAAGTCATATTTAGCCACTAGATCATACATGACATAGAAGCAATAGTGGCATAATATGTACTTTAAAATCACTTTGTTTTCACGAATGAGCCTAATTGAACAAGAGATATTATGTCTATATGTTCTAAGCAAGTCCTTAGCAAGAATGAATGCATCATGCCAAACAATTTCACCTTTGCTTTAGTCGAAGGAGAGGCATGTCATATAGTTGGGGGTGCATTCATTTCATGTTGGAGAAGTCAAGAATGTTCAATTCATTTCTCAAGGTGCAAAATCTCTTTTCATCAAGTGGCTTGGTAAAGATATCGGCAAGTTGATCATCGGTGCCAACACTCTCAATAGAAATGTCTCCCTTTGCTTGGTGATCTCTAATGAAGTGATGCCTTATGTCAATGTGCTTTGTCCTTAAATGTTGAACCGGATTAGTGGTGATCTTCACGGCACTTTCATTGTCACATAGCAATGGCACTTGTCCAAATTTGATTCCAAAATCCTTCAATGTGGCATTCATCCATAGCAATTGAGCACAACAACTCCCCGCACTAATGTATTCGGCTTCGGCGGTAGAGAGTGCAACACTATTTTGTTTCTTGGATGACCATGAGACAAGTGACCTTCCTAGTAATTGGCATGTTCCACTAGTGCTCTTTCTATCCACCTTGCATCCCGCATAGTCGGAGTCCGAATACCCAATTAACTCAAAGTTTGACCCCTTGGGATACCACAATCCAACATTTGGTGTGTGCTTGAGATATCTTAATATCCTCTTGGTTGCCTTCAAATGACTTTCTCTTGGTGAAGCTTGAAATCTTGCACACATGCACACACTAAACATGACATCCGGCCTAGAAGCGGTCATATAGAGTAGGCTTCCAATCATTGACCGATACAACTTTTGATCTACCATTTTGCCACTTGTATCCAAGTCAAGATGACCATTTGTTCCCATTGGAGTTCCAATTGACTTGGCTTCTTCCATTCCAAACTTCTTCAACATATCCTTGATATACTTGCTTTGACTCACAAATGTGCCTTTCTTCAATTGCTTGATTTGTAGACCAAGGAAATAGCTAAGCTCCCCAATTATAGACATCTCAAACTCTTTTGCCATCATTTATCCAAACTCTTCACAAAAGTCTTGGTTGGTTGATCCAAATATGATATCATCCACATAGATTTGCAATACAAACAAGTCATTTCCAATCTTTTTGGTGAAGAGAGTGTTATCAACCTTCCCCATCTTGAACCCTTTAGAGAGCAAGAAATCTCTCAATCTTTCATACCATGCCCTTGGAGCTTGCTTCAAACCATAGAGAGCCTTCTTCAACTTGTAGACATGGTTGGGCTTCTTGATATCTTCAAATTCCGGGGGTTGCTCAACATACACTAGTTCATTGATGAATCCATTCAAGAAAGCACTTTTCACATCCATTTGATATAACTTGATGTTGTGTGCACAAGCATAGGCTAATAGGATTCTAATTGCCTCTAATCTTGCAACCGGTGCATAGGTTTCTCCAAAGTCAAGACCTTCAACTTTAGTGTATCCTTGTGCTACCAATCTTGCTTTGTTTCTCACAACTATGCCATCTTGATCTTGCTTGTTCCGGAATACCCACTTGGTGCCAATGACATTGTAGTTCTTTGGACGCTCAACTAGTTCCCAAACTTGATTTCTTTCAAAGTTGTTGAGCTCTTCGTGCATTGCATTGACCCAATCACAATCCATCAAAGCTTCATCTATCTTCTTTGGTTCAATGGATGAGACAAATAAATAGTGTTCACAAAATGATGCCAATCTTGATCTTATTTGTACACCACTTCTAATGTCACCAACCACTTGATCTAGAGAATGATCCCTTGCAATATGAGTTGGTTGGAGAACATGAGGTTGGGCACTTGAATTCGGTTGATCACTTGGTTGAGATGATGTACTAGTCACTTGATCTTGCAATTGAGAACCACTAGCTTGAGATATATCTTGAGACCCACTAGCTTGCACATTTGAGGTATAATTACTTGATCTTTGTCATCTTCAACATCCACCACTTGAGTTGGCCTAATATCCCCAACATCCATTTCCTTCATGGCTTGTATTAATTGAGTTCCTCTCACATCATCAAGATTCTCCTCTTCATCTTGTGAGCCTTTGGTTTCATCAAATTCCACATCATGCACTTCCTCAATTATGCCATGAGTGAGATTCCAAACTCTATATGCTTTGCTTGTGGTGGAGTAACCGAGTAGGAATCCTTCATCACACTTCTTCTCAAACTTGCTCAATCGAGTGCCCTTCTTGAGAATGTAGCATTTGCATCCAAACACTCTAAAGTATGCAATGTTGGGTTTTCTTCCATTCAATAACTCATATGGTGTCTTCTCTAGTAGCCTATGACAATAAAGCCTATTTGAACAATAGTTGGCGGTATTGATTGCTTCGGCCCAAAAAGAATGATCCACATTGTATTCACTCAACATTGATCTTGCCATGTCAATCAAGGTTCTATTCTTTCTTTCAACTAGTCCATTGGATTAAGGAGTGTACTTGGCTGAGAATTGATGCTTGATTCCAAAGTCATCACATAGCTCTTCAATTCTTGTGTTCTTGAACTCACTACCATTGTCACTTCTCACTTTCTTGATTGAGGTTTCAAATTCATTTTGACTTCTCTTTACAAATGTCTTGAATGTGTCAAATACTTCACTTTTGTCGGCAAGAAAGAATACCCAAGTGTATCTTGTGAAGTCATCCACTATCACAAATCCATATTTGTTTCCTCCAATACTTTCATACTTGGTAGGGCCAAATAGATCCATATGCAACAACTCAAATGCCTTGCTTGTGCTCATCATGCTCTTATTGGAATGAGTGTTGCCAACTTATTTGCCCATTTGACATGAACTACATAGCTTGTCTTTCTCAAATACAATATCCTTCAACCCTCTAACTAGATCATGCTTGATTAGCCGGTTGAGTTGCTTCATGCCAACATGTCCTAGCCTTCTATGCCATAGCCAACCCATACTTGATTTGGTGATCAAACATGTTGTCAATTGAGCTTCACTAGCATTGAAATCCACAAGATAGAGATTCTCATATCTAAAGCCCTTGAATATCAAGTTGCTTCCATCAACACTCACTATCTCAACATCATCAACACCAAATATACATTTGAATTCAAGATCACACAATTGAGCCACGGACAAGAGATTGAAGTTGAGAGATTCCACTAGCAACACATTGGAGATGGACATATCATTTGTAATTGCAATCTTTCCCAAGCCTTTGACCTTGCCTTTGCCATTGTCACCAAAAGTAATACTATCTACACCATTGCCACTTGATGAGATTGATTTGAACATTCTAGAATCCCCGGTCATATGTTGAGTGCACCCACTATCAAGCACCCAATGCCTTCCTCCGGCTTTATAATTGACCTACAAAATCAAATCAATTCTTCTTAGGTACCCAAACTTGCTTGGGTCCTCCAAGGTTAGTCACTAAGCTTTTGGGCACCCAAATTGCCTTCTTTTTTGGGCCAACAATGGGAGCACCAATGAACTTAGCCTTCACACCATTAGTACCCTTGGTGAGCAAATAACAAGAATCATAGCAAATAGAGGATATGTTAGCATTCTTCTTGTTCTTGCAATATTGCTCTACATGCCCCACTTGCTTGCAACTAGAGCAAAATCGACCATTGCCCTTCACAAAACTAGTCTTGTGAGGAACAAAGGCCGCCTTGCCATTCTTGGGGGTATAGCCCAATCCCTCTTTGTTAAGGGAGAATCTTTGGCTACCCAAGCACTTTAGCAAGCGGGCATCTCCACCGTAGGCCTTGCCTAGGGCATGAGTGAGCTCATTCACCTCTCTCTTGAGAGTCTCATTCTCCACCATGAGCGAGGCATCACAAGTGAAACCATCACTAATAGTAGATATGGCATTGCTTGAGCTACAAGAGGGGTTAGTGGGACCAACAACAATAGGAGTATAGAATGCTTCATCAAGAATATCACAAGTTACTCCTACGTTGCAAGTGTCTACGACATCCTCAATCTTAGCTTGATCAAGGAGGGAGGAGTGAGCCTTTTCAAGCTTGGTGTGAGCTTTCTCAAGCTTCTCATGGGCTTCCATTAGCCTCTCATGAGTAGCATTTAGTTCATCAAAGGATTGCTCAAGAGCTTTCTTGCTCTTGCGCAACTCTTTGCACTCCTTCCTCTTTTCCTCAATATAAGAGTGAGCATCTCGTAGCATGCTAATGAGGTCCTCCTTTGAGTACTCCTCATCATCACTCTCACTATCGCTCTCATCATCGGATTGTACCTTGGATGGCTTAGCCATTAAGCATGTCGATGGAGCATCAAAGAGTGAAGGCTTGTTGGAGATGGCAAGACTAGCAAGTGCCTTCCTCCTTGACTTCTTGTCATCTTCACTCTCATCATCACTATCACTTGAAGCATCACTATCCCATGTTACACAATAAGATTGCCCCTTCTTCTTCTTCTTGAGCTCAAGCTTCTTCTCCTTCTTTTCCTTCTTGTCCTTCTTGTCCTTCTTATTTTTTTCTTCTTCTTGGCATCTTCATCACTATCATCATCACTTGAGAGAGGACAATCGGCAATGAAGTGATCTTTGCTCTTGCAATCTTTTTTTTTTTTGCTCTTGCACCGATCTTTCTTGTCCTTCTTGTCCTTGGTCTTGATTGCATCACTTCTCTTTCTAGCTCCATAGCCCTTCTTCTTCATGAATTTGCCGAACTTGCGCACAAGAAGAGCCATTGCTTCATCATCTACTTCACTTGAGCTTGTGCTAGCTTCATCACTTGATTCTTGCTTCTTCTTGCCTCTTGATGAAGTAGCCTTGAATGCAACCACTTTCTTGTCTTTCTTCTTTTTTTTTGTCTTTCTTTTCATCCTTTTGAGAGCCCCCTTCCCGTTCCACACGGTAAGTGTCATGTGTGACCACCTCACCTAGTACTTGGTTAGGGGTCTTAGTGTCCAATCCTTCTCTCACCAATATTATGACCAAGAATTCAAATCTTGATGGCAAGCTTCTAAGGAACTTGTGAGAGAAATCCGCATTCTCCACCTTCTCACCCAAACTCTTCAAGTCATTTACAATAACTTGCAAGCGGTGATACATCTCTGGCACACTCTCATCATCTTGCATCTTGAAACTTGAGAGCTTGTCTTTGAGGATGTAAAGCTTGGCACTCTTCACGGCTTGTGTGCCCTCATAGGTCTCCTCCAACCTAGTCCACACATCATGAGCCGTCTCCAAATCCTTGATTTGCTCAAACACTTTTGACTCCAAGGCTTCATAGAATGTGTTGATTGCAATGTCATTGAATTGGAGCTTCTCTTCTTCTCTTGGAGTTGGGTCGGTTGGATCAATCACGGCAAAGTCTTTGTCCACAACCTCCCAAACCTTTCTATTTAATGATTTCAAGTAGGCACACATCTTCCGCTTCCAATGATCATAACCGGTACCATCAAAGTGCGGTGGCTTCCCCACATGGTTGATATGGTTGACTTGAGCCATTTTAACACCGAAGGATGTTAAGCCTTAATCAACGGTGACCTCGGCTTTGATACCACTCGAAAGGTCCTAAATGGCTAGAGGGGGGGTGAATAGCCTATAAAAATTCTTGCAAAGCACTAAACAAACCGGTTAGTATAACAAAAGGCGAAGCAAGTGTTGCACTAGTCTAGTGGGGGTTGCAAGCCAACCTAGACAATTCTAGCAAACCGAATACACTAGGCACACTAAGAATAGGGTCCTTAGCAACACAACTAGGCTACACAACCTAATACACTAATTTGCACAAATGTAATCGCAAGGAAGGAAACCGAGCGTGCAAACCGTGCCTTCGGGAAGATGACCAATCACCGTCTTGTCTATACAATGAAACCCAAAGAGATGATCCAATAGAGAAATCCAAGTTGATCTCGAAGGATCAAGCCACACAAGAATACCGAGAGACACAAGAATTTTATCCCGAGGTTCACGTGCTTGCCGGCACGCTACTCCCCGTTGTGTCGACCACACACTCGGTAGTTCGGTGGCTAATTGGCATCACAAGCCAAGCCCTCACCGGGCACCACAAGAACTCACACAAAGTGAGGGTAACTCAATGACACGAGATTCCACTAAGGATTCCTTTCGCGATCTCCCGCGGGGTGGGATCAACACCCCTCACAAATCACCTCCGGAGTGGCCAAGAACAATCTTCAACCTTGCTCAACTCCGGCTTGCTGCTCCAACCGTCTAGGTGACGGCAATCACCAAGAGTAATAAGCTCAATCGCAGCAAGAACGCTCACTAGTGCCACTAGATGCTCAATCACAAGGCAAATACACTAGAAGCTCTCCCAATCACTCTCTAGATCAATCAAGATGAGTGCAAAGTGAGGGAGGAGGTTTGCTTAGCTCTAGGGGATGTCAAGTATGTCAAAGTGCCAAGAGAGACTCCCTAGAGCCGGCCAATTCACTTATATAGGCGCCCACCAAAGCACCCAACCGTTACACTCAAGCCGGTCTGATCACAAGACTCGACCGGACGCCCGAGACGGCCTGACCGGACGCGTCCGGCCCAGCGTCCGATCGCACATAAACGCCCCCGTGTACTAGTCGTTTGAATTTTACCATTCGCGCCCTACGTCACTGATCAACTCGCGCCAGTCAAGCATCGACCGACGCGTCCCTGTGCCAAAGACCGGACGCCAAAGATAGTGGAGTCCTGGTCGTTACCCGCAGAGCTCCAAAACGTGAAAAACTTGACCGGACGCGTCCGGCCCATGGTGACCGGACGCGCCGACCGTCCGTTCGCCTGAACCCCTTCTCCAGAAGCTGACGGCAGCGTACGTCAGTGCTGACCGGACTCGGCACCGGAGCGTCCGGTCGCGCGGCGTCCGGTCACACCTAAAAAAACAGCGGACGCCGGCAACTGACCGGACGCGTCCGGTCCCTACCTGGACAGCGTCCGGTCACCTCTGAGTGACTGCACTTCGTCCGAAAACCTCCGAGTCCCGCCTCGCGAGCTCGGCGGGAGGGTTCCACACCCAAACACCATCACCTCTTGCCCTCATGTGCCAACACAAAAGTGTCTCTCCACTTGTGCACGTGTGTTAGCATTTTCAAATAGATTTTACAAGAGTTAGCAAGCACACTCGGTCCCTAATGCATATGCAAAGTCATTGCTCACCTAGTGGCACTTAGATAACCGATATTGCGCGACATCGCCCCTCTTAATAGTACGGTTATCAATCCTAAACCCGGCCATCAACTTCTCTACATGCCTATGACCGGCAAAATGAAAATGCCCTAACATATACCTTTGCCTCTAGCATTCCATCTTGTTTATCATCTTTCTTCATCTTCAAGTGCGGTACTTGATCACTTGTGGTCTTCATCGACACCTTGATCACCACTCCACCACTTGGCTTGGACCTTCCCTTTCTCTAATGCTATACACTTAGCAATAGGGTTAGTCCTAGGTTTCATCAATTAGCCAAAACCAAACTAGGGCTTTCAAAAACCCATTTGAAAACCCGTGCCTGTTATTTTAGAAAGCAGCGCACATCCTTATCTCCACATATCCACCTGCCACCGCTTTTCCCCAATGCTTTGCCACTTGTCTCCTCTCCCAAGTCCCAAAGCACGATGGCTTAGGGCTGTTGCACCGCACCAATTTGCTTTGCGCCACGCGGGTGGGGGCGAAGCATTCCGCGGCAATGTTGTGCTGTCGGAGCAACAGGGCGCGCCAGGAGCGAGATCCACCGGATGCAGCAGGACGCGCGGGCCGGTGGGGTGGAGCATTCGACTATGGCGTTGTCTTTGTCGTAGGTCTTTGTCGAGCGGCGCTTGGAGTCATCGGCCGGCATTGCGATCCCAACTACTCGTCTTCGTCGCTGTCATCGTCTTGCCAGCGCACCGCTCCTTCCTCGGCCGGTTTCGCGCAACACTTCAGCGCAGGGATGCAGACAGAGAAGGAGAACTGCAATGTGTTGCGGCGAGCTTTGCGGGTCTTATGCGTTCGTTGTGCTCTTACGCACCGCCGTGAGGTCTGTCTGTCTTCACATTCCTCTTCCTTTCTTCTTTGCTTGCTTCATGCCCTGTCTCTGTCTTTATTAGTTACGAATGGAAAATGTTGATATGTACACACACAGACCCCTTGGCTTCCTTTATATCAAGATAGTCCTTAGTTTATCTTTTTATCTGATGTGTATACTTGAAGTTGTCCTTGTTTCTATCATTTTTTTACCTATTTAAGGAATTATTACTGTGGTGACCTGTTGATGATGAATTTTTGTTCAATTTAATCATTAGATAACCTTGTCAATGCTAGATCTGGTTGGTCCTTTTTTTTCGGTGATCTGTTAGGCAGTAAGGTAAATAGGGTAGTTATGTCCGATTGCTTAATTTGACGAACTTGGGGATCACAGAATGAACATATCATATTTGTTGCTTTGTGTGGCGTCTGTTATTGTAATTTTTTTTAACCTGAACGTGGGTATTGTAAGCTAGTGTTGGATTAGATGACACTTCTTTCTGTATCTGTGGGAGAGCAGCTATTGTTTTGGGACGTGGTAGCAGGATCAGCTGGCATGTTGCCTGAATTTTGTCAACACTTTTCATGGGCTATTTCTAGAGAGTTGTGAGATCATGCCAGCTTTTGCCCAGCTGACACTCTTTTTGGTGAATTTGTTAACCGGGTTTGGCCACTTTGCTTTTTGTGTGTTTTTTTTCCCGATGGCTGCTTGGTAATATTCTTTTTTCTTAATGACTGCTTGTTGTTAACCACAGCTCCGACAAATCAAAATTAATTGTAACCATTTTGCTGATATAGCTATCATGTCTGAATTTTTAATAATCTAGGCTGACAAATGTTATTGCTTTTGTCTGGAGCTATGGCGTTATTATTTTGTTTTTTTGTTTGAGAGCTGTGGCGTTATTCTTTTTTTTCTAATTAAGCTTTTGTTGTTGCTTTTTGCTCATTGAGTTTTTTTTGCATTTGTTGTTGCTTTGCCGATTAAGTTACTAGAGCTGTTGTTGCATATGTCTTTGTGTGCGTGTATTTTCTGATGTTGTTTGTGTGTGTATGTGTCTCTCTCTTTGTGTTTGAGCTGTTTTTTTTGTGTGTGTGTGTGTTTTTTGTGAGTGTGAGTGTGAGTGTGGGTGTTTCTGTTTGTGTCTTTTTTTGCGCTGCTGTTGTGTGTGTTTTTCTTTCTCTCTATCTCTTTATTTGTGTATGTGTCTCTCTTTGTGTTTGAGCCGTTATTGCTTATTTGTTTTGTGTTTGTGTGAGTGTGACTGTTTTGTGTGTCTTTCTTTCTCTCTGTTTGTGTATGTGTCTCTCTCTCTATTTTTGAGTCATTATCGGTGTTTTTGCAATTGCATCTTATTTTGTTTGTTTGCTTGTGTGAGTGTGGGTGTTTTACGTGTATGTGTTTGGTTTTTTAGATTTTTTTTGTGTGGCTGTAATGTGATGAGCCTGACATTCCAAATCACACAAATCCTCTATGTACAGATGTGCTTTTCTTTTTTTTTTTTTTTTTGCCATTAGCTGTTATTTTTAGAGTTGTCATATTCTATTTAGTTGTTTTGAGTTTATTTTTGTATGCTTTTGTGTGTGGGGGTGCGAAAGCCAATTGACTCTTCTCGGTGTGTGTTTCTCTCCTTTTTGTGTGTTGTCTCTCTATGTGTACGTGTGTGGCTGTTTTTTTGTGTGTGTGTGAGTGAGTGTGTTTTTTGTGGCGCTTCTAGTGTGTGTGTTTCTGTGTGTCTCTTCCCCCTCTGTGTGTGTCTCTTCCCCCTCCAGCCAATTGATTGAGACTGGAGTTTAGGAACAATGGCATCATAGAATCTTATATATTTTTTTATCATTTTATGATCAAGGTCTTGTTAAGCTCTATCCTTGCTGTTTTGCCGTCATTTCTGATGTCAACATGATTCCTTCTATCTGGATGTCGTACTCATTGCAGGGAGCTATCTTGAGTACATTAATAACAAGTTTTGGTTCTTTGAGCATGTACAGGAGACCAAGACTAGGCTTGAGAAGAAAAAGGTGAGCAAATAACTAATCCATATCACCACCAGTCCAATGACTTCACTAGAGAAATACATTAGCTCCTGCAACGATATCTAATGTGCTCCTTTTTAGTTGTAGCTATAACTAAGAACTGAAATAGGTTCTTGGTAATAAATACTTTGTGAACACCTTGAATGGGATGTACCCCATGCTGATGTGTTTTTTCGCCTTTTTTTGTTAATTATTATCAAAGGAAATATATAGACAAGCTAACCTAAGGTGCTTAATCTGCTAACGATTTTGAAGCTAGTAAATGCAATTCATGTAGTGCTATGTTGTACCTATCTTGTCACACACTCACACTTTTTCTATAATTTGTTGATTTAGAAAGGGATAATATATATTAATGTTAATGTGAAATCATCGATAGAGCTCTCTCGATATGCCTATATTGCCTCACTTTCCTCTTCACCGAGATAGTTGTCATCGCTTATCTTCATTTTTTAATTGACCTACCTATGTAGTATTTTCTCGCACTGTTCTCGAAGTTTTGAAGATGATAGAGAGAAATTGCTTGTGCAAGTATAAACTGCAGTAAGTAGTAGATAGATAGTTTTTTTCCATTATGTTATGAGTTTACTTTGCTCGACATGCTTTGCCTTTTAACAGAAAGAGGGAGAAGGCTACTCTATCTCGAACTTGAGAAAACATTCTCGGAGAAGATAACAAATGCGTAAGAATATCCGGAGAAGATGAAGTAGGTAAATGTTACGACATGCATGATTTTTTAGATTGCTGATCCTCGGTCACCATGTATCTTTACCGTGACTAAACTTTGCATGGTTTATTAACCACAATCGCTTCACTAATTTCTGCATTCATGTTTTGAGGGATAGTCAAAGGATAGGACGACAGATCAATAGATCAATCCACATCTTTCGCAAGTCCATCGGCACATTTCGAGTGGCGACCACGATGATCGGTTAGGTCAAGATGATGACTGAAAATGCTCTCACCAATGGTTTCTAGTTTGAGATATATGCCGATAATATGTTATTGGAGAATATATATTATCGATGCATAGGGGAAGCAAAGATATGTATAGTGAGTTGATAGTTTGTGACGCACAACTCGTGTGCTTAGTTTTCATCGGGAAAAAGTCTACTTCACCCCCACCTATGGGGGAGGTGACTACATAACCCCCAAACCATGAAATGGTCTGATTTGTCCCCTGAACTTTTTAAAACCGTCTATTTTACCCCTCAGGCGGTTTTTCAACGGCGGTTTGCTACAGTAACTCCGGGATATTATAGTATACTTTAGCATAAAGTTCTTGCTGTAGCTTTAGGTTTATGCTTTTCTGTAATTAATTGAAATAATTCAAAATTGTAGCATCTATAATTATTTTATTAGACTAAAGCATACCATATATTATATATTCACTCTATAGATCTACTTATGAGGAGTTCAACAAAATTCGATTTTCTATTTTATGATTTTTCTATGATTTACTATGATTTTTCAAAGATTCAGCCGAAATAAATAGAAAAGAAAAAGACTAGCAAAATTTTTGTATTAAAGTATACCATATTATATGTTCAATGTGTAGATCTACTTATGTGAAGTCCAACAAAATTAGATTTTCTATTTTATGATTTTTCTGTGATTTATTATGATTTTTCAAAGATTCAGCGGAAATAAATAAAAAAAAAGAAAAGACCGAACCCACCCGGTACTGTAGCAACACCGGAGTTACTGTAGCAATCCCGCCGTTGAAAACCCGTCCTGTGGGGTAAAATAGACGGTTTTAAAAAGTTCGGGGGTAATTCGCACCATTTCATAGTTTTGGGGGTCATGTAGTCACCTCCCCATAGGTGGGGGGTGAAGTAGACTTTTTTCGTTTTCATCGGCTCACACAAATAGATGACTATCTGTCTGGCAAAGAAGAGCCCAAGTGATCGAGTCGATTAGTTGATTAATATGTGCTAATGCTAACGGGTTTTGGATCCAGTCTATTTTTTATCCATGTTGTACAAATCGACAGATTTGCATAATAAAAAATCTGTTAATTTTCTTGTTTGACGTGTTAGTCGTTTATTTGTCAAAAAAATTTAACAGATTTAAGGCTAATAAATCTGTCAATAGTTATCTAGACAGTCCCTTTATTATTTAATAATTATAATCTAACAAAAACAAACAATAAAACAGCAGGAGCAGACAGAAAAACCATAAAACAAGACGAAACTAGAGGTAAATAAATATGCAAAGAAAAATACTGAAAGCGAAAGTTAGCTTTGGAGGAACGCAGAAAGGTCCAAGTAGAAATTCGAAACCACCACCCGGAAACCCAGACAAAGCACGAGCCACGCACGCCCCCGCTGTCTCCCTCCCGCCGTCCAGCCCTGCCGCCGCCGCCACCGCCACCGCCGGAGTCTCTCGCCACTGTCGCTGCTCTTCACCGTGTCCAATTCCCCTCCTTGCCTCCCGCGCGCGCTCTCCACTCCCCATCGCTTTCACCTGGCCAGGTAAAGCCGCCACCTTTCCTTTTCCTTTCCCTTACCATTTCCTTTCATGCACTCAAGAGCCACGGCGCGATCCAGATCCAGGTGTCCTTTGACCGTGACCGCGCCTGCGTTACCCCTCCCGTCGGACTCTTCGCCGTCTTCGTCCCACACTGGGCGCCGCCGGGGTGGTGCGGAGATCGGATCCGCCAGGAGTTGAGGTGCTGATTCCTCCTCTCGCAGGTGAGGACACCCTTGCTTTCTTGGACTGATTGCTCGTGTTATTCTGCAAATCTCAGCTTTGTCATGAGCGCTGAAACCAAATGTTTCTTTCTCTGCGCTCAGTCTAGTTTGATGCGGATTCATTTGCTGACCGGCATAGCATGATCCTGCGGTGATTGCGGATAGCTTCTGCATGCTGGTGGCTTGGGAGTGAACTTTTTAATCTGGCCTAAATAAAATCCTGAGACGGTAGTGACATGGATGCGAGTATGGAGGTTACTGATGCTATTGGTGCAGTGTCCATGGACAATGGGGTCAAGGGGAAGTTGCTGTCCAGTGATAGTGTAGAGGGCCACGCAGAAGAACACGACGTGCTGGCTGATGGAGCGCATTCAGGCGAGAGTGAGGTGATCAACCCGTCTGAAGAAGTAGAAATGGAAGCCACCTCGCAATCCCAGGACATAAAGCCCCGAGTTCCTGAGGTAAGGTTTTTTCATGTTTACAGATTGTCAATTCTGATGACTTCCATCAGTGGTCTACTGTCAGTCACATGTTGTCTGGCATTTTCATGTGTTCTAGGGGGTTCAAGGCCATTCACCGAAGGTTGTTACTAAATCTCAGCGACAGAGCCCTCGTAATGGGGATAAGAGTCAAGCTAGGAAAAGCTCTCCCAGTCCTTATCCTAAGGCGCCCATTGCACGTGTTTCTGATCCAGATCTAGTTGATAGCTCTTCGAGCAATGGTGATGCTGGTGCCAGTAAGAAAGTAAGTATTTTTTTTTTGTTATAGCTTATGAGTTACGAACTTACGATGTGCCCATCACTATTTTTATAGCGCTTGTAGTGATATGCGTGATTGCCACTATATTACTTGTCGGAATGTTTATGCGCCTTGCAGTTTGAACCTTATACATTTTTGTTGTTGGTGCTTTCATTAGAAGGCCGAAAAAGAGCAGTTTTAAGCCCAGTTGTCAAGGAGAGCCCATCACTTGAGGACTCAAAGTAAGTTGTTTGTTTCTTTGTTTTGCACTTTTTGATTCTGTGTTGATTCATGGTTTCTGTTTCACATTTGGATTCTGGACTTAAACTTGGTGCTCTAAGCATCCAATTAGGCCAGACCTACTAATTACTCAGTTTGTAAGGAACTGAGCCTAGCTTAGTTGGTTGATGTGGGACGTATGCCTAGACCACCTAAGTCAAGTCCTCGTCAGGGTGAATTTGGGTGCCTATTTCTTAATTAAAAAGATAACTAGTTAATTACCCAGATTGCCTGAGTGTGACAATGCTATGAATTATTGGCTCAACTCTGTTTGCTAGATATATTTTTTTTTTTGGTAGCATGAGTATAGCATGATTTAATGAATTTTTTGAAGTGTCCGTTCAAGCAAATATGCAAAGGAGTTTTCCCCACTTGGGATCTCTTATTTATTTGAACATTTTATTGTTGTTTGTGCTTGGGATCATCTTATTTAGTTGAACATTTATTGAACATTGTATAGGTACACAGTATTTTTTATATGTATAATTTGTTCATGCTTTGGCATTTTTGGAAACTACTGTGTGTTTTGACTTCCATCTTGTGATAATTGAAACTGTAAATTTATTCTCTTACCTAATGCACTTAGTTATAAAAGAGTTTCTTGCAATATCATGTGCTTCATTCCAATCCAGAGAGAAGAAGAAAACTCAGAAGGTATCAAACCAACATTCTGTCAAAAAGGATACTGAAGAATCAAATGAAAGTGTGAAACCTCAAAGAGTTGGAAGCACTCCTTCGTATGGATTTAGTTTTAAGTGTGATGAGAGAGCTGAAAAAAGAAGAGAGGTAACTCATTGTAGATAGCTTTGCACTGGTTTTAGTTTAAGAACATATGGGCATAATTCCTTTGCTTGCACTGTTCTGCAATGATACAGTTCTACTCAAAGCTCGAGGAGAAGATTCATGCACAGGAACTGGAGAAAAGCAACTTGCAGGCAAAATCAAAGGTTTGTGCCCTTCTTCTATCATATTACCATGGAAGTGAAATTGCTCGATGTGACATTGAATATAATGTTGACTTTATTCTTTTGTTACTTCTGTGCAGGAAACTGAAGAAGCTGAACTCAAAATGTTGAGAAAGAGTTTAAATTTCAAGGCAACTCCAATGCCCAGCTTTTATAAGGAACCACCTCCTCCCAAGGTTGAGTTAAAGAAGGTAATTGTCCCCCATACTTATGTATTAGTTTCTTCTTCCTGTTTCCCTCCATTCATTTGCTGGCTACAGATATATGCTATATCTAAATCACAAAATATCTCAGTTTACCACTAAAGAGAGAAAAAACCCTGCATTACAATTCAATTTGAAAAGATTCATCAAATAATCATCCTTCAGTTAAGTGCTAACATGACATAAAAATGCAATAGTTCTTTAATTCAGTTTACCATCATGTTGAACTGAAAACCTTTGTCATGGTATAATACTCTTTAAGAAGCTAATAAAGGAGCTTTTTCTTTCCTTGTAGCTACAAATTGAGTAGTACAGTAAAAGAGCTTTGCAGTCTTCTATTCAAATATAACATATCACATTTTGTATTTTGTTATAGCTAAATCCAATTACAGTCTTTTGCCTACACAATGTGTAAGATTTACCATGCACTTTGTACACCTGAATTTTCTGTAACTTGTACAGTTGTAAACGAGATTCTTAGCTTATTAGATAAAATGAACGATTACCCCCATATCATGTTATTCTTGTCTTTAGTTGGGCCATTTGTTGTATTATTAGGTTTGCAATCTAATTAATAGTTCTATGCTAAATTCATTGCAAGTCCATGATCCATATTTTGCTGGATTTAGCAGCTATATGAATAGGGGGGGCTACAAGTCTCCAAATGCTTAGTTTGACCTTGTTTTCACTGTATTGTTGCTTTTGAATTTCCGACAACACCTATGTCACACTTGGATGCTATATTATTTTTCTGTTGATCTTAGATTCCTACGACAAGAGCTAGATCACCAAAGCTTGGTCGCTCCAAGAACACATCCTCAGGAGGGACAGAAGGAAATTCAAATCCTCCAGCACGTTCAGCTCGACTGAGTCTCGATGAAAGGGTCTCCCAAAATGGTGTCAAGAAAGCACCTGCTGCAAATGCAGTGAAGAAGCCCCAACGGAAATCTCTCCCTAAACTGCCTTCAGAGCAAACAACCAAAGTTGACATTGCAGCATCTGTTTCATCTGCAGAAGAGCTAGAAAACAAGTCATCGTCGGCAGTTCTTGTTCGGGGAGCCAATCCGCGCTCAAATTACACCTGATGAACCTGGACTCAGTGCGTAGGAACCTATCAAGACAACTCATGAAAGGAGAGTTGTCAGCTTTCTTTATCACATTTTGCTATTTCTGCAGTAAACTGCTGGCTGGTATTATGTACTAAAATTAGTCTCATCACCAGGAGTTTGAAGAATGGCAAGTGACCCAGTGTATTGTTTATCTTAGTTCTGCTGGCTTTCATATTATCATGTCCTATCTCCACGGCTCCGAGTCAATTTCCTTGCTGTCCTGCTACAAATCTGTACACGATTTTGCGAAGCTTTGTGCTTCGGTGCATGTTCATGCAGTTTGATCTCTGCTCTTCCTGGTCCTGGAAGATGCTCTATTCTGATGAAGCAGCAGGAAGGATTTCAACCTTTATTTCACAGGGGATACTGCGTTACTAGTACTGATACACAAGTGACCAAGAACATTCTACAAGCTCTGCAGGGTCTCAATCTATACATGTCTACTATACATAGCCCTGCAAATTCTACAGGTGCCAAACCTTAAGAGGCTTCTTAGACGTGTGTGCTCTGGCAGATTCAGTTTTACATGTGCCATGATTCAGTTCACAAGCGGCGAGGAGCCGGCCGGCGATGTCAGTGACTCGTCGGGGGGCATTATTTCACAGGGGTGCGTTAGTACTGATACACAAGTGATCAAGAACATTCTACAAGCTCTGCAGGGTCTCAATCTATACATGTCTACTATACATAGCCCTGCAAATTCTACAGGTGCCAAACCTTAAGAGGCTTCTTAGACGTGTGTGCTCTGGCAGATTCAGTTTTACATGTGCCGTGATTCAGTTCACAAGCGGCGAGGAGCCGGCCGGCGATGTCAGTGACTCGTCGGGGGCCACCTCTGGTTTCTCGAATGGTGCTCTTCACTCTTGAGGGCTGCAGATTCAGCTTCGTTCACAGGCTGCGGCGAGATCCAGATCGAGTTCATCATGTTCACCTAAGAGGCCGCTGTGATGGAAGGATGCTGAGGTGCCCCCTGGAACATGGGCTCGGAGTTGTCATTCTCTTCGTCGTCGTCCTCGGCGTCCCACAGGAACCCGGCGTAGGAGCCCAGAACGTAGCTGCAGCAGAAGCAAGAGCACTGACGTCAGTGTGATCTGAATCTGAATAGATAGAGAGCTGGGAGAGGCGCGGTGGTGATGGCACTGACCAGTCGTCGGGCGCGGCCTGGACGGCGCGGCTGTAGTAGTCGTCGGCGCGGGCAGCGTCGCGGCTGGTCTCCCAAACGAGCCCCGCGTAGAGCGAGAGCGCCTCGGCGTCGCCGGGGCTGGCGAGGATGGCGCGCTCGCAGTACTCCTGCGCCCTGGCGGCGTCCCCAAGGACCTCCTTGAGGAACCTGACGTAGTTGACCAGCAGCAGCGTGTTGCCCGGGTCCGCCTCGATCATCTGCCGGTAGTGCGTGTCCGTGGCGGCGCGGTTGTCGCCGCCGTCACCTCCGCCGTCCCCGACGCCACCCTGGCCGCCGCCGCTGCCGCACGCCTTCCCGCCGCTGCCACTGCCGCCGCCCCCGACGCCCTGCTCCACGAGCGCCATCGCCTCCCGCGCCGCGGCCGCCGACACGTCCAGCCCCGTGCTCGTCAGCAGCCGGCGCAGCGACAGCGGCACCTTCGCGCCGACTGCGACCACGGTCTCCTCCTCCCCCTCCTCCTCCTTGCCCTCGCTGTCGTCCTCCTCGAGGGAGATGGAGGCGGACGAGGCCGAGGACAAGGACGCCGACAGCCGCGGCGCCCTCGCGTGGTGTCCCTCGACGTCCTTCTTGGCGACGAGCGGCGCCGCGAGGTCCCCCTCGGACATGGCGCGGCACAGCACCGCCCCCTGCCTCGGCGCCGCCGCCACCGCCGGTGACAGCAGCGGCGAAACCACCGCGAGGTGCTCAACCGCCGCCGCTGCGGCCGGCACGCGCGCGCAGTTGAGCAGCGGCGAGGACGCGCTCCGCAGCAGCATCACGGTTCACGTCAGCCGCCGCCACTCCCTAGTCCCTACTCTCCTCGTCGTCCTCTACCTCTCGGCCACTCGGCCCCCCTTTCGCAAATATCGCGAGCTGCAGCGTGCCACTGACATGCCGCGGGGCCGCGAATATTTATACGCCCGCGCGGCGCGTCCACGTGACGGCGTCCTCCATGGCGCGCGGTGGTTGGCCGCGGCGGTACGCGCCGTGGGTCCAGGTTGGCCCGCCCGCCGTGGCGGGGTGGCCGTCGCCTTTGGGAGGTGGGACCCATTGGTGGGAGGGCGGGCCCGGGAGCGGACGGACGAGACGAGCTGCGCGCTACGCGACGGGGCCAAAGGGCGTGGGTAAGGGCGACGGCGGTTAGCGACGGGGGCTGATGCTGATTTGCCTTTGTCGACTGCTGAGTGCTGAGGTGCTGATTGGCTGCCGCTAGGTTTTTTACCACATCCTTCCTTGGCTGCCATGAACGGACAGCAACCAGGGGAAGGGGCCAGGGCTGGCTATGGCGGCTGAAGGGACAGAGGGAAGGCTATGTATGTGGAGCTCACGCCATGGTAATATGGGTCAAGTTGTGCGTGCAAAAGGAATGGTTTAGTCTTAGAGGAGGACAAATTCAAAGATGGGGCTCAAGATCTTCTTTTGAATGTGAGGTTGGCTGGCGCTACTACCGTATCCTCGATTCTGGAACGGTAACATCAATGTACAGTTAAATCCGCGCATTTTATGGATTAATGAAAAGATTAATTTCTCAGGTTTAAAATCACAACCAGATCATCAGCACAAATGGCTATATTGAACCCATGAAGTTAGGGCCAGGACGAGCTTATAGATTCTAAAATTTGTGCTCCGCTTGGCCAGATTTGTAGCATGTGTGCCACACAGTCTACCGGAACGACTACATCGATACAAGGAAATGGCAAGATGCAGCATATGGTAATTCGGCAAGACACGCTATGACCTATAGTTTATGGCAGTGGGGACTAAGGCTAGTATTGGGAATATGTAACTCTAATATTCTCGTTCCTCCACTACTACAGTCCTCCATCTAAGAAGGACCCCCATCAGATCAAGCATAAATATGAGCCAAAGGTAGAACAGCTATTAGGTTGCAAAATAGAGCTTGGAAACCAGAAAATTAAAGTAAGTGTATTTGTGTTTTGGTCCATTGGGTGCCTCCAGTTATTCATATCTTTTCATATTCATAAGGTGGGAAGCTCTCGCCTAATTAGGTACAAGTTGAATTTGCAAAGGAATTCATGGAGAATTCAAACTCCCTCTCAGACTCGATCAAAATCTATTAATCCAATATTGTTGAGTTTGCTAGTTTGGTCGACATCGTTTGGCTCGAGATGTACCTATTTTTTCTCAGGTCTATGTATAATGTTGCCTTTAAGGATGTGAAACCACTAGGACAACTAATCACGTAATTTAATTGCTATCAGTGTGGCTGAAAATGGATGGATAGTAAATCATATCCAACTCATCCATTTTGCTACATTTGATGTACATGCTTCCGTATTTCTAATAGAAATGGGACGAGAACTTCCCCCCTACATTTGATAATACATCCATCCTTTTTTTTATGGAAAAAACCTAATAATCAACAACCCAAGTAACGATCCTCCCAAATGGAGTATAGTCATACACTAAACAGCATAAAACTGAAGGTATACACAAGTCATACCTCATGGGCCATTATGGTGGTTTGATTCTTTTTGAAGGATTTTTTTTTTTTTTTTTTTTTGGCGAATTACACACTACAGTTTTGTTGCAGTTTCTCATATACCACATTGCTAGTGTCATGCACTAGAATATGTTATAGTCACAAGATAACTAACAAGCTCAACTATATATAACTCTATTAGTTTGATATTAAATATTTCTCGTTGTTCTTGATCAAATTAAAATTATCTTCGAATAATTGGTTGGTGCGGAGCTAGGTCTGCATACAATTTTTCGGGCCGGAGGTAGGAGGTCCCCGTTTTCCATGCATGTGGCGGGGACATAGAGATCTTTTTCCAGCAGCTCCGAGCAGATATTAGCAGGCACCAGAGAGAGAAATTGCTTTTGCTAAAGAAAAAAACAGAGAGAGAAATTGCGGCCCGAACTCTGAAATTTTGTGTGGCCACTGGCAAGGGCACCGGCCGCACGGAACGGCAGACCAAGCAAGAATACCTGTCTACTCGATGGTCCATGAGATTTTTCTTCCCAGTCTCCGATCTCCAATTCCCGTGCTCCTCGTGGCGAATTCCGTCTCCTCCGTCAGCATCTCGAGTGATGATGCCTTTTCTCTTCTACTAGTACAAATTAAAATCTGGTAGCTGGTGGGAACCTAATCATTCTCAACTCTCGAGAGAGGTTGTCGGAATCAAAGACTGTACTCCTCAGTAGGTAGGATTGTCCTTTTTGCTCGTTTCTATGCTCGCTTTCTTTAAAATCAAGAAGGTACTGTACGTTAAGATTTCTTTAGTAAAACGATTATAGTACAAAAATAAATATAGACTACTCGAATTGACTAGTACAACTTGCCGACTAAAGGACCAAAAGGATTTTGGCATCTACAATTTGGGTTTGGGTTTACAAAACAATTTTCTCTTGTCCAAATGTTCTATTAAACTTAGTACATCCTCCACTCCACATTATATAATTGGTTATCCTCCATTCCAAATTATAATTGGTTCTAGTATTTTTAGATATATAGTTTATTATACATCTATATATCTAGGTGAATGCAGAAAAGCTAAATGACATATAATTTGGGACGGATGGAGTAGCGAATACAGGGTTGTCTGAATTTTATAAGAAATAAATATATTAAAAACAAGTTGTCTAGTGCAAGTAAAAAGCCACTGCTGGATGCCCATTTTTGGATTGGTCTCATGTCTTTTGGATTGGTAGTGGATTCCCATTTTTTATTGTTCTCATGACTCTTGGATTGGTCATGAAGGCTACTTGATGTGCTTGGAAATATTTAATTTGAAAGGCGGCTCCCAAATTAGTTTATGAGAAAATATTTGGATTCACACTGCCCAAACTTATATAACGTTGTTACTTGTTAGCAAGAAACATGCTATTGCGGCTGATGTCGTTAGCACAATCTTGCTAAATGTCTCTTTTTTAGAAGAGTTTTGTTGAAAACTAGCTAATTTCTAAGAATAGAATAATTTGGTTGCACACATTGTGAATATTACCTTACGAGTTGGTAGTGACATAATAATTTATTCTTTGAAAAAAAATGGTACATTCATAATAAAGTCTCTGTATCATGCCCTACTCAGTAATGGTATTATGGTCAGAGTTAGCTTTTAAAACTAAGTTTTTCCTATGGTTTTCAAAGAAGAGGTCATCCTACAATGTGTAAAACAAGGTAGTAACACCGTTGGGAAATGAAATCATGGATTCTTGCGTTGTTGTTTACAGGTTTGCAACAAAGATGATGAAAACAGATCATTTAGGACTCAGGGGTTATTTGGTACAGCACGTCCTAATTGCTTTTATCTCCTAAACTGTACAACCATCGTAGGAATCATGGCTTCACCAATTCCACCTCTTATTTTTTAATCTTAAAACTCGAAAGACCCCACATTAATGGTAAACAGTAATACTACAGTAAATTGTTAGAAGGAGCCAAGAACTAAACCAATCAAGACCTTAACAAAGAAATGTAGGACATTCTTATTCATACAATACATGTAGTTAGCCACGAGTCTCGTTGAAGTCAAAGAAAGAAAGAAGTCACCGGTCATATCAAGAGCGGAGCCACATGGTATGACGTGTATGCACGGACATACTATATCCTGCGAACATAACAACATACGTATGCACCAGCAGACACCGAAGCAACTGCGGTACGAACCTTGATATTTCGTGTGTGTGGTCCGTTACCGTTAGGACCATGGGCGCACCGTGCACGGTGCACGGCTCCTCCGTCCCTCGCTTTCGGTTAAAGCAAGCCAGGCCGCAACGCAGGAGTTGGTTGGCACCGGGGAAGAAAAATATCTCCCCGACACGCACACTGGTACGCGCGACTGGAGTCCTACATTTGTCTTGGGGTTTCGGCACGCCAAGACCTGAGCGCTGCTGCTTGTACCCTTTGCTAGTTTGCCTTACCTGGCACAGATAGGATAAACTAGCTTGGCAAAGCAAGGGCAATGCTTATTAGTCCAGTGTTTGGTTTGCTTGCTCCTGCAGTAGCACCAGCAGAGAGAGCGAGATGGATGCAGCAGAGCAAGCTTGCCCAGGCGGGAGAGCCAATTTGGCTCTCCTCACTGGGCAAGGAAATCCTTGCCGAGCCAAGCAAAGCAAGTTTTTTATGTTGCCACCAAACAACAGGTCTCGGCAAGCAAAGCCATACAGTGGTGGCAGGATAACCAAACATGCCCGCTTCTCGATGGACCAAAGGTTTCTTTTTTTTTTTTTTCTCCGGAATGGATCTTCAATTCTTAGCATCCGGCTATCGGAACGGGCCGAACTTCTATGCTTAAGCATCTTGTAGGCCTGGTCCGTACCCGCTCAGTTCTAGCCTGGCCCATGAGTCTTCTGAGTTGGGCTGCATATCTTAAGTTTTTGCCCCCATGCAGGCCTGGGCTATGAGTTCTCTCAGCAACTTTCCCGAAAGAATGTTATCATACGAACTTCTATTTTTTTTTCAAATGTTTTTTTTTTCGACGAAAGAAGAATTATATTATATGATAGCTGGGTACATCAACACGTTATAAAACATGTTATAAGTACTTTGGATTACAAAATTGTACCCATCCCGTGAATAGCACAACTCAAAATCTAACCTGTTAAATGCTTTGCAGTGTGGATGATCGCACAGGCAAACACTCGGCAAATAGTCTGAGAAAAAATGGCCAACGAACGACGGCCAACATTTCTGAAGGCGGAATTGAGGAACTTCTTCTTTCTGGTGTCTTCTTTCATTCTTCTTTCTGCCACCGAAGAATGAGGAAGACCAATCTGAAAATTATTCTCCCTAGTCCTTCATTGTGGCGGATCTAACCACAAAGAAAACGGAGAAGAGTCCGAAAAAATTATTCCATAACAGCGACATCATCTTCGCCTTGATGCCGCAGTCTGGAAACAAAAGTCTCCATGTCGTCATGTCGATAAAGACGTTGACGTCGAAGTTGTCGCCCTTATCTTCAACGGAGCCGGCCATGGAGAAGACGATTTCATCTTTCCCCTTCACCGTGGCGAAGAGGAGAAGAAGGAGGAGATAAAACTCCAATATCAAAAACCCTATCGACTCGATGTAATAGAAAACTTATTAAAATAATAATAGATCCCCACCCCCTTTAGCCTCCGGCGAGATGCCGAAGGGGAAGGGAGGGGGACCAGCTGTGGTGGATGGCGACGGCGACGGCGACGCGAGGGGCAGTGGCGGCGGCAGCGCTTGCCTTTTTTTTTTCAAATGTTTTGTGGGCAACATGTATGTGTACACGTAAATTTCCGCTGTTCAGCCTGTTGGCGAAACTTTCGTTCTATTTTTAAAATTTTGACAGACAATTAGTGAATATACTTAGTCCGTTTTAAATTGTAAGGCATTCTAGAGATGCATAGTTTTTGCTCTTGCATTTAGATATACATTAAGGGATGTGAAGATACACATTAGAAGCTATATATATCTAGAAAAATCTGAACGTCTTACAATTTGCAAGGGAGAGGGTAAGTTTTTATAAATGTTCAACACATTCAGGAAAAGAAATATTTGAAATAAGTTTCACAACAACTCATTCAACTATATTCAACTATGTTCATTATTTACAAAGCATTTTCATAACACCTCGTTCGACTACTTTTCTAGAAAAAAAAATTATCAACACACGGCATGTACTAGAAAAGGTCCATGAACACCTTTTAGAATAAGTTTTGTATCTAATAACTTGTTCTAAAAAAATCTATAAAATATAGTTATATAATTTTTTTGTTCATACTTCATAGCATGTAGGAGTAGAAGACTGCTAGTGGGTAGGATATGCGTACGGGTGTTAGACATAAAAAGAAAACAATATAACGAGGTAGGAAAGAAGGCCATGGAACACTTAGAGTGTGTTTGTTTGTCTGAACTGAGTGGTGGAAGCCTATGTAGCACAGTGCTTGTTAAGCCTAGCCACGAGAGTTTTGTTTCTCCTAGGCTTGGCTGGCTCGAGTTTCGAAGCTGCTCTCGCCGCCCCGCATGTGCGTAGGCGGTGGGTGAGTGTGGCTGATGTTTAGGTCCTCTAGCATAGCACAGACAAATAAAATAACATCTGTATAGAGTCAAACCAAACATAGAAGTCCACCAAACAAAAGACGTTACACCAGTATGAGAATATCCAGGCTCTACCCATCCGTCCAGGCCAGCTTAGTATAAGCACACAAATGTGCCTTCTCTCCTATCTTTACTAGTACGAAAGTTGCCCCATCGCTCTGTCTTATTCGCGTGCCACGTGTCTCCCCATCGCTCACAGCTTATTCGCGTGTCATGTGTCCCGTGCGGCCCCCCCCATCGCCATTGCGGCTCCAGCCACGAAGGCCAGGCGGCCCAATCGCCCAGCCACTGGCCCCAGCCCAGCGGCAACGTCCCCCACCGCGGGCGCGAACCTCTCCACCGGCTTCCTCTCCGCGCCCACGCCCTCGTACCGCAGCGGCACTCTAGCTCTCCATCTCCTGCAGCTTGGAGGATCACGCGGAGCTTGAACAGCCCGAGGAAGCGGGCGGAGCCCCTTTGCCTCGCGGTGCGCGGCCCCTAACCTCGCCTTCCCTGCGCGGAGCTGAATGCCGCCCCGCGCTCCTGCCGGAGGTGAACTTCGTCGGCGCCCGCGCTGGCGCTCATGAACACCGCCGCCGCTCGAGAGCCCCGCGCCCGCGCACCAACGGGGGGAGCTCGCCTTTCCTTTTCCCCTGCCACCTTCCATCCGCCACCGCCCGCTGTCCCTTTGTCGAAGCACCGCGCCACCGCATGCCGTCCCTCTCTTTCCTTCTTCTCTCCCTTCTCTCTCTATTCCTTCCTTCTCCTCTCTCTATCCGCGAACACAGAGAAGGCAATCAGCACGCTGGTGCCCTGCGCCTCTTGCCCCCTCCCTCTTCCCTGCTCCCTTCGCTTCCCTCTTCTTCCTTCCTCTCTCTCGCTCGCTTTCTTTCTGCCGAGAAGGACGAAGCAGATGGGGACGGATGGGCCACGTGAATGGCATCCAAAGCCAGCAGCCACGTCCTTCCAACCAATGGGAGGACGCCAGGTCCACAAACCGGTCCCACCTTCAATGGCATAGGCATTGCTCCCATCTCCCTCTGTTTCCATGGCCTTGGTCCACGAGAACCAAGAGAGGGAGCACGCTGTACACTGAATGGTCCACGGTCCACTGCTGCTCGTCCCAGATGACTGCTTGGACCCACGCGTCAGCTAGATCGGGAAATTTTTATGCACACCTAGGAAACGTACATGAGAGATTAAAAGTAAGCTTTCCCTATTCTAGAAAAATTAAATCTTTTCCAATTCATTTTCATGTCATTTTGATGAACAACATAAAAAGGATAACTATATGGCAGTTAGCTATAAATATTAATTTCTTGATGCATAACACGATAAATTTTATCTTCAACCACTCCATATTCCATAGGAATATAGCTGTATGCTCAAAATCACTATGGTCATCTGAATAATAATACCAAACAAACACTCAATCTCAAGGTATAATCCTTCAAAAAGTTCTACTTCTAAAGCAAATGACCAAATTGAGAGAGCCTCACGCCCACATATTTAATATTCTCAAATTACACTCATATTCTCTGTATTGAAATTTTTATTCGTCATGATCTGTATTCAATCCATACTTAGGATCCAATTGGCTGGCCCACTCCAAGAAGAGCGCGGGGTGTTTCTAGTTAAGATAAAACTGGAATCGTCTACAACCCCTTCGGCCTACCCCTCAACTCCTCGCACTCGCCCCGCGTCGACAGGTGGGACCAGGCTCCCTCTCTCGTCCCTCTCACAAAAGCCGAGAAAAAATCAGCGTCACCACCGCCGCCCTTCCTCTCCGCCACCGAATCCGGTGATGCGGCGGCGAGCGCGGCGAGAGCCGTGCGTTTCGGCTCCTCTCTAGCTGCCTTCCCCCACGGTCCTCCCCGACAAGCACGCGCTCGCAGAGTCTACCAAGTGCTGCCTGTTGACGGTCATTAAACACCAAATATAATCCTCAACTATTATATGAAATGATATAAAATAGATTACAAAGCCTAGTTATAGGATTTGATTCTAACGAGTTCTACGAGTTTTGGTGTTCTCACTTGTGTTGCAGGAGTATACAATTTTCTATCAAATAAAAGTATTTCAAATAAGAAATTGGACTGCACCATTGTGATGGGCTTATCGAGGTGGTCAAAACGGATATATCATTTGCTATATTCGGAGTCCAGAATCAAAAGATATCAACTCCACATCGAAACATACGCCATTGGGCCCTAAAAGGGACAAGAAAACACGTTGTCAAAGCGGAGCCCGTGTGGGGGTGAGCCCAGGCCGGTCGGCACTTGGCTTTGGGCCGGCCGGCACCCCCCTAAGGCCTCTCGCCTGCGTCTTCTGGAAGCTTCCTCCACCGCCTTCAAGGATGCATCTCCACCGTACCTTAAGTCGGTTTGATCAAAGGGCTCACGTTTCTCCCACCGGGCTATAAATACAGGGCCAGACCCCCTCCCTGGGGGCACCACATTATTATGGAGATGTAGAGACGTCCCTCGAAAGGATGATCTCTCACCTCTAGAGAATTAGGGCTAGACTTTGCAATGTAGTAGATTAGTTCTAGTTGAGAGTTAGGGAGAGCGGAGCTACGCTCAGGATCTGAAGAAGTCTTTAGAGTTTGGTATGTCTTTGTATCTATTCTTTGTAAGATATGCTTTAATATATTTTATCTTCTCTATTTACTTTTATGCATTACATTAGATTGGTTAGTATAGTTGTTATACTTTAGCATAGGATCTACGCCTGTATTAGGTGCTCTAGTTATTACGTGTGACTAGAGTAGTAATCCATAGTGTAGACATGGAGTCTAGGCTATAAGTTATCTGAGGGTTGCACCTAATTCTTACGGTTAGTTGTGGTAGCCCCAGAGGTGACAGCTCTGTTTGGCCTTCATATTCCACCACGTCGGGGTTGGTGTTTCGTAGAGCTTTAGGCAGCCTTCCCCAACTATTTTCTTCCCAGTCTTATTCGAGAGTTGGAAAGGTACTGCTGCTCCAAAGTGCTATTGTGTGATTATTTTATCTACCATGAATTAGTTATATAGAACCAAAATAATAGAGAAATATTTAGTAACCTTAAACTCTCCCGTTGTCCTCTCACTTTAGCTATCTACTCTTTTATCATATAATTCTTCTATATGTGTCATATATGCATAATTCCTATCATCTATCATTTACCCCTACTTTAGTCTAGTTGGTGTATTAGTTAGTAAATACATGATGGTGAACTTTCAATATCTTTATCCATTATTTTCCAGTGGTAAAATATAAATAACGATATATACCTAAAATACTCCCGGTAAAATGCTACGATGGTTATCTGTGGCGCTTGCGTAATCCTTCATATTTTAATTGTGCATAAGAAATACCAACAAGCATTTTTTTTAAGCCATTGTTTGGGGAAACAATTGGCGTAAAAGTTTTGATATTGATCTTGATATCTACTAATCTAGTCTACTACTAGCTTTAGTGGGATTACCCTTGTTTTGTTGTGTTGTGGAATAAGCAGGCTATCAACCGTTCCAACCTTTTAGTGAAATTCCACAAAAATAAGATATGGAAGATATTGATGAACTCAGGGTGCCTGAACATTCATGATCCATCAACAATGGAGCCCTGCCATCTTACAGGTTTATAAACATATATATTCTTCTAACCATGTGTAGATTGGAGAAAAATCGTCATCACAAGAAATCAAAGTTCATCACATGTGACGAATAAAGACGCTGCGCTACTCACAAATACTATTGTGAGTCATGGTAAGTTTGATCAAGAAAGGTGAGAAAGTCTTGCTCATAGGCTTAAAATTTGATGAGTAGTTATCCTATTGTATTCCACTGTATATTTACTTTGAATAATCCATACATCTACTCCATCTCATATCAAATCCATAGCATGTTTAGATTCTTGCACACATACATGTCACTTGCATTCTTATCTAAAAATAAAAAAATTGCTCACCGTGATCATGCTCTATCATCTCTAATTGAGTAAACCTGCGGAATCCTTCATATTTTAATTATGCATAAGAAATACCAACAAGCATTTTTAGCGCCGTTGCCGGGAAAACAATTGGCGTAAAGGTTTTGATATTGATCTTGATATCTATTAATCTAGTCTACTACTAGCTTTAGTAGGATTACCCTTGTTTTGTTGAGTTGTAGAATAAGCAAGCTATCAACCATTCCAACCTTTTAGCGAAATTCCACAAGAACAAGACATGGGAGATATTGAAGAACTCAGGGTGCCTGAACATTTATGATCCATCAACAATGGAGCCCTACCATCTCATAGGTTTGTAAACATATATATTCTTCTAACTATGTGTAGATTGGAGAAAAAAAATCGTCGTCACAAAAAGTTAAAGTTCATCACATGTGACGAATAAAGACGCTGTGCTACTCACAAATACTATTATGAGTCATGGCAAGTTTGATCAAGAAAGGTGAGAAAGTCTTGCTCATAGGCTTAAAATTTGATGAGTAGTTATCCTGTTGCATTCTTCTGTATATTTACTTTGAATAATCCATACATCTACTCCATCTCACATCAAATCCACAGCATGTTTAGATTCTTGCACACATACATGTCACTTGCATTCTTATCTAAAAATAAGAAAATTACTCACCGTGATCATGCTCTATCATTTCTAATTGAGTAAATCTCTATAGTGCTTTTATGCTACTTTATTTGCTATAGTATGCTTCGGTTTGGAGTATCTTCATACATCTTTTAAGTGAAGTATGGTGCTTAGTTTAGGAGTGGTGATCTTAATTTCAAAGGCTTTTAAATTAAGCATGGTGCTTAGGTTAAGATATCTTCCTAAATCAAATTAGACATGATGTCTATGTTGATTTTTAAACTAAAAGTATGCTTTAGTAGATACTGGATATTTTGTTGGACTAACCCCTGCAGGAACATCTTAAATTCAATTCGGGTAAGTCAAGAGATGAACTCACATCATGAGATGAATCAAGGCATATGATGAAGTCTAATAACTTTACACAAAAAAAAAGACACAACTCATTCTCTATAGAAGAACTATCAAAGTTTATACACTTAATCCTTTATTACAAGTTACCTTTGCCTTGAACCATATAAAAGTGCAGCTACCAACAAAATTTGTTAAAAGGAATCTATGCTAAAGTAATACTAAAAGCCTATCTTTTTATTAGCATAAATGAAATTCACATAAATTATGGACCATAACCCACATTCCAAACTTGTTACAATTCTTCGGATATGTGTCCACTAACATTTTTGCAGGAAAAAAAGAATAAGTATCTATTCATGGTTCGAAACAAAAAGGAAGGAGAACAAGTGTATAGAAAGAACCAAGATGGAAAGAAATCGATGTAAGAACACTTCAACACCTTCTACACTTCACCATGAAAGTGGACCAATCATCCTGCAAGACATAAGGAGACTATTCATAGAATCAAATCAAGGTTAGAGATATTCTTCAAAAGTTATATCTTCACCTTAACCTTATTTGAAAATTTAAAGTAATGGTGAATTATTTAAAATACAGGATACAAATTAATCTTTAACTCCTTGGCAAATATTATCCATACCTTAAATAAATAGTATATTCCTCCGGGTATGTGTTATCTACTAATCTCTTGCAGAGAAAAAATAATAAGAGAAGCAGAAGTTTGGAAGAGTGAGAAAGGAGTACAACATATGAGACAAGATGCTGATGAACAAGTCAAGATGCAAGGAAGGGAAAGACCATTGAAATTCATCTACCCTTTACTATATGATGTCATCATGCTCCAGTAATATAGGTAATATCTTAAAGGTAAGTGGTCATCATTTTCTCTTGATCTTGGAGTACACATCATAGCACCATTATCTTGATCTCAATCTTAACCAAATGATCTTAAATATGATATATCTTATTTTTAGAAGATGATAGTTATCATATTAATCTTGATAATTTATAAAGATGAACAATCCTTCCATAGGTTAAGTAACTCTACTCTTTTATCTCGTAAGCTTAAATACCATATTTGTACTTTTAATATTCTCACCCAAGATGTAAATGAACAATGTGAAAAGACATCAATCTTATTGTGCCCATGCACTTGATCTCTGCCTTGTCTTTATGAGCAGAACACACTTCAAGTAAAGTGTGGGGAGATTACCCAAATTCTACAAGTGAAAGTTCTAAATAGTAACAAGGATGCACATAAGATTGGCTTTGAGATGCTAACAAAAAAGAAAAAAAGAAGGTGGCACCACCATTGGAAGCGCCACTAGTGGAGATACCACCTCAATCCTCATCCTTAGGAGCAAACCGAAGTACTCAATTAATGAACTACTGTAAGGAGGAGTCCAGTTCGGAGGACTCAAAACATCAAACCCTCACCGTAAGGTAACATCGGTAGTTATCCATATTTACTTTGAGTATTGCATGTTTTATTTTCTCTTAAGCATGTTTACTTTTCTGCATTATTATTACATAGAAAACAATAAAAATAAATAGATGTGCGTTAAGTTGTATTCATCTTAAAAAAAACTGGCAGCCCCATATGAGTTTTCCTTGGTGTGTAGAAGCCTATAGGAATTTTTACTATGGTGGCATAAAAATGTCAAAAATATCATGCATACATATTTTTCTTTTCTACATAAAAAATAGAAAAATTTAAAAATACTAGATGAGCATCCTGCTGTAATCTTGCCACTTGAAAAATATTTCTCAAGCTCTATAACACCCAATCCTCAAAATGGCTAACCATAAACTGTTTTATCCTAATCCGTTCCACAAGTTTTGGTGTTTTGTGAGAACTTTCTGCAGGATGACTTCAAGGGCTCATTTACCCAGGCGCCCTCATCTTCACTTGATGTACACCTTCTCGACATACGGTTACCCACTGTGCGAAGAAAGTAACTTCTAGAGGGATGAGATCGAGATGTCTCTGGCAACTCTTGCTCTCATAAGCTTGAGCTCCTCCGTCAGGATTACTCGGTTTTAATGCTCAACCATAGTAAACATCTAGCTTGGGGAAAGGGCATCCCCTAGTTATTAGGTAAGTATACTTACGCGATTATTGAGTCTGTCTTATAGTCATAAAAATACCAAAAATATATGGACACATAAAGGTCCATGTTTGTCGAGTCTTTGTGAGTCTTTAAAATATAAAACCAAATAAAAATATATGTCTAGTTATGAGTCAATAAATAGACAAGCTATAGAGATGATCTTAAAGGATAAAGGTGATAGCTCTTGAAGTACCTTGTTGCTAGACTTCAATTTTTCCAAGTTTTGGCTTAGACTGTTTTGGCATGATTTACTTTGAGCCTGAAACTTGTGGGTTGCATATGCTTGGGCTAGGTCTAGGTGATTGATTGATATGATTGAAAACGTTTGAGCTGCTGTTTATCTTGTTCTATGTGATACTAAAGTTCTAGAGATTTCTTTTAAAAAATGCAAAACCTTACATGATGAGCTCTTGTATGACAAAGCTTAGATTCATACCAAAGCCAAACATGATATCTAGGGTAGATAAACTTCCACATATATGTTTCTTGTCTTGTATTGAGTTCTGTCAACCTCTGTGACCCTTATGAGAGATTTGCCATACTCTTGAATTAAGATCCACTTACACTCCACCTACATATGCACTACTCTACATTGGAGTAGGTGCAACAACATGCCATCCCATTCCATCTATCCAAAAATATTTTGCTCCTACACTAGGAGTAAACACCAAAAATATGCCTATTAGGATAGCCACCAAATAAATGCTCCAAGTTCTTGTTGCTATCTCTCAAAAATCTTTAGTGCCAAAACGAGGTGTGAGCTATGCAAAAGTTATTCTAAAAAAAGAGAGAAAAGGAAAATAAGGAAAAAAAGAGAGTTAGAAAAAAAGGACAAGTTTCTGAAACATTAAAACAATAAGTACTTAGATGCCCGCCTCCCTGAAAAAAGAGAGGGAAAGAAGAAAGAAAGAAAATAACAAGATAGCTCATACTCTCTAGCCAAATTCTAAATTCAAAAGAGAGATATGTCTTCAAGGAGCAAGGTAGAATTAGGTTTCACCACTTCCAAGAAATATCCATCATATCCATACACTTGCACATCTTGATTCAATTGTATGACTTGTTTCTCTGTGGATCCATTGTTTAACTTTACAATATGTGCATTGCAAGTATGCTCTTTCATATTTTCTTCACACCTATGAGCTCCACATAAGCCTAAGTTGTAGGAAGAAAAGAAGGCATAACATCATTATTGTCTTAGTGATAATCCACAAATACCATATATACTAAGAGATTTGAGAGTGTCATACAAAGAAAGCTCTGAGTTTTATTTAAAAACCTCTAAAAACTCTAGAATGATAGTTGAATGAAGAGCTTGAGACATAGTGCTTGGTTGGATCTTTCTGTCTTTTGATTGCTCAAGACCCAAGTAAAAGCTAAGAAGCCTCATGGTCAAGGGTAATATGAGTAAGTTTGAATGTCAGCTCAGTTTTGCTTAAACCTAGAGGAGAATTTTTGTTTGAATACAGGTATACTTTTGAGGGGCTATAAAAAATTATTAAAAAGATATAGATATGAATAGCGGTTTCTAAGTTGAGCTTTGCTAGGGACTAGCAAAGGTTAAGCTTGGAGGAATTTATTGATGGTCATTAAACACCAAATATAATCCTCAACAATTGTATAAAATGACATAAAATAGATTACAAAGCCTAGTTATAGGATTTAATTCTAACGAGTTCCACGAGTTTTGGTATTCTCACTTGTGTTGCAGGAGTATACAATTTTCTTTCAAATAAAAGTATCTCAAATAAGGAATTGGACTGCATCATTGTGACGGGCTCATTGAGACGGTCAAAACGGACATATCATTTGCTATATTTGGAGTCCAGAATCAAAAGATATCAACTCCACATCGAAACATGCGCCATTAGGCCCTAAAAGGGACAAGAAAACACGTCGTCGAAGCGGAGCCCGTGTGGGGGTGGGCCCAGGCCGGCTGGCACTTGGCTTTGGGCCGGCCGGCACCCCCCTAAGGCCTCTCGCCTCCGTCTTCTGGAAGCTTCCTCCACCGTCTTTAAGGATGCATCTCCACCATACCTTAAGTCGGTTTGATCAAAGGGTTCACATTTCTCCCACCGGGCTATAAATACAGGGCCAGACCCCCTCCCTAGGAGCACCACATTATTATGGAGATGTAGAGACGTCCCTCGAAAGGATGATCTCTCACCTCTAGAGAATTAGGGCTAGACTTTGCAATGTAGTAGATTAGTTCTAGTTGAGAGTTAGGGAAAGCGGAGCTACGCTCAGGATCTGGAGAACTCTTCGGAGTTTGGTATGTCTTTGTATCTATTCTTTATAAGACTTATGCTTTAATATATTTTATCTTCTCTATTTACTTTTATGCATTACATTAAATTGGTTAGTATAGTTGTTATACTTTAGGATATGATCTCCGCCTGTATTAGGTGCTCTAGTTATCACGTGTGACTAGAGTTGTAATCCGCAGTGTAGACATGGAGTCTAGGCTATAGTTACCTGAGGTTGCGCCTAATTCTTACGGTTAGTTGTGGTAGCCCCAGAGGTGACAGCTCTGTTAGGCCCTCGTATTCCACCACGTTGGGGTTGGTGTTTCGTAGAGCTTTAGGCAGCCTTCCTCAACTACTTTCTTCCTAGTCTTATTCGAGAGTTGAAAAAGTACTGCTGCTCCAAAGTGCTATTGTGTGATTACTTTATTTACCATAAATTAGTTATATAGAACCAAAGTAATAGAGAAGTATTTAGTAACCTTAAACTCTCCCCGTTGTCCTCTTACTTTAGCTATCTACTCTTTTATCATAGAATTCTCCTGTGTGTGTCATATATGTATAATTTCTATCATCTATCATTTACCCCTACTTTAGTCTAGTTGGTGTATTAGTTAGCAGATATATGATGGTGAACTATCAATGTATTTATCCATTGTTTTCCAGTGGTAAAATATAAATAACGATACCTGGAATACTCCCGGTAAAATAATACGATGGTTATCTGTGCGCTTGCGGAATCCTTCATATTTTAATTGTGCATAAGAAATACCAACATTGCCTTGGGTAGCCACGATGCCGGCGCCTACATCGCTGGGGATCGAATCGAGGCGCGGACGGCCGGGCGGCAACGCCGCTCACCACAAAGCATCATCGACGCTCGTGGCGAGCTCCCGCATCGCGGGGCGTGTGGCGCAGTGGTGCTTGCAGATCTGGGGAGGTGCCGCACTGGCGGGCTCGCTACTGCAACTCTGGCGCTTGGAGATGCTAGGCTCGGGCTGCCGTGGCACTGCGCTTGGAGATGGTGGAGAGGTGGAGCGGCCATACGCCGCCGACGGCAACCGTCTTGCTGCATCTCGGATCACCTAGACCGGCAACAACCTCCCCGATCGATGTCGACATGCTCAAGCTGGATTGGTATGCGGTTGCTTATCATTGGAATTTTAAGTATACCACTTCCTAATCGATGTTGATTGGAACCAATCTTATACGATTGCTCCAACCGTCACCTGTTGTTGCCTGTGCTGCCGTTCGTCGCTGCCTTTTCTTCTCCAATCACTGTCCCTGTAGATATATTATACCTGCTAACTTCGATTCCTTTCAAAGCTTATCATGTGCATGTGCACACGCATATCCTTTACTTGATCTGCGCCCAGCAGTCTTTGTGCTTTGCACTGCACTGAAAGTTTCCCAATCAAAAAAATTGCTTACATATGATTTTAGAACTTAGCATTAGGGGCATGCTGATGTTGAAATTGAAGTTAGCATTTAGTTTGGTCAGATTAATCCATGTTTGGCGCAAAGGTTTTTAGTTTTGTTCTTTGTCACACCCCAAAATTTTCATTTTGGGGATGTGCATAGAAAATACTAAATAAAATCCAGGATTTAATATTTTTCTAAAAGTTTTCAAGCTTTAGTTAAGTTTGTTATCAATTTAGCGAGTGAAACAAAACATTTTCTAAAACTTTTACCACTTAATATAACATGTTTGTTGCACTTCATGCCATTGCATAGTGTTTATGTATGAAAAATGAATTTAAAGTTTTTCAAATGCGCCTAGGGTTTGAATCAAAGAAAATCTATCTTGATCTTTGACCATGTTTCCATAACCTCAAACCCATGATGAAATCCTTCAAATCCATACACCTTGATCCTTGATCCTTGTTCTAAAAATCCTGATGGAGCATCAACCATTCATCTTGCCAAACATCCTCCTCTTTTTAGTGGACCAACACCAAGCCCAACCAGCACTCTAACTCTTCCTCTACCCTCTCCCACGTCAGCCCCTTGGAGCCTCTCAATCTCCCACAAAAATATCAAGCAAGGCATCAGAATATCAAAGCAAGACCCTTTGGCTTCCAACCCTTGGTCTCCCCTCACCTCTCCTTCATATATACCACCCCAACAGCCCCCTCACGCCTCTCCCCTCATTCCCCACGTCAAGAACAGAGGAGGGACGCCCCTGCTCCTCCTCATCCTCCCCCATGGATGCCCCGATCAACCGCAACGCGAGAAGGATGCCCCGATGCACTAGATCATCGTCACCGGCCACCGTTGATGCCTCTCCTCGCTCCACCACACCAATCCCCATGGTGAGAACCCTCCATCATCATCCCCATGTTCTTCTTGTATCCATCTCTGTATACCAAGTACCATAGATGACGTATGGTTGATCCCCGATGAAGATTACCCGTTGTATGTGTTGCTGTCCTCGCGGGCAGATTTGCTGTCATTGAAGGAATCGGCGTTCCCCGCTGTTTTCTTGCTCCAATCATCAATCCCTTTGGTGAAGTTGTAGATTACATCCTTGAACACACCTCTGTAAAATGGTTTTGCCATAGGAGTTGAGAAACTAGAGATATCGTCGTCTCCATGTCTGCTGCTCCTGCTGTCTTGGCAGATTGCAACTCTCCGTTGTGCTGGCGTTCCCTGCTAATCCACAGCCCAAATCACCAATCCCTTGAACTTACTTGTTGACAACATTCCTGCACATGATCCCACAAATTGGTGCGGCTATGCAATCCCCGACGGCCGAGATATCGAAGCCAAAGCGTCCGCGACCCCTGCTGTCCAAACAGCAATCACCCTGTTTTTGGCAATGGCGTTCCCGTTGATCCATTGAAGCTCAACGTCTATACTTTGGCTTGACTATCATTTATATACTTGCACACACCTATGCAAAGTTTCATGGCCATATGATCAAATGCGAAAGAGATATCATCCAGTTTTGTGCTCGCTGTCTCTGCTGCCCTGCAGCCGCGTTGATGCCGGTTGGCATGCGCGTTCTCGATGATTCGCTACTCCGATGGTCAAGCCCTTCAACCACAGTGTTTATCATATACTTATACACATATCTGCAAGTTGTCTTGTCCATATAAACCACATCACCAAATATATAAACATCATTGTGTCGCTGCTCCTATCATGCCAATTGCCATCAACCACGCAATGCCATCTTGTAATCTCATTTCCCCGACTATCCAACGGTCAAAACATCATGCACTTTTTCCACAATATACTCTATACAATACCTAGAAACCTCACAAAATATACCACCCTTTGGTCCTTTCGATAACCATGCAACCGCTCATCCTAACTACCGCTGGCCACCGACGTGCGTGTCTAGGATGCCTCAGCAATTCACCGTGTTCCCCGCTCTGAGTCCTCCTACATGATCATGTGTCTCTGACTTATCATTTTCATAGTCGTTGCTACCTGCCGCTATCCGCCACCGAGTATTCTCAACCAATGCACCATTAATAATAATCCTATTTTCCTTTGATCTTGAATCTACCATAGTGCATTGGTTAATAATGACATGTTCCCAAGTAACCTATACACATAACCAATCCTTATTGTTCTGGTGTGTATGTTCCTTCTAGTATAAAACCCACCTTGCGTACCTAAATCCAATCATTTCCATCTATACCTTTCAACTTTCATATCCTTTAATTGTGGCTTTCGTTTCGGTTGTTTTGCGCTCAAGTGATCGTAGTTACAAGTCCTACGTGTTTCAAACCTTTATGTGTTTCTTTTATAATGCTTGGTGTATTGTTTCTAGGTTTGTTTAAGATGCTTGTGCTGGTTGATGCTATCGTTAGAGGTGGAGCTGTGCAAGGATGATCCGGAAGGAAAGGATGGAAAGTTTGTCCTACTTTTGGAAGGCAAGTGTAACATGAGTTCTTTGCTACCTAATAACCATTTAATCACTTTCATATGCATGTGTCTAATATAATAAACCCCTAAGGACTTTACCTAGTACTTTTGTACCATGTTCCTTGTTACCCTGGGTTGATGCATATGGATAGCTTTGCTTAGCTTGCAATCACCAAACCTTATAATGTTAATTCTGATTAATGATGACTTATGGAATCAATGGTTAAAAGTGTTGCTTTTGAGCAACATGGACAGAAGGGGGCTAGAGCATTGGGCCTGTTGGGTGCTCTAGTCGGCCCTCCATAAGGACTCAATCTTAAAGCGGCCACCCCAGACATCCGTACAACCATGAGGACTATATGGCTCGGTCTTGGCTAAGTAACTAGATTTCTCTAGCTTGTTAGTGGTTACCGAAAGGCGCAAGAGGGGGGGCCTAGGTTGCAGAATGGCTTCTTGCCCGTCAAGATGTGTTCTTTGGGCTGCGGTCATTTGTGCACTAGTCTTGAAGGGGGGCTCCATTCGCCTAGTCGCTGAAACCTCGCGGCTACTAACTTGTTAGGGTGTCTTTGGAAAGGCCTCGTAGTGAACCCCCGCCGACTTACCTTGGAAGTGAGTCAAGAGGCCGATCACCTCGGGCATATGGGTAACACGACTCATGGTGAAAGTGTACGACCTCTGCAGAGTGTAAAAGCGATATATCACCGAGCTCACGGTCACGAGCGGCCTGGATCCTTTCGAGATAGATGGTTCGGTGGAGGTTATGGATGATGATGATGATTAATCCTTGATGATGATAATTATATATATTCACTTGGGTGCTAAGCATAACCTAGTAACTTAGGTCCTATAAGTAAATTATGATCAACTAAAAGTGCTTACCGCAGTTGAACCGTGTCTAGCCTTTTGAGCCTTGCATCCCCTCATGTTATGCTTGCTGAGCATGGTGCGCTGACGCTTGCTTTACAATCAACAAAATCCCGGATGGGTACCAGATTGCGTTTCAAGTGAGGTGTTTCCCTGAGCTATTCCAAGATCAAGCTAGGCGAGTGCTCTCCCGATCAACCGTCCCCTCAGTGGAGTATGGAGACCCAAAGATAGAAGATTAAGGATAGTTCCGCTATGCTCTGTAATAGATGTAAGCTTTGTTGTAAATATGTTTCGATATATAATAAAGCATTGTCTTTGATAATCTCCATTTTTGTTGCTATATGTGTTGTGTGGACATCCTGGGCACACATATAGTTAGCGCTCGGTATTCTTTGGAAAACCGGGTGTGACATTCTTCCATTCAATCAGAAGTACAAATGTTGGATTCAGAAGTTTTATATAGCTTACAATTCAGAGAATGTTCCTTGTTGGTTTAATCAATTCTTTGAATACTTAAATTCACAAATCACAGAAAAAAATTTAGTTCTAGGTGTACCTTTCTGCAATGATTTCCACTTCAAGTTTCTGAGTCTACTGGTCCCCAATTCCACTGGAGCATGTAGAGTTTCTTCAGCACTGAAATCGTTCGGTACCTGTAACCTAGCACCGAGAGGGAGGATGCAATGTACTCTGACATTGATTCTAGGGTCTTATTTGATCTGGCTGTTGCTTTCATTGGAACAACTGCATAATACGATTGGTCTTTGTATGACAAAAAGCTATACATAGTTTGCAGTTGGCAGTAGCACTACAATTATCTATAAACTATTTTTTTACTAATATTTTTGTTGTCCCTAGCAATGCACAGGCTCAGATGAATTTTGGACAATATTCATGTGCTTGGGCTCAGCAATTAGCATCGATGCTGGTTGCCATGTAGCCATAGGGCAGCACACGCCCGCCTTTGCTGTGGGCGCAACATTGAAGCAAGGGAGCCGAGAGGGGCCAGCTCTTTGCCCAGACAGGCAAGCTGCACTAGCATCACAAGTAGTCTCAACTCTCAGCCTCCCTTGGTGCTGCCTAGGTCACTATCATTAGAGTGACACTTACAATTCTGATTTAATTTGCCTTTATCATTCTGATTCTACTGACCTAGATGTATACACATGCATTTAGTATATTCCTGGTGTTGACGGTGGATAACGTCAACTTTTATTAGCACTTTGGACACGAAAGGATATATGAATACACACTAGTCTAGGGTTTTAACTGACAATTTCCACGAGTTTTGCATATTCTATATATTCTAGGGATTACTCCAAAAAACCATAAAAGAGGGATTAGAGTGCATAATTATCATGAAACTTATCCGCGAAGGCAAAGATCGTTATCGGGACGTGGGAAGGATCTAGAAGACACCCGAAGCAACGGGACCGGTAGAGGACACTAGGTGGGACCGGCCGGCCCCACCATGGCGCTGGGCGACGCCCCCAACTAGGGTTTTGCCCCCTCTTTTGGAAGTTTCCTCCACCGCCTCCCATGATGCATTCTAGCCCTTGGTTAAGTCGGTTTGATCCTGCGGCACACGTTCATCCCACCGGACTATAAATAAAGAGGCAGACCCCCTCCCTGGAGAGAGACCATCATTATTCATCAAGGCCCCAAGCCTTCAAGCATCAAGAAGACTTCTAGTTCATTAAGAGCCTTCTATTTTATAGTTCTAGTTTAGTTAGATTAGAAGTAGATGAGTTCTAGGTCTTCATCGTGATCTGGAGCCCCTAGCGTTTGTCTAGAACGTGAAGTTCGGTATAGTTCTAGTTCTTTCTTTCTTATTGTATTTTTTATTATGATTAGAGAAACATTATTCTTAATAGTTTATATGTTCTTAATTGCAATAGTTATTTTCTACTTTGATTATATATCTAGTATAGTTGGTTTGATTTTGTTGAATTCATGTAATTGCTCAGTATAGCGTTTGTCCAAACAATCGTTGGGTAGATGATGGACAATATGTAGACGTGGTGTCTAGATATTCTGTTTATCTGCGAGTGCACCTTGATGTGCCGGGTCGTGTGGTAGTTCACGTAGGTGACAGCTGCGTTGATTCCTCTATAGTCCACCCCCCGTATGTGGGCAAGCAGACACGGTCGCGAAGTTGGGTGATGACTCTTTTTCACATCCTTTCTAGATGATGCCCTTTACATATGATCATGATGTAGGACTAATCAGACAATGATTGCTAGATGTAATTACACTAATTAGAGTTATTCATTGATGTAGTTATAGAATTACCTTAGACATTAATTCCTTAGTTTATCTATTGGCTAGCTATGATTATGACTAGAAAGTGCTCTGATATTTATCTATCATTTATGATGCTTGATTATACTTATCACCTATATTTATCTATATTTATCTTGTGACCTCTGCCTGTTATAAGTAGATTAAATGACATTGGCAATATCACTTATTCATCGTATATATAGTTGATATCAATATAATAGATTAGAGTTTATCCAGTCCTTCCAAATGGTATAAATATAAATTGACAATCTGGTAGTACTCTAGGTAAAATACTACAATAGTATAATTATCTATCCACTTGCAGAATCGTTCTTAGTTTATATCTATATTTACGCCTAGTCTCATAGAATAATATATACAATAAACCTGTATTTATCCTTAGCAATTATAATTAGGGATGACAACCTAATTCATGCTTAGGGATGTTGGTGATAGATAAAGTGGCTAGTTGCTAATTACAAGTTAATTTAGTACCATGTGTTTCTAATCTCATTAATTAGTAATGACGTTAGAAATACCAACAAGTATTTTTGGTGCCGTTGCCAGGGAAGGCACATTAAACTTAGAAAATATGGATAACATATATATAATGGATAAGATTGTATTACCGATTGATTTTAACTCAAATAGGTACACCCTTATTTTTTTTATCATTTGCTTATCTTACGCAGGTGATGAATGAATAGTTTTTCTCTTCCAAAGAACTTCACTGACGATCCGGAGAAACTCCTTAAAAAGAAGAAGTTTGTAGAAGCAAGGAACAAATTCGAGTCACCATCAAGAACACCCATTGCTGCTCAAGCTAGCTCTTCGGAGGAGCCAGATCCAACACTGGAAGAAGAACAAATAGGAGAAAATTTAGCTCCTGTGTTCGAAGACATGGCTGAGAAGACACTGCGTGAGTTCTCTGCCCCAACAACAGCAAATATCCGGACTGACCAACAAATAACACCGGGAGAATGGATTCGAGCTGAAGCCTGCTCTTATCACCATGGTTCAAGCTAGTCAATTCTGTGGAAAAGCTCATGAAGATGCAAGTGCACACTTACAATACTTCCTAGAGATCTATAGCACCTTCACGATAAGAGGAGTACCAAGAGATGCCATTTTACTCCGTCTTTTCCAACTTTCACTATTGGGAAAAGCTAAGCAGTGGTTCTACATCAACAAACACAAGAACACCACATGGGACCTATGCTCTGCTTTTCTGGCAAAATTCTTTCCTACAGGCAAGACGAAGACTCTACGTGGGAAAATTTCAAGTTTTTAATAGCAACATGACAAATCATTCACTGAGCATGGGAAAGATTTCAAAATTACATTAAAGACTATCCTCATTATGGAATAGAGGAGTGGCTATTAATACAGACCTTGTACCACGGGCTTATCTCTAGCACCCGTGAGTCTATAGATGCTACAGCCGGAGGAGCTTTCTTGTCACTTAAGCTCTTAGATGCTAAAGCACTTGTTGAGAAGATGGCCTTAAATTCGAGCTGTAATGAAGAACGTACTCAATCTCGCAAGAGAGGAGGAGGTATCCATCATCTCAAAAAAACTAACATGGTCACTGCCAAGCTAGACCTCATCATAAAGAAGCTAGATATAGAGAAGAAGGAAGTTATGCACATTGATGATTCCCATATAACATGTGAAGAATGTGGAGATTATGGACATTCAGCTGTCAACTGCCCTACACTGCAAGAGGATGTGAACTTCATCAACAATAACACCTATTATCGTCCTCAGCAAGGTCAAGGATAGAACCGGCCAAACCAAGGATGGAATCAGCAACCTCAACAAGGTAATTACCAAGGTAACAACCAAGGTAATAATAATTATAATAATTATAATCTTCTACCTTTAAGAGATTTGGTTGTTGGTTAATCTAAATTGTTAGATCAAATATCTAGAAAGATAGGCTCTAACGTTAAAGCATTAAAAAATATTAATATTAGAATGGATACCTTTGCTTCTGCTATAAAGAATCAACACAACTTTAATAAAATGTTAGAATCACAATTAGCTCAGTTAGCTGCTGCTGTCCCTCCGTTTGAGAAAGGTAAGATTCTGGACCAGCCAGAAGATATAGAAACTGCTAATCTTGTTGATATTCACAATGCAACCCAATATCGTATTGAGCCTGCAGATGTACAGTGGATTGACCACTCTCTACCTGAGAAGATGGGAGACTCTCGAAGGCCTGTCATTCCTATCTCTATAGGATATCACAACTTTCTAGAGGCTATTTGCGATTTCGGCGCAAGTGTCAATATTATGCCTAAGGTAATTTATGAGAAAATATTAGACGATCCCTTGTTGTACACAAATATGCGTTTGCAGCTTATAGATTAGTCCATTTGCTACCCCGAGGGAGTACTAGAAGAAGTTGTCATTAGAGTGGGACAATCATATGTCCCAGTTGATTTCGTGATCATAGAGACAGGAGTAGATGAGAAGCCCCCCATAATTTTGGACAGACCATTCCTGTGCACAACTAAAGCTACCATCTATGCGGAACATGCCAAGATCATCCTATCCATCAAGGACAAGAAAGAAAGATTCACGTTCAAGAACCGCATCTTGAAAGCTCCTACAGCCCCGAAGCAATTCCATCAACAAGAAGAGCAACCACAGCCAGCAAGGCTTAAAAATAAGAACAATAGAAGATGGAGGAAGAACAAGCCCCAGCATATACCTGAAGGAACCGCTCAACTAATCACTGCTCTCAACACAGAAAATGATCATATGCTACCCCAACCATTCCCAACAAAGAGAGGTGATCCTGGTATACCGATTATTGAATGCACAATTAAAGACACCACTTTCACCAACACCATCTGTGACACTGGATCAGGCTGCAATGTAATATCCAAAAAGGTATATAATTTACCTCTATGCCCAACATATATTTAGTTGCAGATGGTGGATCAATCACTAAGATTCCCTGAAGTTATGGTTAAAGATGTCATGGTAAGAATTCAAGACAAATATATACTTGCAGATTTTTCTAGTTCTTGATATGCAGGGAGACGATGAATCTCCTATCCTTCTAGTAAGACCATTTCTCTACACAGCCGACGCCATTGTCTACATTGGATCTAGACAGATCCACTTCAACCTACCCACTAGAAAGATACGCTGTCAATTTAGAACACTTGTTAACCATGAGCAGAACAAGAAGCAACGTAACAGGAGAAGACGCCAAGCCCGCCGTCAGGCTATCCAGCCTCACTGTGGATGGGAAGAATTTCTTGGCAAGATTGTGAAGTATGAAGACTGCTATAAGGAGCAAAAAAGAGGTCATACAAGCACTACGATAGAGTGAGTGAGAAGCGGAAGCTGAAAGGATAGACCAGATTGATAAGGCAGAAGAAGAAGAGATCCGAGCATAACTAGAAAAGTGAGAGAAGAAAAATAAAACTGAAGAGCTGAAGCTAGAAAAGAGAGAAGCAGAAGAGACAGAAATGAGATGGAAGGAGAAAGAAGAAGCACCTGTTACACTACCACAAGATAGAAAATTGACTGAGGTAACCTCAGACGATGAACCTACTGAGTAAGTATTCTCCTTTATCTAAGTCCTGTCGGTAGACTTTAAATTCCGTACCCTAACCATAAGGTTAGAATGGTAGTTATCTAATTAAGTTAGTATTTATTAGTATATTTTACTTCAACACATTTAGTAGCACATTTATTTCTGCACATTAAATATAAAAATAATAAAATATTTACTGCTTTATTTACTGCATCACAAATACGGAAGCCCCATGTGAATAAATTTATGGTAACCCCGTAGGAATATTTATTGTGGCGGCATAAAAATAAAAAAAATAGCATTTGTATTTATTTCCTGTATTATAAAATTAAAAAATTCAAAAAGAGAAAGAAACATGAAATCCTCGCTAAAATCTGTCAACGTAAAAATTAGCTCATAAAAATAATCAATTACTTATTGGCTGATCGCTAACCCATTATTAAATTTAAGCCTTGAGTTTTGGTTTTCTTTGTTGGAGTATACTTATGCAGGAACAACATTATGACAAGGAGAGAGTCTATCGCTGGCACCCATCGGGACCGCCGCCGGTTAGCTCACTCAAGATCATCAACACTAAGTATTGCAAATATCTAGCTTGGGGGAGGAGCATCCCCTAGTTATCAGGTAACTATACCTAGACGATTATCGAGTCTGTTTTATATAGTCATAAAATACTAAAAAATATGTGAGCACATGAAGGTTCACTATAGTATTATAGTAAAAACCTAAAAATACCAAAAACATGTGGGCACATGAAGGTCCACAAGTTATAGAGTCTTTTGTTAGTCTATTAAATTAAAAAGAATAAAAAGATGTATAACTATTCAAACCAAACAAATAATTAGCTATATATTAGAGTATATTTAGAGAAGTCCAGACTAGAGCTAATTAAAAACTTGATGAACATTAAAATTTTATCTTGGAGATGATGAATAGTTGCTCTGTTGTCATTCTTTTTTCAAATGCCTAGTTGTCAACCTCAGATTCTTTTGAGTTTTGAACATTGTTGTTTTAATTTAAGAATTTACTCTTAATCTGAAACTTGTGGAGGCATAGGCTTGCTGTTGACAGTCATTATTGTATGAAACCAACTGTCAACTAGCCATGAAAAGGATACAATTATGATCACCAAAGTAGATATAGGGTTTACACCCACGTAATTCCACGAGTTTTGGTGTTTCACTGTTTCTGCGCAGCGTAAAAAGCGGAAAAGACGCAACCGCGAGAGCTTATCGAACGTTAGAACGGGTAAACGGACACCACGGCAACACAGGGAACATTCTAGAAGAGACGAGAAGGCACCACGCCCGGTTCGCCCGGTTCGCTCCACCGCCTTTGAGGGTCAATCTCAGTCGCATATCAAAGTCGGTTTCATCCGATGGCTCACGATCATCACCCAGGGCTATAAAAAGAGGGCAGGACCCCCCTGGGGGAGGCACATTCATTCATTCCTCATTCGAAGTCCGATCATTAGCCAGAAATCCTAATCAGAGCTCCTTAGCTAGGGCCTAGATAGCTAGTTAGAACTAGAGAGAGGCAAGCGAAGGCTTAGATTCCTGAGCCATCAAGAGCTTGGATTTGGTATAGTTCTTACCTCCTCTCACCTTTGTTCTCTATCATTGTATAGTTATATGATTGCTACAATTGAATTGATGAATACTTATCTACTTATATTCATAGTTATATTGTTCTTTGTCTATTATGGTTATATGCTTAGTATAGCTAGATTGACATTGTACTTATTCATAGGTTTGTATAGCGCTCATCTAATTGATTGTTGGGTGAGTGGTAAACATTGTGTAAGCATGGTGCTTATACGTTGTTTATCTACAAATGCACCCTATAGGCCGGGCTTGGTAGATCGCGGGTGTGACAATCCTATTGAGTTCTATGTAGTCCAAACCCCATTTATAGGCACAGTAGAGCTTTTTTACGAAGGAAGGGCATGCTATGTTCTTAAACTTTTCTAGTATATCTATTATGAATATATATAATGCTAACCTTAGCTATAACTACTAAGTGTACTTGCACTAACCATAATATGCATTGACATGTAGCTAGGAATAACACAGAAATATCTCTTGATGTTCTACTAGTAACCCTAATGATATAGCTAGGAGTTTCTATCTGTTTATACTGATGATTATATACTTATCTTATCATTTATCTTGTGACTTACCCCTGCATTGAGTAGCAAGAACATGGTTATGCCTATCCATTACACTCTAGGTTAACACACTACCTTTACACGAGAGCCATGTAGACTTTCCTTTGGAAAAATATAAATGACAACTCGTAATACTCCGGGTAAAATGCTACAATGGTATTTGATCTGTGCACTTGCGGATACTATTTCTATATTCTAAATGGTGGCATGATTTAATACCACACCCCTTGGTGTTATGCTGGGGATGACAATTTGGCACTCTAGTAGCGATGCTCTGCTTACAAGCATGTTTAGCGCTGTTGCTAGAAATAACATTAAGAGGTGTCAACAAGTATTTTTGGTGCATTGCCGGGGAAGGCAATTGGCGATTAAAGGGATAGCGATAGACCTAACAAACTAATGAGATAGAGGAAACCATAGACCCCTACTCAATATAGGCTTACCCTTGTGCTCTCTATCTTTGTGATATCTTATGTAGGGTAATGAATGAGTGGTTTTGATCTGCTAGATAACTACGTTGAATATCCAGAGAAACTCTTTTGAAGAAGGAAATTCTAGCAAGTGAGGGAAATCTTTGAATCTCCATCAAAGACACCCACTGCTGAGGTTCGTTCTTTGGAGGAGCAAGCTCCTATAAGTGAAGAAGAAGAGCAAGAAGAAGGCAACTTAGCACCAGCTTTTAAAGAAATGGTTGATAAGTCACTGCGCGAGTTCTCCGCTCCAACCACCAACAACATCCGCATTGGATCTAACGTTGAAGTTAGGGAGAATGGATTCGAGCTCAAGCCGGCTCTTATCACCATGGTACAAGCCAACTTGTTCTGTGAAAAAGCATATGAAGATACAAGTGCTCATCTCCAACACTTCTTGGAGATTTGTAGCACTTTCAAGATAAGAGATGTACCAAGAGACGCCATCCTGCTGCGTCTGTTCCCTTTCTCACTATTGAGAAAGGCAAAGCAATGGTTCTATGCTAACAAGGACAATCATACAACTTGGGACAAGTGCTCCACAGCTTTTCTGTCAAGGTTCTTTCCTATGGGTAAGACAAGTGCTCTAACGGGGAAGATCTCAAGTTTCCAGCAACAACATGATGAGTCAGTCTCTGAGACATGGGAACGCTTTCAAGACTATATATCAGAATGCCCTCATCATGAGATGGAGAATTGGCTCTTTATGCAAACTTTCTATCATGGGCTCACCAATAGCACCCATAATAATGTTGATGCTGCTGCCGGAGGTGCATTTATGTCATTGACCATACCACAAGCTACTGCTCTTATGAAGAAGATGGCCTCCAATCAAGATTGGAGTGAAGAGCGCCAAACAACCCGCAAGAGGAGTGGAGGAATGCACTAGCTCAAGAAGGTAGACATGCTGTCTGCCAAGATAGATCTACTCATGAAGAAGCTGGAAGACAAGGCCAGCCAAAGACAAGACATCATGTGCATCAATGATTCATGCATGACTTGTGAAGTGTGTGGCAATATGAGACACTCAGGCAACAACTGTCCTGAGACCCGTGAGGATGTGAATTTCATCAACAACAACAACAATAATTATCGTCCTCAAAATCAGGGATGGAATCAGCAAAGGCCCAACTACCAAGGTAATTTTCCAGGTAACTTTCAAGGCACTAATTATAATAGCTATGCTCAATTGCCTTTGAGAGAAGTGATCTCCAACTAAAATAAAATTTTGGAGACTTTATCTAGGAAGGTAGCATCCAATGATAAAATGCTAGAAAATATAAACACTAAAATGGGTAGCTTTACCTCTGTGTTAAGAACCAACTTAGCTTCAATAAAATGATAGAACAACAATTAGCTCACCGGGCGGTCATTGCTCCACCGACCAACGAAGGTAAGATTCCAGGGCAACCTTTAGAGCCCGAGACCGCAAATCTTGTTGATGTGTATGCAGGTTACTACGTTGAAGCATCGTCAGGATGGAAGGATGAGTCCATGCCACCTAAGAGAGGAGATCCAGGGAGACCTGTTGTAACACCCTGGTGTTATGGTCACAATTTAAAATCAAATTAAATTGGTCACCCTGCATAATCATTCTGCATTAAGGCATGGATGCATTTCATGTTTCCTTCTAGCATGTATATGTTGCATGTCATGTTCTATATGTTTCATGAGATGAGTCAAAGTTAGTGATTAAGAGACTTGGTGAATTTATATAGAAGAGTTTGTTTTTATAATTTAAAATCTTGTTCAAACAAATCTTGTTCAGGGAATCAACTTTGGGAAATGTTTATAAAATTGAGCTCCAAAAACTAAAGTCTAAGAATTGTTCTTAGCTAGTTGAGTTGTCTCTGAAAATAGTAATTAAGTTCAATTTCTAGTGTTTTGAATAAAATTTATCCAACTTTTGTTTTTGTCGGTGCTAGAACTGGTGGCCCTGGCCCCGACGAGTGAATTTGTGGTGCGTGTTCCCTGCTCCGGATGGTGTACAAGATGGACACAAGGATTTATACTGGTTCGGGCAAGGAAGGCCCTACGTCCAGTGGGGGTGAGAGGTACTTGTATTATCTTGCACCTAAGTGCTCGTAGGTAGGGTGTACAAGCAAAGTGAGAGAGGGAGCCGGTCCCAAGTCTCGTGATAGTTGAATGGCCGGGAGTGCGCCTTGTGTCAACCTTTCTCTCCGTCTACGGGCCCCGCCCCCCCTTTTATAGCCGCAAGGGAGTGGCCGGGCTTACAAAGAGTTGGCATGCGTGGGAAGCTGCTCTTCCCTCCCCGGTCACGGCCTTGGAGTCCGCCGCCATCCTCGCGCGTGCCAAGACCCCGACGTGGGCTTTGGCACACAGGGGCGCCGGCATTGCAGGACATGGGCATGGTTGTGAGAGGTCGCATCCCCGCCCCGCCAACGGAAGAAGTGGACGTCCCCTAGAGATCGACGGAGAGGCCGGGGGGACGATCCATCCCCAAAGCCAGCGTCTTTGTAGCTTTGACCCGCCTTGACTCCGAGGCCCGGAGGGCCTCGGCTCCTGTTGCCGTACATGATGTGGTTGGCACAGTGGAGAGCCGTCATTATGACAATCGCCGCCCACCCCGGGCTCAGAAAACCCGGGAGGGACTATTGCTTTGACCGGCGCCCCACTTGGCCTGACGGCCACCGCCTTGGAGCCTCGGTGACTTGACCTGTCAGGAAGATTAGGCAACACAAAGGCCCCCACGGTGGGGCATGGCCTCCACCGCGAAGGATAACGCAATCCCGAGCCCGGCGTAAGAGCCGGATGGGACGGCTCCCCATCCTCCGCCATCCGACAAGCACCGTGGGAAGGCGGGCGGTGGTTATACGTCGAGTCGGAGGCCCGGTTTGACCAGAAGTGCGGCGCGACCCGCCCGAGGCCTGCCCGCCCGCCAGCTCTCGTGAGGCGGAGAACATACTGGCCCGAGGCCCCAGCGGAGGGGGCTCGGGCGGGACGGAGGGAGACCCGCCCGAGGCCCCAGCGGTGGGGGGCTCGGGGCGGACGGGACGGAAGTCCGCCCGAGGCCCCACTGTGGGGGCTCGGGCGGACGGAGAATCGAACTCGCCCCGAGCCCTCTCGGGGTGGGCTCGGACGGGACGGAGGCCGGACGCTTGCCGTGGCCCGCATTCGAACAAATGAGAGGCCCTGCCGGGCCACGTTTTTTGGCGTTTGTTGGGCTTTCTTTAGGGGGCCGTTTATTTTGTCCCCCGACAAGAGCCCCCGAGCCTCTGAAGGAGTGGGTGCACTGCTCGAGGCCCGAGCGGTACTGCCTTTGGTTGCAAATGTTCACTCTGCAGGTGCGCGCCAAGCCCGGCGGGGTGTAGCCTTTTCGAGGCCTCGGAGGAGACCGGGAGGACTCCCCCGAGGGTTTGTAGTTAGTTCGCACGGTGTGGTTTGTGGTTGTCTCGGGAGCCGTGCTTTCCAATGGGCGCCATGAGTGCACCCGCCGGTGTAGCCCCGAGGCCTCGGAGGAGCGTGTGCTCGTCCGAGGTCTTGTACGTGTCTTTGTGGTGAAACGATTCGTGGCGCCGAGCCCCCGGCTCGTCGGCTTGTCCGGGGGTTCGGAAGAGTGTTAGGACGTCTTCTTCCCGAACCGGCTCGCGTTGGGGAAAGTCCCCCAGCCCTCGCAGCGTCGAGGGGGCCCGGTTGGTGCTTGGTCGTTAGTTTTTACGCACCTCGGCGTCCCTTCCGCAGGGAGGAGGGTGGACCTCATCGTGCTATCGTCGACGAGTGTCGAACACGACCGACCCGGTGAGCTATTAACGGGTGGATCCAAGTGAACCGCCTTTGTGCCCCATTCGCTAGGGGTTGGTCAGGCCCGAGGCGCGGTTCATAAGAGCCGCACAAAGTATGCTCGAGGCGGGGCTCGGGTCCCGTCCGCCGGGTCCCGAGGGCTTGATGCACTCCCACGCGGGATCCCCTACTCCTCGGCCGCCATGCCGGCCTCGGATGCCGCTATTAGGGCGGCCCGCTATGCCGGGGCTAGGTCTGTGTATGAGGCCGTCTCGAGCCGCCCCCCCGACTCTGTTGCCCCGAGGCGGCCGCCGAACCCCGAGATGGGCCGCCTCCGTTCCTCGGGCCGTAAATGGGCCGCCGCCCGGCTCCTTCATGGAGAAGGAAAACCGCCGTTTCGCCTCGTCGTGGGCGCGCTTTCCCAGCGGCAAAGGAGGTGGCGGGCCCCTTCCCCCGTTGTGGCGCTTGCCACGCCGCATGTGGTCGTGGGCCCCACGGTGGATGTGATGCGCGGCGCTGCGGTTTCCACTGTGGCCACGCCAGCGTGGCGGGGCCCCCGGTCTTGCGCTCCGGATCCTTTGTGCGGGGCGGGTCGCGCGGCAGCCGTGTGGCTCGCTAGAATCGCGTGGGCCGTGGCCGCTCGTGTGCCGCCGCTTTGGGTTGCGTGCGGTGTGTGTCGACACGGGCGTATCGTAGGTTGATACGCAATTAATGCAAAGACGGGAAACGCCAGGGTATAAGTACAGTGCGGCGGCCGCATCATCCTCCCTTTTCGCCTTCCTCGCCTTTGCTTCCTCCTCTCGCCATTGCCGCCTCGCTCGAGCGCCGAGGAAGAAAGAGAGCGAGGAGAGAGAAAAACTTGCTTGCATCCACCCCGCTCCGCCGCCATGGCGTCGCCGAGGCCCGAGATCGTCGGTGTGGAGGAGTGGGAGACGAGCTCCGTGACGTTGTCGGAGCCGGTGACGCCGTGGGGAAGGGGCTTCTCCGCCCTGCGCCGACAAGGCCTCCCCCCAGTGGATCGTCCGCCGGCCGACCATCTGCCCCGCACCCGCCTCGGGGATACGTCGTGAGTTTCACGGCGTTCCATGAGAACGGGTTCGGGATGCCGATGGCCGGTTCTTGAGGGCCATCCTCGAGTACTATGGCCCTGAGCCGCAACATCTCAACCCCAACTCCATCACGCACTGGCGGTGTTCGTCGCCCCTATGTGAGGGCTTCCTTGGGGTCGAGGTCCACCGGGACCTCTGGCTCCACTTCTTCGAGGGTGCCCTCTTCTTCAAGAGCGTCGAGAGGGGGAAGAGGATATCCGTCCGGCGTCGGCAGGTGCATGCTCTTTGCAGCTGGGGCTCGCCAGGGATTCGTATATCCGGCCGAAGCTGACCTCCTCCAACCGCGGCCGGCGCGAAGTGGTTCTACCTCCCGGACGACTCCGGCCACCCGCCCGCTTACACCGGAAGGTGTTCGACGCGGAGCCCGCGAGGTGGAAGGAGGAGATCATCCCGCAGGGGTCATCCCTTTGGAGAAGGTGTTCCGCCACAAAGAGGTTGACCCGGAAGGGGTTAGATGCGCCCCGCCGTCATCGCCGCCTTCCACCGCCGTCGAGTTCTGCCCCTCATGCTTAGGCAGCCTTGCCTGTTTGACATGAGGGAAGGCGGCCCCCGGGGCGGGGCGAGGATGTCGTCCGTCGACCTTGATCACGCCGAGATCGCCGAAAGGACCAAGAAGGCGGCGTCGGTGACCGACGCCTCCAACCTCTACAAGGTCGCGTCGACCCCACCCGTAATGCCGCCTCCGTGGTGAGTTTCTCGGCGGCGCGGCGTGGTCGGCCGTCGCTCGCTTCCTCCCCTTGTCCTTACTTTGCTCTATTCTTCACAGGGGCGGTCCGGGGAAGCCGCGGGCGCCCAAGCCCCCCATTGCCGCGGAGAAGGAGAAGAACAGGGGCCCTCGCGGAGAAGCGCAGGGGGGAGAAGAAGAAGAAGTCGGACAGAATGTCCGCAGCGTAACGAGCGGCGTGAGCTGGACAAGCCGCGGCGCCGGCAGCGGATGAGGGACTCCCCGAGAGCCGACGCCCTCCGACACCACCGGGCGCCGATGACGATGATGAGGATGACGAGGGGGGAGGATTACGACTTCCTCGGCTTCATGGAGGGGGGGAGAGGCTGAAGGAGTCGCCGGTTCAGCCCCCGGTCCCTGCGGTGATGCGCCGCAGGGAGGTCAGCGCAAGAGTTCCTCGGCCTCGGCGCCTGCAGCCGAGGCTGCATGTTGAACCCGAGCCGCATCGTCCCTCTCATGAAGAGAGAGAGTGGTCGCCGTGGCCGTTGGAGGACGCCGCCTCGGCCCTTCACTCCGCCGAGGCCATGGCTGGGGCGGCCGGAGATGTGACCCCGCGGGGGGGATGAGGCCCCTCCCGAGTCGCCCCGCGCCGACCGACCCTGCCGGGGCAGCTCGACGCTCTCGGGGCCGCCCGAGAGGGGGACCCAGGACCGCCGAGGGTGAGGCGCGGGCCTCGCCCCGAGAAGGCGGCGCGCCGCCGAGGGCCGGGCACTCGTGCCCGCGACCTCCAGAGTCGCACGGGGCCGAGGACACCTCAAGTCGGAGCCCCGACGAAGCGGCTCCCGCGAAATGATTGTACCCGGCCGCTTTGTCGGCGGGTGAGCATCTCTCCTCTTTAAATCTTCCATTGTTTTTGTTTCGTTTCTTCCTCCGAAGTCCTCGACCTCCTTGCCACCGTAGCCAAAAAGCGCAAGACGGCCCCGCTCCAAAGACCGCTTGCTCGCGTAAGCGGAGGCGACGAGTCCGGGTCGGCGAGTGCCACCGCTGCCCCGGCAAAGGGCGGTGTTGCCGACGATCGAGGGAGAGGCGGTCCGGCGCCGTTGACCAAGGAGCCACCCCCCGCCGTGACGGAGAGGGCGCGGCGCCCCGTACCGAGGCCTCGACGACGCCCGCCGCGGAAGTCGTGACGGCGCTCGCTTCGGTGACCACGACCGACATGGCCATGGAGGAGCGGGCGCCCGTCCCGCCCCTAGGCCACGCCATGACGCAGAGGTGGTGGAGATCCCCTCCTCGTAGGAGACCGCCCCCCATGCGGGTTGAAGAGGTGGCCGCTGCGCACGGCTTCCTCCGGTGGCGACCGTGGGGGGCCGCCGATCATGGGCGCCCGCCGAGGGGTCCTCGAGCCGGGAGGTGGTTCGCTTTTGGCGAAGCTCCGTGAGGGGCCGCCACGGATCGTCCGGACGGACCGCCGGGGACCCGGGCCGGCCGCCTATGTGCCGGACGACGCCCGAGCGCACTCGGTGGGAGCAGACCGCAAAATACGCTCGGGCGGCCGACGACCGCTTCACCTCGCTCTCGCCGATCTTCTCAAGGGACCTCCCCGAAATGTTGAAGGTATTACAAATGCTCGAAACCCTTACCTTAACACGGGTGCCCGGAGATGGCTAACTCGGCGGTTCTCGATTGTCGCAGGACCTCGGCAAAGTTCTCCCGAGAAGTCGCAGCTCCGACCGAGGGCCGGCCTTGACGAGGCACTCCACCTTCGGGCGGCAGGAGGCAAACCGGCCAAGCGTGCCGAGTTAGTTGCCCGAACGAAGAGAACGCCGACCTCCGCCTCCTTGTTGCGACCTGAAGGCCGAGGCCTCCGAGGGCCGGAAGCGCTCGTTGGAGCTCGACCAGCCCCGGGCTGAAAAGGAGGTGATGAGGACGGCGCTGCCGAGTCGTCCGACACCATTGGGACGTTGACGGGAGAACCCGTGAACATGGAAACCGATCACCAGCTCTATGTCAATGATGTCACCATGATGCGGGCCGAGCTTGGTCAAGCGCCGAACGAGGCCAACAGCTCGAGGTGCAGCCGGGCGGAGGAGGTGGTGCAAACGGAAGGTAAGTCTTATATTTGGGCGCCCATATCCTTGCTTCGCCGCTCAGAGATTGACCCTTGGCGGATGCGTAGCCGAGGAAGAAGTCGCTTGAGCAGCGGCGGCCCTTGTCGCGGCCAAGCAGCCTACTACTCAGGCGCGGCGAGCTCGACGCCCAAGAAGAAGGTCGGAGACGCTTGCACGGCGCTTGAGGCCGGGCGAGCCCGCCGGCAAGAAGAAGCCCGGCCGCCTGGAGGCGTTGCCTGACACAAGGGAGGCGCGCGTCCCGCCCCTTCAATCCCCGGCTTCGGACCGGGGTGTCGCACACCTCGGCGATGACCCTCTCCCACTACGACCTCGACCTCCCCAAGATTTCCGAGGGGCTCGGCGTCGCCGAGGACGAGGAGGGTCATGAGGGAGAGGTATTTGCCGAGCCGCTCCATCGGGTCAAGAAGCTACGTCCGCGCGGGCCGGGCACTTCCAGCACGGCTATCCTCCCCGGTGTTTCGCCGAAGGGGCCGACACCGCAGTGCCGACGCCCGGGGTCGGGAGGGGGCCGGATGCCCCCCCGCTGAATCCTCGTAATTCGGGCCGAGTGTGCCCGTGCAAAAAACTTGATTAGTATTTTGTTTTTTCGTGTCGCGTCTAAGACTTTGGCCCGTCGAGGCCTTATGTTTCTTATGCCGACTCTTTCGTTATCTCCGTGTTTCCCTTCCGTGGTGCTTTCGTTATTTAGTCGTATGGGGGGGAGCTTTGTAGCCGAGTCGCCCTTTTTAGCCGAAGGTAGGGATCGCGTTGATTGTCATGGTCCCGTTGCCTTTTTCGCAATGAGTGACTTCCCCGCGAGGCTCTGAGTCCCCCTTTTGGCCGAGGGCTGCAAGCGGAGGTACCGTAGCGCTTCGGGCGTAGGTGGCCTCGCGGCTTGGCCGCCTCGGCCTCGGGGTGACTCGGTCGTGCCCTTAACTAAATACACGAGACCTTCGGGAACGAGAGTCTACGAAGAATAGCCAGGAAAACGAAAAGGATTTTCGTGGGGTGCTTTTCGGAGGGGGTTCCCCCTTTCTAGCCCCCCCGAGGGAGGCTTGGTTTTGGTAAGACAAAACCAAGTCTCACCGAGTCCTATTGAGGAAAAAACGCTATGTCTTGGGGAAACGCCCAAGGACTTGGTGTTTATTAACGAAATGTACAAAGCGTATGTACAATGCTTGGAATTTTAAGGGTAAAAGCGACGTAGTCGTTGGATGTTCCAAGCGTTGTTGAGGACTTCGCCCGGCTTCGTTGGCGAGCTTGTACGTGCCCCGCTTGAGGACTTCGGGCGATGATGAAGGGCCCTTCCCAAGGCGGCGTGAGCTTGTGGCGCCCTCTGTTGTCTTGGCGGAGACGAGCACCGTGACGCCTTCCCGGAGATCTCGGACCCGGACCCGACGGCCGTGGGTAGCGTCGGAGAGACCGTTGGTATCTTGCCGAGTGTAGAAGGGCGGCGTCCCTAGCTTCCTCGAAGCGTGTCCAAATGAGTCCTCCCGAGCCACTTGGTTTCGTGCCTCGTCGTAGGCCCCCCGAGCCTTGGGGACCCAAACTCCAAGTCGGTGGGCATGGGCCTCGGCACCGTATACTAGGAAGAAAGGCGTAAACCCCGTGGCTCGGCTTGTCGTCGTCCCCGAGGCTCCGTGAGGACCGAAGGGAGTCCCTCGAGCCACCTTTTACCGAACTTGTTGACCTTATTGAAGATCCGAGGCTTCAGTCCCCGCAGTATCATCCCGTTGGCCCGCTTCCACTTGCCCGCTCGTCTGGGGTGCGCAACCGAGGACCGCACGATGCGTATCCGGTGCTCGCCGCAGAAGTTTCAAAACTTCGCCCCCGTGAACTGGGTGCCATGGTCGGTGATGATGGAGTTTGGGACTCAAACGATGGGTGATGTCGGTGAAGAAGAGCACCGCCTGCTCGGACCGAATGTTGGTGACGGGCGCGCCGATCCACTTGGAAAACTTGTCGATGGCGACGAGCGGATGGGTGAAGCCCCCGGCGCCTTCTTGAGGGGTCCTACAAGGTCCAGCCCCCATACGGCGAAAAGGCCATGTGATTGGGATGGTCCGGAGGGCTCGAGCCAAGCAAAAGGCCCGACGCTGTAGTACCGACACCCCTCGCAGGTGCGTACCACCTTGGTGGCGCTCGCCACCGCGGGCCACCGGTAGAAACCCCGCCGGAAGGCGCCGCCGACGAGGGGAGCGGGGCGGCGTGGTGGCCGCACACTCCGGCGTGGATCTTGCGAACGAGGGCGAGGCCGCCTCGATCGTGATGCATCGCCGCCGGACTCCCGAGGGGCTTCGTTGTAGAGCTGGGCGTCTTCGACGACGACGGCGGATTTCGCTCTTCTTGCGACGCCTGGCTCCTCGGTGAAGTCCTCGGGGAGGATGCCTCGGATAATCCAGTCGAGGTACGGCTCTCTCCAAACCGGCTTGGGGGCTGGCCTCGGGGTCTCCCTCGTCGATCTCCATGACCTCAAAGATCGGCCGCCGAGAGCGCCTTGGAAGGCGAGGGACCTCGACGTAGAAGGGACCTCTGATGACTTCCCGGCCCCCATCGGGGGTCGGAGCGTTCCTTCAAGTCTTCTTCCCGCCCACCGAATGTGACGGAGGGAGCCGAGAGGTCTTGGGTGAAGACGCCGGGAGGAACCGGGGGTTCTTCCGGCGATCTTGGCGAGTTCGTCGGCGGCCTCGTTGTACCTTCTGGACGACGTGGTTGAGCTCGAGGTCGTCGAATTTGTCCTCCGTGGCGCCTGACAGCTTTGCAAAGACGCAGGCCCATCTTGGGGTCGTGGCAGCTTGAGTCCTTCATGACTTGATCGATGACGAGCCGCGAGTCGCCCCCCCAACGCCGAGGCGCTTTGACGCCGAGCTCGATGGCGACCTTCAACCCGTTGAGCGTGCCTTCGTACTACGCCATATTGTTTGACGCCGGGAAGTAGAGGCGGATCACGCATCGCATGTGTACCCCGAGGGGGAGACGAAGAGGAGGCCGGCGCCGGCCCGGCCTTCATCGTGGGACCCGCCGGGTACATCGCCCAAAGATTCCGCCTGAGCCGCAGCTGGCGGTAGCCGGGTGTCCGCCCATTCTCGCGAGGAAATCGGCCAAGACTTGGGACTTGATGGCCTTCCCCGGGCGCGTAGGGAGAGGGTCTCTCCCATGAGTTCGACGGACCACTTGGCAACCCGTCCCCGAGACCTCCCGGTTCGAGGATCTCTCCCAACGGAAGGAAGAGACCACCGTCACGGGGTGGGCGTCGGTAGTGCCGGGAGCTTGCGCCGCGGGAGACCACCGCGTAGAGGAGCTTCGACCTGCGGGTAGCGGATCTTGGTCTCGGACAACAGCTCGATGAAGTAGACCGGCCTCCGGACCGGCCAGCCAGCGTTCCCTCCTCCCCGTCTCTCGACGACGATGGCCGCCCCGACCACCCTGGTGGTCGCAATGACGCATAAGAGGAGAGGTTCTCCTTCGGCAAAGGGACGAGGATCGGGCGCCGGTGAGGGCGGCTTTGAGCTTGTCGAGGGCCTCCCGGGCCTCGGAAGTCCGTGAGAAACGCCGGATTTTCTCGGGAGGCGGCACAGGGGGCAAACCCTTTTCGCCGAGCCGCGAGACGAAAGCGGCCGAGGGCCGCAAGACAGCCCCATGACTCGGCCGCACGCCCTTCAGTCCTTGATCGGCCCCATGCTCGTTACCGCGGTTACCTTCTCCGGGTTGGGCTCGATGCCGCGCTTGAGAGCGATGAACCCAAGAAGCATGCCTCGGGGGACCCCCAAGACGCACTTCTCGGGATTGAGCTTGACGCCGTGGTCGCAAGACACCGAAAAGCGATATTGAGGTCGAAATAAGGTCGTCGGCCTTTTTTGTCTTGACCACGATGTCGCCGACGTAGGCCTCTACGGTCTCGCCGATGTGGTCGCCGAAGACGCCCGCATGCATCGCCGATACGTGGCCCCCCGCCTCGAGAGCCCGAAGGGCATCGCCACGTAGCAAAGACATGCCGAAGGGGGTGATGAAGGACGTTGCGAGAAATGGCCGGACTCCTTCATCCTTATTTGGTGGTAGCCGGAGTATGCATCAAGGAAGGATAAGAGCTCACACCCCGAGGTGGAGTCGACTATCCGATCGATGCGTGGTAGAGGAAAAGGGACTTTCGGACATGCTTTATTTAAACTAGTGTAGTCTACACACATCCTCCACTTCCCACTCTTTTCCTAACCATTACAGATTAGATAGCCACTGGGTGGAACACCTCCTTGATGAATCCGCCGCCAAAAGCTTGTTCACCTCCTCGCCGATGGCTCTCAAGCGCTCCCTCGTCGAATCGGGCGCAGACGCCGCTTCACCGGGCCCGACCCGGCCCGGATATCAAGGGAGTGCTCGGGCGACATCCCTCGGAATGCCCGGCATATCCGAGGGACTCCACGCCAAGATGTCGATGTTCGCGCGAAGAAAGTCGACGAGCACGGCCTCCTATTTAGGGTCGAGGGAGTCACAGATCTTCACCGCCTTGCCTGGGACGAGGTGGAGGGGTCAAGTGGAACCTCCCTCACCCCGTCTGGACGGCTCGAAGGCGCCGGGCGTGGCGCTTTGGAGTCGAGAGCCTCCTGAGACGGCCATGGCCTCGGCGTGTGCTCGATGGCCTCTACGCCGCAGCTTGAACGCGTGCTCGTAGGGAGGAGCCAATGGTGATGACGCCGTTGGGGCCCGGCATCTTGAGGAGGAGATACGTGTAGTTGGGGACCGCCATGAACTTCGCGTGCACGCTGGGACGTCCCGAGGATGCCGTGGTAGGTTCCCCTCGAAGTCAACCACGTCGAAGGTGATGACCTCCTTGCGGTAGTTCGATGGCGTTCCGAAGACGACGGGAGATCGATTCGCTCGAGGGGCCAAGCACGCTTGCCTCGGCACGATGCCCCGGAAGGGGGGAGTTGGAAGGTCGGAGGTGCGGACGCTCCATCCCCAAAGCCAGCTAAGGGTGTCGGAGTAGAGGATGTTGAGGGCGCCGCCGCCATCCATCAAGACCTTGGTGAGTCGAACGTTGCCGACGACGGGATCCACCACGAGCGGTATCTCCCGGGTTCGCACGTAAGGTGGGTGGTCGCCGATGCCATAGGTGATGGCGCCGGGCCGACCACGGCAGGTACTAGGGCGTGGCGGGCGTACCGAGAACACCTCCCCCCGCGCTTGATCCGCGCGCTGGGAGAAGTTCGCCGACCGCCCGCCGATGATAATGAAGACATCATGAATCTTCTCGAAGCCGTCGTCCTCGCCTCCGTCCTCTTTCTCCTTCTTCTTCTTGTCCTCGGGCGGGGAGCTTCGGTAGAACCGGCAGGCCAAGTCACACTCCCCCATGGTGTGCTTGACGGGGAACTTGTGGAAGGGGCACGGCTTCTTGAGCAGGTCATCGAACGCCCGGCCCCGAGGGACCTCGGGGTGCTTTTATGGTCGGCCGCAATGACGAGCTCATCCTCTGGAGCCCTCCTCCTTCTTGCCTTGCTTCCCCCTCCGCTTGCCCCTCTTGTTCTTCTTGGCGTTGCGGGTTGCCGCTCCCTCTCCGCTCCTTCATCCTTCTCGCTTTCCCCCTATCGCCGGCACCGCGAAGATGGCCCCCACCGCTTCCTCGCCGGAGGCGGTTGGTAGCCACCTCGAACAGCTCATTTGCGGTGGAGGGCATCTTCCGCCCCGGCCTCGTGGACCAACTCCTTGCAGGTCGTCCCGCCTAGGAAGGCGCCGATAAGGGCGGCACCGCCACGTTGGGCAGCTCCTGGTGCACTTCTTGGAGAAGCGGCGAATGAAGTCACTGAGTGACTTCGTGGGCTTCCGCGGCAAATGTGAGGTCCCAGAGTTCCTGTGGCGCACGTATGTGCCCCGGAAGTTCCCCTACGAAGACTTTAACCCAGTCGCCTGGTAGATCGTCCCAAGTGAAGGTGCTCCAAACAGCCCCGGGGCGGCGCCGCCAGATGGAGAGGAAGGTTGCGGATGATGAGTCTCGTCGCCATCCGCCCCGCCTACCGGGCAGCCAAGCTTAGAATGTTGAGCCAAACCTCGGGGTTCGCTTTCTCCCAGTATTTGGCGAGGTTGGCAGGTTGGCGAAACCGAACGGGAACCGAAGCGCCGCGGATTGCCCGGCCGGCGCTGGGCCCGGGTCCGCTATCATGGTCCTCGCCGATGTCGCTATCGGCCACCCTCGCTGGGCCGCGATCGGTTCATCCCGCGCCAAGCGCTTCCCTCACGACGCTGCGCCGCCGCCGCTGGCGCCGAGGCTGCCGCGGCTTGTCCCGATGCGCCGCGAGCCGGCCCTTCGCGAGGGATCCCGTGGACCGAGGCCCGCGCCCTCCCGGGATGCCCGCGGTTCCTCGCCCTTCCGAGCGCCAAGGCGTGAGGCCGAGCTCTCGGGCTTTCCGGGGGCGGTCTCGATATAGCCCCGCATCTCGCCGCGGATGCGGCGCCCTTCTCGGAGTTGAGGGCTCGCATCGCCGGAGGAGCATGGCCGTGGCGGCGACGCTCTGCTCGCACGCCGGAAGATGGGAGGTTGCTCGCCTCCCACGCCGTTGACGATCCTTTCGTGGACGCCGCGGGCGTGCTTTGCCGTGCCGCCGGGGCTCGGGGTGAGCGCCGCGCGGTTGCCTTGCTCGAGCGCCTATCTTCTCGCTGCAGCCGAAGACGGTCGTGGGTCGAGCTTGGCCCCGAGGTCGCGGATCCGCTCGACGGTGTGCCGACGCTCCCCGAGGTGTGACCGCCGGGTCCCGCTCGCTTGGTGTTGCTACGGCCGGTGGGGTCCGCCGCCCTGGCCCGGTGGACGGAGCCGCTTGATCCACTAGGTCGTGAACTACACGGAGCGGCCCCGGCGCAGCCCGGGTCGCGATCCTGCCCTTCGCCGTCGCTGCCAGCTGCGCGCCGGCGCCGAGGTCACGAACCTCCACGCGGAAGCACCGCGCCGTCGGGTCGTACATATCGCCCAAACAGGAGCCTGAGTCGGTAGCCAAGGCGAAAGCGTGCTCCGATGAACCCCCGTCCGTCCATTCTCGAGGTGGCGCCGGATCGGGTGGGTGTAGCGCCGTGCCGGAAAGTGGCGCCGCCGCCCCGTCGATCGGTACTAAGGCGTGGACGGATCCGGCGGGGATGTCCGGCAGGAGTCGCTCAGTGGGCGCCGCGGCTGCGGACGCTCCGGCCTCTATGACGGAGACCAACGCCGCGCTCGTGGCAGCAAAGATGACCAAGCCAAACGGCCGGGCGTGGTGGCGACGCGCCCGAGCGCCCGCGAGAGGCGTCGCCCAGCCTGTAACGCCGCGAGGTCCTCCTCCAGTCCGTCGGCGTTGTCGGAGTCCGCCGCGGGCAGAGCGGCAGCCACGGCGCCTCCTGCACCGGGTCGGGAAGGATCCGCCGGGACCGTGTCGGGGGGTCCCTCGAACCCCACCGGGAGGAGTTCCATGTCAAACGGGACCCCCTGAGACACGAACTCAAGCTCACCGGCGGATCGTGGTCCCCTGCTCCAAATGGGCTGGTGGAGAGAAGAGTCGAGGTCGAAACGCCCCGAGAAGCGTCGTCGCGTCCGGCCGGCCATCCGGAAGTCCGGGCGGGAAAAGAGATGAAACACGCACAGCTCCCCTACCTGGCGCGCCAACCGCCGGTGCTAGAGAACGGTGGCCCCGCCCCGACGAGTGAATTTGTGGTGCGTGTTCCTCGCTCCCGGATGGTGTACAAGATGGACACAAGATTTATACTTGGTTCGGGCAAGGAAGGCCCTACGCCCGGTTGGGGGTGAGAGGTACTTGTATTATCTTGCACCTAAGTGCTCGTAGGTAGGGTGTACAAGCAGTGAGAGAGGGAGCCGGTCCCAAGTCTCATGATAGTTGAATGGCCGGAGTGCGCTGTGTCAACCTGTCTCCGTCTACGGCCCCCGCCTCCCCCTTTTATAGCTGCAAGGGAGTGGCCGGGGCTTACAAAGAGTTGGCGTGCGTGGGAAGCTGCTCTTCCCTCCTGGTCACGGCCTTGGAGTCCGCCGCCATCCTGTGCCAAGACCCTGACGTGGGCTTTGGCACAGGGGCGCTGGCATTGCAGGACATGGGCGTGGTTGTGAGAGGTCGCATCCCCCCGTCCCCGCTAACGGAAGAAGTGGACGTCCCTCAGAGATCGACGGAGAGGCCGGGGGGGCGTATCCATCCCCAGCCAGCGTTTGTAGCTTTGACCCGCCTTGACTCCGAGGCTGGGAAGGCCTCGCCCCCGTTGCCGCACATGATGTGGTTGGCACAAAGGAGAGCCGTCATTATGACAATCGCCGCCCACCCCGGCCTCAAACCCGGGAGGACTATTGCTTTGACCGGCGCCCCACTTGGCCCGACGGCCACCGCCTTGGAGCCTCGGTGACTTGACCTCTGGGAAGATTAGGCAACACACAGTGCCCCACAAGTGGCTGGCATGGCCTCCACCGCGAAGGATAACGCAATCCCCGAGCCCGGCGTAAGAGCCGGATGGGACGGCTCCCCATCCTCTCGCCATCCGACAAGCAATCGTGGGAAGGCGGGGCGGTGGTTATACGTCGAGCCGGAGGCCTAGTTTGACCAGAAGTGCGGCGCGACCCGGCCCGAGGCCTTGTCCGCTGAGGGGCTCGGGTGAGGCGGAGAACATACTTCCGTCCGAGGCCCCAGCCGAGGGGGCTCGGGCGGACGGAGAAATGAGACCCGCCCCGAGGCCCCAGCCGGGGGGGGGCTCGGGCGGACGGAGATCGAAGTCCGCCCCGAGGCCCCACCGTGGGGGCTCGGGCGGGGCCAGAACAGAACTCGCCCGAGCCCTCTCGCGGGGTGGGCTCGGGCAGGGACGGAGGCTGGACGTTTGCCGTGGCCCAGATTCGAACAGCGAGAGGCCTGCTGGGCCACGTTTTGCGTTTGTTGGGCTTTCTTTAGGGGGCCGTTTATTTTGGTCCCCGACAGTTTTGTTGTTTGGATTAATGCTTAGTATGTAATTGATAGCCCAAAGTTTGAAATGTAATCGTGCATGTTGCTTTTAAATTCTATGGGTATATGCTTTGCAATATATGAGTGACTTCAATTGTTTGTGTATGCAACATACATGTTGATGAGTGATCTCAAAAATGGCCTAGAATGTTTTAGAATGAAATATGAGTTAGGGTTTATATTTAACTTTTGCCAAAATATGATTTCCTGTGATATATAATGTCATTCATGCCTTTATCACAATGCTAAATGGCTTATATCATAAGTATAGGATTTATTCACTTTTTGATGTTGGGCACTAAATAAAAGTTGTAGTTTAAATTATTTGCTACAAACTTTATTTAAGAATCCAGGGCCAATTCCCATCCTATCTTGCTCAAATAGTGACCCAAATGTTGAATTCAATATGCAATTGGAAACTAAAAAGAATTTTGTCCCTGATTTTAGTTATTTTATTCAATGTTTGGAGGTGTGTACAATAGATTTTCATAAATAAAATGTTGACACCAGTTGCATCATTTGGTTGTACAAAGTTTGCACTTTGATTTCATAAAGTTGGTTGAGTTTGTTGAGTGTTGATTGATCCTTAATTAATTGACAAATTCAGCTAATCAACATAATCAGTGCTTTGTTTAACTGAAACTGAATTTCAGTTTCTTTTTACCTATGTTTGGGGGCCTGTAGATTGCAAACCGTTTGGAACTAGCTTGTGGTCCTTAAACCAAAGTTGCAGCCCATCTATAGTACTCTGTCATGGATCAATTGGTTTGCAAACTACTCCCTCCATCCCAAATTATAGTTCGTTTGACTTTTTTGACCTCAAGTTTGACCGTTCGTCTTATTCAAAAAATTTGTGTAATTGTAGTTAAATTTAAGTCATTCTTGAAGAACCTTTATTTGTAAATCAAGACACAACAAAAGATATGAAATTTTGCATAGTTTTTTGAATAAGACGAGTGGTCAAACTTGGGGTTGAAAAAGTCAAACGAACTACAATTTGGAACGGAGGGAGTAGCCACTTGAATAGAAAGTTAGAGAGGAGAAACAGGGGCTGTTTCAGTCGCCACGTCGGCAACAGGATTGGTGGGTTCCGTCGCCGACAACGTGCCCGCCGCCCGGTTCGCCGCCGTTGCCACGCCGTGCGTTCGAAGCCAGCTATGTCGCTACCGGCCGAGAAGAGTGGAGAGGCCATGTTCCCCGCCCATGCCGCTGCCGAGGCCGGCCAACGATCGCCATCCTTCTCCTCTCTTCTTCACTGCTCAACGTCGACACGACGACGGCCCTCCGTGCTTCACGCGCGCATGGCCACGCTCTGCTAGCCGCGTGGGCGAGTTCGCGGAGGTGTCGGTTACCCCCCAATACCGCCCTTGCCTTTAAAACCATCGCCGCCCACCGTTTTCTTCTTTCTTCTTTTTCCACCGTCGCCGTCGAGCCAGCGGTCACCGGCAAAATTCAAGTTGCCGTCTCCTCCTCAGCCCCCAAGCTATCCCCCTGCAGCCCCACCACATCTTGGCGACTCGTATGAGCCTCCAATTGCAGGCTCTTGCCGCCAAAATCGCCCGGCACGGCTGGTTCTCGCCGACGGCGGCGCCATAGCCACCCCCCCCCACCTCGCACGTGGCCAGCTCTCCGAGCCTCTCCCGCCAAACCAGTTTGCCCTATAGCTTTGCCTTGAGCCCGTGGTGCTCCTCGGCCCGTCCCTATGGTCGCTACCGCTGTGGACGCGTGGGAACACCGCCTTGCCCGCAGGTTCACAATCGAGCAAAACACTGCCTATAGCACTGCTCACGTAACCCAGGTGCCTCCAGGGGCACCTCGCACCGCGCCAAGGGCACCGAGGGGTGTGGCCGGAGGTGGGGAGGTCCCGGCACCTCTCCCTCGCCGCCAACGAGCATCAACCGGCCAGAACCGAGCCTCTTCGTCGTACGTCTCTTCTGTTCAAATCACGACCAGGGACTTCGCGCAACAATTGAGGTTTTAGAAGGGGGTTAACTGCACAAACCAAGACTCAGGTGAATAGTGCGCTACAGAGTTTTTCTTTTTCTTTTATGTGTTTTCGGCTGAAACTTTAGAAATTCATAAAAATTTATAGAAAAATCGTAAAATAGTAAATGAGGATGTTTTGGAATCCTTGTGAGAAGATCTATGCAGTGGAGTCATAATATGGTATATTCTAGTTCAAAGTTTTTGCTGTAAGTTTAAGCCTTTGTTAATTAAGGTTTTCTAGGGAAAAATTCATATTTGCTGTTGTAATGATCCTATTGGTGTGAATATTTTATGGTAGGCTATTCATATGATGCTTATGCTTAGATAAAAATTTCAATATTTATAGAACAGGTATCACTGAGTTATTGAACTACCTTGCTTAATGCCTTTTGAGTGGTTTTAAATGGTTTAGAATTAACATAAAAATGTAAAAATGAAAAATATATTTCCACTACTTTTGTATGATGTTATTGAGCCCTAATAACACATAACATGGTCATATGTTTACAGAAAATATTGAGTTTTGTATTTAACTTGCTTTCACATGCTTGTTAGTAATTAACATTTGTTATTTTTGTAATAATTCAGTTATGAAACCTGAGCATGCGACACTTCTACAATAGTCATGATTTAATATTATCTTTCACCTATAAAAATAGCAAATCCAAACTAGTTGTTTGGAAAGTCACCTAAAATTAATATATATAGTGAGTTATACAATTAGAGGATAAATATGATTATTAGATGCATGTGTTTGTTGTCATGGGATGCTTCTAATAATTATTGCTAAGTAGTGTGATTGCTTGGTTATGATATGAGTACTTGAATGTCTAGCTTAATCCTTTGCATGTGCTTAAGCATATTGTCTTTTGCAAGCTTACTTAGCAAATGAGAGATGAGTAGAGTATACACTTGTCATCCACATGCCTTGAATATTTTAATGTGTTTTCATGAGTAGCTTAATTAGTAACAAATAACTAAGTTTAAAAGAGATTAATGATCCATGCATTTGTTTGATTATGCTTAGCAGCATATATGGTTAAGCAAGGAGCTAAACCACACTTGCTTGCTGAAATGGCAGCAAGTTCAGGTTCTGTACAATAGATGTTTACATGTTTTAAAGAATATTTTCTGAAGGTGGTTTATATACAAAAGTTGTAGAGGACTTCCATATCTAGGTTTTACAAAAATTTTATGATTTTAGGACAACAGGTTTGGGAGTTATAGATTTTACAAATTGCCAATCAATTTCTGTTCACTTTCTGAACAGATCTGAAAGATCAGCTTGTTTGACTAAATTGATTTATGAATCACCTCTTGGTGATAATTAGAGAGTTATAGTGCTTTTCATAAGCCTTCTAGATAACTTTATAAGCTTTCCAAAAAGTCTAGGAACACTCTTTTTTTGGATGTCTAGATCTTCAGTTATAGTTAAAAGAAAATGATGTATGCTGCTGCCTTGTTTTTGGTTCTTATTCTAAGATTGATTGCCTTCATCCTTGTGACCCTTGTATGTATAAGGAATTTGGTTAATCACCTTAGTGGTGTAGCTCATCATGGCTAAAGCATCTTAAACTTGATTTAAGTAATAGCCAACTCAAGTTAATAGTTTCACAAATTAGTTAAGTAATAATCTTGATACTCCTTTGCTATAGTCTTTAGAAAGAGTTAATCATGTAATGTTTTATGTGACTTTTGGATTGATTGTAGACCCTAGATCATGCAACCTAAATGATCTTCGGCCACTTGATTCATTAATAATAATAATAATCACGATAGACCTATAGTAGCTAATATGTGCTTGCATCCAAGTTTTGTAGTAATTTTTCAGAGAGGAGATATGCATCTACTCTGTAAAGATTAAAAACAAATTTGATAATACAGTGTTGTCACCAGAGAAAGAGAACTGCACACATGGAACCTATGTAGCTTTCCTTTATTGTTATCCATATAAATCATCTCATCATGCATCATGTCACGCATGTCATTAAGCATGTATCATTTCATTTCATGTAGCACATGTGAGTAAGAAGAATCGCGATGGTCAAGTTTCAGAGGAAGTTTGTGATGATCCAATCTGAACAAGATGATTCCCCGAAAGATGCCGATGGCAAGATTAACCATTAATCTTCCCTGCAACACAGGCAAGCCCCGGAGCATAACCCACTCTCCCTGTTTTATAAATACTTTATTACACCTTAAGTCTAGTGTGATGTGCATTACGTAAATAGGATTTGGGTGAAACCATTGCCGCATGATTACCTTGATCTACAGCTATCTCCAAATATTATCCCACTAGTATGTGTAGGACATTCTCCTAAAATGCTTAGCCATGCTTAGCCCGGTAGAAGTCGGGTGATTTCCTGTCTCCCGCGAGATATAGGATGGATACTTGCTTCAACGGGATGTATATGCTATCCTGAATCATGAAAATGATGATAATAGGAGACCGGATGGGACTTGGCGATGGTGATCCTACAGGACATAGAAGTCTTGTATGCTTATATTTTTTTCGTCTGTGTCGATTAAGGACTGTACCGTATTCTGGATCTAGGTGTGAGATTGAGCGTACCTTCACATAACAGCCGAATAACTCATTTTGACTGTGAAACCGATTAGCTCGTTCGAGGTAGGTATTGAACCATTAGCATTACTGGGAGGAGAGCAAATGGTGTGAGGGGACTGATCCAAGATCCAGCAGCAACTACAGGCCATGGGTCGTTGGGGTACTGACTGGTGAGGCTCGAGGACCATGAGTTTTACGAAACGGTTCAATCCTATCTTTCGAATAGAGTGAATGGTGACTCGCGCGGGCGATGTACAAACTTGTGTGGGTGTGTGATACGGGCTCTACCCAGCTGGTGTAATCAATTCGAATAGCCGTCTCTTCCGGATAGTGAGAAACTCATGCCTGACCGCAGAGACGTAGTAAGAAATGAAACATTGAATGATGATGGAAGGATTATGTTGGTATCCCATCTATAATTGATTGTTTCTATGATTTAAATAATATGACATAGAAAGGTGCTAATGTAGTTCTAAGTGGATCAAGATTAATTCTGCTGCTAAAACTTAAAGTAAGGATTACTTTAGTAAGCTTTTTCACAAATGGTGCTAGCCATCAAACTCCACACATATGGTTTATCATTATCCTTGGAGTCTGTTTATTTCTTCTCCCTGACGGGTAAGTCTTGCGGAGTACAATTGAGTACTCATGATTTTATCCATCCCACCATGTTGCAGGTGAATTACTTGTTTGCAGATGTTGATAACTAAAAGCCGATGGGCACGACTACTCCGTATATGTTTCTCACCTATACTTCATTGGAGAATGTCAATTAAGCTAGAAATACCACTCAAGTTTTGATTTGGTAATTATTTCAAACTTTGTTTTATTGTAAAATAATTTAAAACTAAACTTTTATTTGTTATTTATAATTCTATTGTAATAATTTTTCTGCTGCAAACTTTGAGTATATGATGTGTATTTGCTTAATCGAGTACGATTCTGGTTGTAAAGTTTATTTACCAAGGTCATTCGTAATACTCGGCAGACTACCGGATTTATATACGTGATAGTATATGCGTGCCACCGTGATCAACATGGACATTCATACTTGATCATGTATAAATTGGTCGGTTCTCATCACGGTGGCATCGAGCAAGATTAAGCATAATACTATCATATACATAGTTTAAAAATAAAGTTTTACTTTTATAAAACTGTCGGTGTTTAGTCACCGATAGCCTGCCACGGCGTTTCCGCAGCAGTTGATTCGGATCTCGGCGAATACTAGAACTCGGCGGTTCACGCAAGAGACACTCGGTTTATTCTGGTTCGAGCCCTCGTCGTCGAGTAAAAGCTCTACTCCAGTCAGCCTTGGCCTTTTGCGTTGGATTGATGTATGATTGTGTGTTGTATGTTGCTTGTTACAAAGAGGGCGCTCTGGCCCCTTTTTATGAGAGAAAAGAGCCAGAGCCTTGGTTCTAACCTAGTTGGACTAGTAAAGAGAGTTCCGTTCCTATTATAGAAGTTACTTTCTTTCTGTCTAACTAAGATAGAACGTTATCTCTCGGAATCGGTCTTCCTGCTTCTGTCTTGCGGCCCTGTCTGGGCAAGAGTTATGCCGATAGGGGACCGTCTTGGTCCTGCATCGATAAGCCCCCGAGCATTTCGAAGTAGAACTCAGAAGCCAACTTGTTTTCTGAGTGATGCTTTGAAGTGGTCTTCTAAAAGCTTCCTTTCCTTTTTATGTGCGCCGTAGGTGCACTCATTGAGTGTAGCCCCCGAGCCTCTCGCTATTTATTTACAAATAGCTAGAGGTTCTTGAGGAAAGTGGAAAAAAGTTGACGGTATATACCCTGTAGCCCCCGAGCTTTTGTTCGAGTTGTTTTCTTAAAAGAAGTCGGATGAAGGCTTTTTGATCTTTTTGGGTCTTCCTTGATTGCCTTTTTCTATTGTGCACCTGAAAGCATCTAGGCCCCTAGTGGGTTTCGGTGATTAATGACAACGTAAGATTATTATGACTAACGTGTGTTTTGCAGAAACCGTTTGAGTTAGGTCATGATAATGGTGATTTATTGGGCGATCAATGGTGTTCATGCCCCGACGATCGAGATCATTTTTGGTTTTCAAAGGATGGACGACAAGGTTAAGGACTGCTAGTTCTAAGTGTCAATTGGCGTTGGAGAGACACTTAGAGTAGCTAGGACTTTATTTTTACCTTTTGGCCGTACTATTAAGAGGGGTTTGAATGGGTAACTTGACCTAGATGAGTCTAGTGAGATAGGTGTGGTGCACACTTGTTTATTCTAGTCCTAGGTAGCCCTAGAATTGGCCCAGAGATCAGTAGAGTCGAAGCCATGCGAGAGGTCACGAAATCAGGAGTCTTTCGAGCCATTTTGGCTTGACCGGACGCTGGCACATAGCTGACCGGACGCGTCCGATCAGTGTATGTGGGGTGCCGGAATGACCGAACACGCCCCGGTAGCCCGGACGCCCGGTGCCATCGGGTTCACGGTCCGTAGTGGACCGGACGCTGACAAGACCGATCGGACGCAAGGATCAGGGTGTCCGGTCACTACTCGAGAGGTCAAAATCGTGCAAAATCGGACCGGACGTGTCCGGTCAGTGCTCACCGGACTCTGACACGTGTCCGGTCATTGTGACGTCCAGCAGGTACAGTTAGCCGTTAACAGACGATCGGACGCGTCCGGCCGCCCCGACGGACGCGTCCGGTCGACCTTAAAACTGCCTGAAATACCTCTTTGTGTGGGTGTTTGTGTGGGGGGTATAAATACTCCCTCACCTCATTTAATTGAGGTCTCTTGCTCATTCCTACTGCTGAAGAACACCTTGTGAGTGTTTGAGAGTGCAAGAGCCCTAGTGAGGTTGAGAGATTTGCTAATCCATTGCTTAGGACCTTATTAGTGGAAAGAGAGTAGCAAGTGTGCATCCACTCATCTCATTAGGCTAGTCTTGGTCAAGTGAGAGTTCTTGCTTATTACTCTTGGTGATCGGCATCACCTAGACGGCTCGGTGGCGATTGGGAGCATGGTGATCATCCAGTGGTGATTGTGGATGACCCATCTCATCTTGTGAGCGGTTTTGGGGGATTCATCGCGTCGGAGTGATAAAGAATCATCCCGTAGAGAGCACTTAATCCTTGCGCGGATCAAGGGGGAGCTACACCTTTGCGCGGGTGCTCCAACGAGGACTAGTGGAGAGTGCCGACTCTCCGATATCTCAGAAAAACATCACCGCGTTCCTCTCCCTATCTTTACTTTAAGCATTTACATTTTCGCATTTACTTCTTGTATTTACATTGCTAGAATTGCCATGCTAGAGTAGGGTTTGGAACCTAGGGAGCATAACTTTTATGTCCTAGAGTCATAGAGAACACACTTCGGCACTAGGGGTGAAATAGACTAAGCGTTAGGCTTTTACCGTTGCGATTAAATTTAGAAAAGCCCAATTCACCCCCCTCTTGGACATCTTGATCCTTTCAATTGGTATCAGAGCCTCGTGCTATTGATTTAGGCTTAACCGCCTAGAGAAATGATGACTGGAGGGGATGGACCTCCTCCCATGTTCAAGGGTGATGACTTTTCTTATTGGAAGATTCGCACGGAGTCGTATCTTGAGGCCGTTGACCTCAATGCTCACCGAGCCGCTATACATGGTTTCCCACAACCAAAGGATCCCGCACGCCACACACAAGATGAGGAAACCAATGAGAAGTGGAATGCAAAGGCCAAAAACATCATCTTTAGAGGTCTTTGCAGGGAGGTGTTTAACTGGGTCCGGAACCACAAAAATGCCCATGATCTTTGGGAGAATATTTATGCGCTCCATGAGGGAACCAAGAGTGAGCGTGAGGAACGCTATCATCTTGTTATGCAAAAGCTTAATTCATTTGAGATGCTTCCTCATGAGAATGCTAATAAAATGTACTCTCGCTTGAATGTCATTGTAGAGGAGCTAAATGGACTTGGACTCACACAAATGTCATCATCCGTTGTTGTGAGAAAGATCTTGTGTGTCCTTCCAATTGACAAGTATGGTCACATTGTCACCGTGCTCCATCAAGGTGATCTTTCCACCGCTACTCCAACTCAAATCATAGGGAAGCTCAATGCACATGAGATGTACATGCATATCACTCCACAAGAAAGCTCTTCCTCCACTAAGAAGAAAGATTTGGCATTCAAGGCCAACCAAGAGAAGAAGAGCAAAGGCGAAGCAATTGAGATTGTTCTTGCAAGCTCAAGTGATGATGAAGATGACGATGCAAACATTGCACTCATGGTGAGGAAGACCACAAAGATGCTCAAGAAGCTTAACAAGAGTGGCGTCAAGTTTGACTCCAAGAAGAAGAAGTTCTTTACAAGTAGCAAGAGGAAGCCTATCTCCGAGATGGATTGCTACAATTATGGTGAACTTGGCCATCTTGCTCATCAATGTCTGAAGCCTAAGAAAGACAAGTTCAAGAATAAGTTTAAGGGCAAGAAAGATGATTCAAGTGACGATGATGATGAGAAGAAGAAAGACAAGCCATACAAGAAGAGAGATGACAAGAAGAATAAGTTCTACAAGAAGAAGGGTGGCAAGGCTTATATCGTGGGTGATTGGCTCACCGACATTGAATCATCAAGTGGTGGATCATCCGACGATAGTGATGATGAGAAAAAGAAGGTGGCTGCTCTTGTTATTGGGACTTTACTACCTCCACCACCTTCACCACCATCATCCCCTACACACCTATGCCTTATGGCCAAAGGTGACCGGAAGGTACAAAACTCCAATGATGATAGTGATGATGATAGTGGTAGTGATAGTGACAATGAATTTGAAGCACCTTCATATGATGAGCTTGTCACCTTGCTTAATGATTACTCTAAAATCATTAGAAAGACAAAAACTAAAAATGAAAAGCTAAAACTTGAGAATGAGTCTCTTCTTGCTAAATATGACATAGCCCAAAAAGCTAGTGATGAGCTTAGAGAAGAAAATAAGGTTGTGTCATCCTCTCTCAAGGAGCTCAAACAATCCCTAAAAGAGCTTAGAGAAAAACATGATAAACTTGAGGAGATACACAATGAGCTCAACACTAGATACAACTTGCTTAAGGAAGAGTATACAACTCTCAAAGTTAACCATGATAACCTTGTGCTTTCATATGATCTTTTATCCGATGAAACACATAATGCTACTAACAATGTTGTTAAGATTGATATAGCCACATCATGTGATGATTTGATTGTTGAGAGCATTGAGCAAGGTTCTAGTGGTAAAGGCAAGCAAGTTGTTGTGGCCGAGCATTATGATGACTATGTCAAGATCAAGAATGAGAATGCAAAGCTAAAGCAAGATCTTGAGAAGCTCTCATCCACCAACACCATTGTCATTGAGACTCAAGAATGCAACAATGAGATTGATCAAGAGATTGAGTCACTCAAAGAGGAGATCAAAAGGCTCAACTTTGAGAAGAGTTGTGCATTTGGTACTACAAGGGTTAATCATGATGTAGAGAAGCTAAAAGAGGAAAACAAGCAATTCAAGTTAGAGAAGGATCACGTGAAAGTTGGATTGCAAAAGTTCTTTTGAGGCAACTATCTTCAAAGTGAGCTACTCATGAACACCGTTATGAAGATGGATAGAAGTGGCATTGGTTTCTTGGCTCAACAAGAGAAGAAAGTCAAAGCTCAACAACATCACAATCCAAAGCCCAAGCCAAAGAGATGCTTTGAGTGTGGTCAAGAAGGTCACTTTGCTCATGAGTGTGAAACTCCACCACCACAACCCTTGCCCAAGCATGCTAGACCCTTTGCCTTCAATGCTCACTACATTCTTAGGAAGAAAGAAAGTGGAAAAGTTCAAGTCACATTCTTAGGTTCTCCCAACAAGAATAGGCCTAAGCAAATTTAGGTTGCAAAGTCACTAGTTGAGAAAGTTAAGGGCCCCTCTCAAGTTTGGGTCCCTAAACAACAAGCTTGATCTCTCATGTGTGTAGGTGAACTACAAGATTGGTGAAAATCATTGGGTTATTGATAGTGGTTGCACTCAACATATGACCGGTGATCCTCGTATGTTCACCTCACTAGATGAAGGAGTTGACAATCAAGAGAAGATTACATTTGGAGACAACTCAAAAGGCAAAGTACAAGGGTTGGGGAAGATTGCTATATCAAATGATCACTCAATATCAAATGTGCTTCTTGTTGCATCTTTGAGCTTCAACTTGCTATCCGTTGGTCAATTGTGTGATCTTGGCTTTGAATGTTTATTCATTGAGAAGGAAGTGGTTGTGTCAAAGAAAGATGATCATCAAGTGATATTCAAAGACTTTAGATACAATAATCTCTATCTAGTTGATTTCTCTTCTGAAGATGCTAATTTGAAGACTTGCCTATTCACGAAGACATCACTTCATTGGTTATGGCATAGGAGGCTTGCCCATGTTGGAATGAACACTCTCAAGAAGCTATTAAAGAAGGAAATGGTTAGAGGTTTAAAGGATATTGTATTTGAGAAGGACAAGCTTTGTAGTGCATGTCAAGCCGGCAAGCAAGTTGCCAACACTCACCCCTCCAAAGCATTCATGTCAACATCCAAGGTGCTTGAGCTACTTCACATGGATTTATTTGGACCTACAACCTACAAGAGCTTGGGAGGCTACCTATATTGTCTAGTGATTATTGATGACTATTCAAGATACACATGGGTATTCTTTCTTCATGACAAAACTGAAGCCACTCCATCATTCAAGAAGTTTACCAAGAGAGCACAAAATGAGTTTGAGACCAAGATCAAGAAAATAAGAAGTGACAATGAAAAAGAGTTTGACAACACAAACATTGAAGAATATTGTGATGAGGTTGGGATCAAGCATGAAGTTTCTTCAACTTACATCCACAACAAAATGGTGTAGTAGAGAGGAAGAACCGGACACTAATCACCCTTGCTAGAACAATGCTTGATGAGTACAACACACCGGAGAGGTTTTGGGCCGAAGCTATCAATACTGCATATTATGCGGCCAATAGATTGTTCCCTCACCGGTGGTTCAACAAGACTCCATATGAGTTGCTCAATGGGAAGAAGCTGGATATCTCTTTCTTTCGGGTGTTTGGTTGTAAATGCTACATCTATAAGAGGCGGCAACACCTAGGGAAGTTCCAAAGATGTTGTGATATTGGCTTTCTTGTTGGTTACTCATTGAAGTCTAAAGCATATCGAGTATTCAACCATGCCACCGGCTTGGTAGGAGAAACATATGATGTGGAGTTCGATGAATCTAATGGCTCCCAAGGAGCACATGAGAATCTTGATGATGTAGGTGATGAACCATTGAGGGAGGCTATGAAGAATATTCCAACCGGAGACATCAAGCCAAAGAAGGATGAAGTGCAAGTGATAGATCAACCCTCTTCATCCTGTGTGCCGCAAGATGATGACAAAGATGGGAGAAATCCAAATGAAGACACTCCAATCTCCCATGAAGAAAGAGTGGCACAAGCTCAAGATGTTGATGCTCTACAACCTTCTCTCCAAGTGGTTGATAGAAGGACAACTCCTCTACTGCACATCCATAAGATCTCATCATCGGAAGTCCGACAAGGGGTGTAATGACTCGCTCTAAAAAATATGCATCATTTATTGAACATCACTCTTTTGTCTCTTGCATTGAGCCTACTAGCATAGATGAAGCTCTTCAAGATCCGGATTGGGTGAATGCTATGTACGAAGAGTTAAACAACTTCACCCGCAACCAAGTGTGGACACTTGAAGAGCATCCTGAAGGTGCAAGAGTCATTGAAACAAAATGGGTGTTCTGCAACAAGCAAGATGATCAAGGTGTGATCATGAGGAACAAGGCAAGACTAGTTGCAAAGGGGTTCTCTCAAGTTGAAGGCTTAGATTTTGGAGAGACCTTTGCACCGGTTGCAAGACTTGAAGCCATTCGTATCCTCCTTGCATATGCATCTAATCACAACATTAAACTCTTTCAAATGGATGTGAAAAGTGCATTTTTAAATGGCTTCATAAATGAACTAGTCTATGTTGATCAACCTTCCGGGTTTGAAGACCCTAGATATCCTAATCATGTTTATAGGTTGTCCAAGGCATTATATGGGCTAAAGCAAGCCCCAAGAGCTTGGTATGAGCCCCTTCGGGACTTTCTTATTGAGAAGGGCTTCAAGATTAGGACGATGGACACCACGCTATTCACCAAGAAGCTTAATAGGGATATCTTCATTTGTCAAGTCTATATTGATGATATCATATTTGGCTCAACAAATGAAGACTATTGCAAAGTGTTTGGTGATTTGATGTCGAAGGAATTCGAGATGTCTATGATTGGGGAGCTTATATTCTTTCTTGGTTTTCAAGTGAAGCAAATGAGAGAAGGGAATTTCATCTCTCAAGAAAAGTATACCAAGGATCTTCTCAAGAGGTTCAATATGGATGAATGTAAGCCCATCAAGACTCCAATGCCATCCAATGGACATCTCGACCTAGATGAGGGAGGTAACCCGGTTGACCAAACTCTCTACCATTCTATGATTGGTAGTTTGTTATACTTGACCGCATCTAGGCCCGATATCATGTTTAGTGTGTGTATGTGTGCTAAATTCCAAGCTAACCCTAAGGAAGCTCACTTAGTTGCCGTGAAAAGAATCCTTAAGTATCTTAAGCACACACCAAGCATTGGCCTTTGGTATCCCAAAGGAGCTAGTTTTAACCTTGTGGGCTATTCCGATTCGGATTATGCGGGTTGCAAAATTGATAGAAAATGCACATCCGGAGGGTGCCATTTGCTTGGTAGATCACTAGTGTCTTGGTCCTCAAAGAAGCAAAATAGTGTGGCATTGTCAACCGCCGAGGCGGAGTACATAGCCGCGGGAGCTTGTTGTGCACAAATCCTTTACATGATGCAAACCCTTCTAGACTATGGTGTAGTTCTAAAAGGGGTACCCTTGTTGTGTGATAATGAGAGTGACATAAAACTTGCTAACAACCCGGTTCAACACTCTCGCACCAAGCACATCGATATCCATCATCACTTCCTTAGAGATCATGTTGCAAAAGGAGATATATCTTTAGAGGGAGTAAGGACGGAAGATCAATTGGCGGATACCTTCACAAAACCTTTAGATGAAGCACGGTTTTATAAGTTGAGGAATGAGCTTAATGTTCTTGATCTAAGTAACTTCACTAAAAGATGAGCTTGTGTTGTCGGTTGCATTGCATTTGTAATATAAACATGTTAAATTTATGTATTGCACATAGAGCTTGGCTAACTTGGTTAAGATAACCGCCCCAAAGCATGTGAAGAAGCTTAACCAAGGACAAACTTGACAAGCGACTAGATTCAAATTCAAGTAATGCATTGCATATGCATGTGTGTCTCTTTTGTCGTTTCTTTTTGGTTAAACTTGAGCATCCGCTGTGTTCGTCCACCGATAGGGGGAGCATTTGACGCTTCTTTTGGTTATATAGCCTATTTGGTGGCCATACGATGTCTCCTCGTTCATTCTTATCGCCTATTTTCGCTAAAAAGCATATAGCCTAAGGCAAAATATTTTTAAATTTGAGGGTTTGAGAGAGCCATCCCAAACTAGTCCTAATTTATTGTTTATTTAGATCTTACAAAGTTGGGACATGGTTGAGAAAGTTCGGCGCGAAGAAATCAGCAAGAAAAAGCACTCAGAGGAGGACCGAACGCTGGACCGGACGCTGGACCGCACTCCCGAGCAACAGCGTCCGGTCGGTTTAAAATGAACTCTTGTCACCGGGACCGTCCGGTCAATGGTGGATTGCGCGCGTCGGTCGAACACGAGGATCACCGGACTCTGAGGAGCGTCTGGTCGTGATCAACGGACGAGTCCGGTCAATTTTTGACCGATTTGGAGCTCTCTGAGTTGCGACCGGACGCCACTGTTCCAGCGTCCGGTCCCTTAGAGGACGCGTCCGGTCGCCATTGAAACGGCGTAGTGAACTTTTATGACATACGGGGCCCGCTTCTTTCTTCTTCCTTCCTCATTCAACCGCCCGCCCGCCCGCCGCCGTTTTCTTCTCGCCAGCGATCGCCGAACCGCCGCCGTCCTCGCCCAAACCGCCGCCTTCGCTCACGCATCGCGCCTCCCTCACCGTCTTTGCCGCCACCGTGCCCTCACACACGCCGCCACCGCGCCCACGCTCACGCGCTCTCCCTACTTGTGCGCGCGCCCGTCGCCGAACCCCTAGCGCCGCCGTGTCCCCACCGCACCGCCGTGCGTCATTGTCACCGCCCGGGCCTGCTCCCTCCTGCTTCGACTCCGGCGGCCTCTTTTCGGCTTTCCCCGGCCGGCATTCCTTCTTCTTTGGTGAGTCAACCACCATGATTGCCACCTGCTCGACAAAATGTCTCAGAGATCTTTCTCTCCTTTCTCACTGCATTCTCATTTCATTTCTATCCTATTTCGATGCAGTGCCTCTCAGTGGTTGCGTGGTGCCCCCGTCGTGTCACTCTCCTCACCTTTTCACCGGACCTCACCCAAGCTCACCTCTTCTATTTCTTATCTTGATTGCTTACTTCTCAATAGGGTTTCTCGCTCCTCTAGATAATATGTGGGCTTATATATTCCTATCTATTCTCTCTAATGCAGTGAGTCGAGGTTTGTCGAGTTGATTTGGTTACGGCTCATTGGTAGTTGACATTGGCAGTGGCAGTGAACTCGGGGCCAAGCCCACGAGTATGGAACAGAGGCCAAGCCTCTTGAGTGACAGTGGTTCTTTGTGATTGCTTAGTGGCAGTGGTTCTTTCACTTAGGGGGAGATTTCTTGATTGACTTGGCAGTGGTTCTTGTCAGTTGATTCTTGTCAGTTGATTCTTGTTAGTTGTTCTGGGAATTTGATCTTTCAGTGACAGTTGTTCTTGCTTGTGGCAGTGCTTTCTTGATTCAGCTGAGATGGCCCGTTGCAAGAACGTTGGTGGTGCACCAGGCCCTCCTCCTCCTCCTCCTCCACAGAAGGGTAAGGGGAAGGTGTACACCAAGAAGAAGCGAAAGAGACAGAGTACCGAGGCAGAGAGGCTTCTGGCAATAGTAGACGTTGCAGCTATTACCGAGAGAGGTGGTGTGGTAGCTTGAGGTTCCACGAGCCAGACCCCACTTCTGTGGCTCGTGCACTCCGCACACCCACTCCTCACGACCCACCCGGCACTGTGATGATCGAGGGAGTCCGGCACAGGATTGAGGACTTACCCTCTGACCTTGGTGGTGCAGAGGCCGGCAGTTCAGCTCAGGCAGAGTAGGCAGAGCAGCCAGAGGCAGAGGCAGAGGCCGCTGAGCAGCCCGAGGACACCGAGGAGCAGCCTGAGGACCCACCATGCCGCCGCTCCTCACGCACTCGCTCTCAGGTCACCCCTAGAGCTAAGACTCAGTGTCGTGGTGGACGCCCTCCTCCTCCCAGGGCACGTCTTCCTTCTCCAGTTGTGCACTTAGACTTGCAGGCCACCAATGCCCGTCGAGTTCAGGACCTCCAGTGTGTGGACTTTGACCAGTGGTTCCCACCGGAGCGTGACCCCAGGGCAGCAAAGGGTTTCTACACCATGTTGCAGGAGGACTTCTTCAGAGCTTACATCAACAGTGGTGCAGAGATCTGGTCCCACAGAGTGTGCCCACTTGACAGAGTTATAGCAGCTGCAGAAGAGGTGATCAGGCCTTCACTCTCTTATCTTCCTGGCCTGACAGATCTGATTGGGCTACCTGGAGCGTACGTGGACTCCTGGGTTCGTGAGTTCTACGCCTCTCTTTGGATCGACCCAGGCCACACGTTCATTCACTTCACCTTTGGTGGCCGGCCGTTCAGACTCTACAGTCCGCGTGCTCACGAGCTCCTTGGCACTACACCGTCAGACACCCTTCTCCACCAGTCCTGTTACAGTGACATCGAGCCCCCTCGTCGCCCTCATGGCGGAGAGGAGTTGCCTGTTGAGAAGGCTCATAGTATCTTCAGAGAGCCATTCGGACCGGGTTCGCGCCGTCTACCTAGGGATCTCACCCCTACGGCCCGCGTCCTGAACGAGGTCATGAGGAGGACACTTCTGCCTAGGATAGGCAACAGGGAGACGATCACTAAGATACAACAGTGGCTCGTGTACTTCCTCTCGACTCAGACTACCTTTGACATCTGGGATGTCATTGTTTCAGAGATGGAGGACACCATCACAGAGAGCTTCAAGACACGTCGACAGCTCCCGTTTGCTCACTTGATCTGCATAGTACTGCAGCGTCTGATCTCTTCCTTTCCTTCAGCAGCACTTGTAGAGTTCAGGGGCACTCCTACTTCCTTCCCTGTGTACAACATGAGCCAGCTGGTAGGAGCCCGTCCGGGCAACAGGGCCACGAGAGTGCTAGGACAGCGACCCCCTGTTGCAGAGACTGAGGAGCAGCAGGACGAGGCAGTTGAGGCTCTTGCACAGGCCGAGCTTACACAGATGGAGACTGAGCCGGCTGATATAGTTGAGGATCTTCCTACGGACAGCTCTGACAGTGACTACACACCCCCTCCGAGGATGCCTCCACGAGCTCACGATGCCGAGGCCGGTGGTTCGGGCTCCAGTGACAGTCCCGCCCTCCTTGCACTACTTGAGCGCTTGACCTAGTCTTCAGAGCGGCAGGGGCAGGATATTCAGCGGATAGCTCAGCGGCCCGAAGCGGCCGACACCGCAGCCCTTCACGCTCGTCGAGACGAGCTCCAGCAGCCGGTTACTCGATCCACGGCTTGAGTCTCGTGGCTCTTTTCCATCGACACGGCCAGCCCGGAGCTCGGGAGCTTCAGCGTCAGTTGTTTGCCTTCATGGAGCGCATGATGAGGCACACTGGAGTTCCCGCCTTCGACTTCACCTCTACTCAGCTTGGCGGACCCTCCAGTTCTACACACCTGGCTCCAGCGTTATAGTCTGGAGGACTTCAGAGTCAGGGAGTGTCGGCACTGTTCAGCTCACCGCCCTAGCAGATTCCACAGTTCTTTGCTTCTCCAGGGGCTGGGTACACACCGATTCGCACTGGTTTCACTCCACTTCCTATGTCGTCAGTGCTTGTGACCCTGCGAGCTCTTAGTGCCACCTATAGTGAGATCACCGGCTTTCCCACTCTGACACACCCTCAGGGTCCGGTTCCGTCGATGGGTGCACCACACACTACTACTACTACAGAGACTCACCCGTCGTCGGTTGCTTCGTCTGAGCCTCCACTGAGTCAGCCTCCTCCTGTTACTACTGCACCAGAGGTTTTTGTGCCAGTTACTACTCCTGTGCCAGCGAGTTTGCCTCCTCAGATTGCTCCTACCTCAGAGGCTCCAGTCCCTCCAGCTATAGTGCCCCGAGGCAGTGACTCCCACTTCTCTTGTGCCACCCACTTCTGAGCCAGAGGGTCAGGACACTACCACCGAGACACAGCAGGCAGACCCAGCTGAGCCGACCCGGACCGCTTCACCTCCAGAGACGCAGCCTCAGGGTCAGTCAGAGGCTCAGCCGAGCGACAGTTCAGAGTCCTCTCCAGACTACACGCAGTTTGAGATGGCCGCACGCTCGTCCGGACCCGACTTGTCTGCAGCTCCACCTCCTCAGGAGCCTTAGGTTTTGGTGTTTGACGCCAAAGGGGGAGAGAGTCGAGTATGTGAGATAGGGGAAGCGTGTGAGGGGGAGTTGCTTCTTTTGTTATGTGATACTCATGCATTCATACTTTATCTTTGTGCATCATGAGATACATGCTTTTGGTTGCTTCGTGGTTATGTGATATATCGTGTGACATGTGCTTTGTGTATGATATGTGCTCTCTACTCGATCTATATATATATGTTATGTCTTGTCACATGTTGCTGCTCATTTACCATGCTTTCACGCTTATCTTTCGATAAATGAGCCTTATATTTTGTACTCGCATTTCATTCATATTCCAATGACTACATGTTGACTTGAGTCGTATAAGCTTATCTAATCTCTTTGTTCTTAATGTCAAATAGCTTATACGATTCAAGTTCATTGAAAACCTCAAATTCACTCTCATACTCGAGGTTGTTGTCATCAATCACCAAAAAGGGGGAGATTGAAAGCATCTAGGCCCCTAGTGGGTTTTGGTGATTAATGATAACGTAAGATTATTGTGACTAACGTGTGTTTTGCTGAAACCGTTTGAGTTAGATCATGATAATGGTGATTGATTGGGCGATCAATGGTATTCATGCCCCGACGATCGAGATCGTTTTCGGTTTTCAAAGAATGGACGACAAGGTTAAGGACTGCTAGTTCTAAGTGTCAATTGGCGTTGGAGAGACACTTAGAGTAGCTAGGACTTTGTTTTTACCTTTGGCCATACTATTAAGAGGGGTTTGAATGGGTAACTTGACCTAGGTGAGTCTAGTGAGATAGGTGTGGTGCACACTTGTTCATTCTAGTCCTAGATAACCCTAGAATTGGCCCAAAGATCAGTAGAGTCGAAGCCATGCGAGAGGTCGTGAAATTGGGAGTCTTTCAAGCCATTTTGGCTTGACCGGACGCTGGCACATAGCTGACCGGACGCGTCCGGTCAGTGTATATGAAGGTGCCGAAATGACCGGACACTGCCCCGGCAGCTGACCGGACGCTCCGGTGCCATCAGTTCGCGGTCTAGAGTGGACCGGACGCTAATCAGCACCGACCGGACGCTGGGGTCAGGGTGTCCGGTCACTACTCAGAGAGGTCAAAATCGTGCAAAATCAGACCGGATGCGTCCGGTCAGTGCTCACCGGACTCTGACATGCGTCCGGTCGGCGTGACGTCCAGCAGGTACAGTTAGCCGTTAACAGACGACCGGACGCGTCCGGTCGCCCCGACGGACGCGTCCGGTCGACCTTAAAACTGCCTGAAATACCTCTTCGTGTGGGGGTTTGTGTGGGAGGTATAAATACTCCCTCACCTTATTTAATTGAGGTCTCTTGCTCATTCCTACTGCTGAAGAACACCTTGTGAGTGCTTGAGAGTGCAAGAGCCCTAGTGAGGTTGAGAGATTTGCTAATCCATTGCTTAGGACCTCATTAGTGGAAAGAGAGTAGCAAGTGTGTATCCACTCATCTTATTAGGCTAGTCTTGGTCAAGTGAGAGTTCTTGCTTATTACTCTTGGTGATCGGCATCACCTAGACGGCTCGGTGGTGATTGGGAGCATGGTGATCATCCGGTGGTGATTGTGGATGGCCCATCTCATCTTGTGAGCGGTTTTGGGGGATTCACCGCGTCGGAGTGACGAAGAATCATCCTATAGAGAGCACTTGATCCTTGCGCAGATCAAGGGGGAGTTACACCCTTGCACGGGTGCTCCAACGAGGACTAGTGGAGAGTGCACACTCTCCGATACCTCGGAAAAACATCGCCGCGTTCCTCTCCCTCTCTTTACTTTGAGTATTTACATTCTTGCATTTACTTCTTGTATTTACATTGCTAGAATTGCCATGCTAGAGTAGGGTTTGGAACCTGGGAGCATAACTTTTGTGTCCTAGAGTCATAGGGAACACACTTAGGCACTATGGGTGAAATGGGCTAAGCGTTAGGCTTTTACCATTGCGATTAAATTTAGAAAAGCCCAATTCACCCCCTTCTTGGACATCTTGATCCTTTCAGCACCGAAGGTGCACTCATTGAGTGTAGCCCCCGAGCCTCTCGCTATTTAGAACAAAAAGTGGGAGGGTCCTTGTGCGCCGAATGGTGCACTCAATAAGTGTATCCCCCGAGCCTCTTGCTATTTGGAACAAAAAGCTGTAGGATCTTTGGGAGAAAGTAGATTGAAGCTGTAGCTTCTGAGCTTTTTCTGAGTTCTTATTTGGGAGAATCGGACAAAGACTCGTGACTATCTTTTTTGCTGATTTGTCCTTGGCTTGCTTTTATGTATGCTCTTTTATGGTTGGTCGTTGGCAGTTGGCATAGTAAGGGCTGTACGCTTTTACTGTGAGAGGATATTCTCAGGATATGCCTCTTTACTGCGCTTCACTGCGCCCTTTACTGTCTTCTTTAAGTCTTGTCAGTATTTCCCTGTTTGGGTAGACATGGTCTTTGTACGCCGATCTCATCCTATAAATAGGCGCTATCCCTTGTATGTTTCTAGTGTCTTGCAGTATTCTTCTTCCTATTCTTGTGGAGATGATTGTTTGTGAGGTGGGTCAGCCCCCGGGCTTATTTCTTTTTCTTCCAGTATGGTCTTTTTAGTGGGTAGAAGAATTCTTGAGATAGGGATTAGAGGCAGACTAGTCCCAGAGTAGCATTATAGTTGGAGGCTCGTTCTGGTAGGTAGAAGAAGTCTTGAGATGTGCCTTGTGCTGGGCCATTTTGCAGTCTCATTTCTTCTTTTTCACTCTGCCAGACATATGCTCTGTGTGCGAGGGTCATCGAGCTGCACGGTCTTCTATTTGTCCTGTGCTGGAACCCTCTTGTTCACATAGGGTCCAATCCGACTTGTGGCTGGAGAGGCCTGATGTGATGCTTGATATGTCAGTGCTACTTTTGGCGATCTTGGATACACTGTGTTGGTGTATCTAGGTTGCTTTTGATCTGCTCGGCGGTAGCTATCACCTTGGTTATCTGGGGGTTCTGCGTAGTTGTTTTCTATGGCAAAATTCTACTGGGTTCCTTGTAGCTATTGCCTTAGTTTTCTTTATGAATTCGATGGGTCTTATAAGACTTGTATCCTTGTATTTTATAAGTTCTATTGAAGAAATATAAGTTTCTATCAGAATCCGAGTTGTTTGGACTTATGATGCTGTTTGTCTACCATTGTGCCGACTTATTTTGTTTAAAAAGCTGATTGCCTGCCTTCGTGCTGGCTTGTTTTACAATTCCGGCTTCTTGGTCTTCTGTCTTCTTTTCATTGTTAACGGTGTTGGATTTTACCGTTGGTGAGTAACGGGATTAGAACCGTTATCCCGTATTTTGGGGAGTTTACCGGGCCTTTTCTGTTATTACGCTATGTATCCGTTGGCCTTTTTACCGTTGCTCTGTTAAATGGGCCTTAAGCCGGGCCTTTCCTTGGCTTATAAATTGTCTTGTGGGTGACTATTCTTCTCCTTCATCTTGCTTGCGCATCCTAAAACCCTAGCGAAAAAATTCCCCAATCTGTCTCTGCTCTGTTTGCCTTTGCTACGCATCTTCCACCCGTTTGTTGCTGGTTTCTCGTTGTATGGGGAGGAAGAAGACTGCGACTAAGAAGCCGGCAGCTGACAAGCCTTTTCTTGAAGAGGAGGTTGGCGAGCTGCTGAACCCGGAGTTTGCTGCGATGAAGGTGACGATGAAGTCCTTCCGTGTTCCGACTAACTCAGGAGAGGCATCTTGCTGAGCTGGAGGAGTGGGGCATGATCTAGTCAAAAGATTTGGCTGGGTGGTTTGCGCCTGGTGAGCATCGTGTCCATGTTCCCCGTCCTGGGGAGATTGTTCTTTTTGTTTCTTTTGTCCGCGCCGGGCTTTGCCTCCCGGCGTGTTCTTTCCTTCATAGATTTCTCTTTATTTTTTGTATCTCTCTTCATAATCTCACTCCGAATGGGATCCTTCATCTTTCTGTTTTTATCCACTTCTGTGAAACTTTCCTTGGCATCCCTCCTTCTTTGAATCTTTTCTGATTTCTTTTCCATCTTAAGCCGCAGCCCCGCTCGGATTCCCTCCACACCCTTGGTGGATGTGGGACTCAGTTTCATCAGGGGCATAAGTCGAGCTATTTCTTTGAGTATGATCTTGTCGAATTCGTGAAGGATTGGCGCTCCGAGTGGTTTTATGCTGGCAACCTTGATGGTGGTGCTGCTGCTCCAGCTCTTGAAACCTACTCTGGAATCCTGCCTGTTCCTAATGATCGGTGGGAGAAGGAGTAGCTTAGCGCTACCGACTTGTCACTGCTTCAGCCGTTTTTTAAAAGGATTAGCTATCTGAAGCAAAACGGCTTGTCCGGCTTCGCTATAGTTGCTAGTTATCTTCGTCGCCGAGTACAGCCTTTAAAGGCTCGGGAGCATCTTGGCTTCGAGTACTCCGGCGCTGAGGGTCCATCTCGAATGGTGGCCACTGCCGAGTTGTCTGAAGACGAGGTGTTTTTGTGCCTCAAGAAAATTTTGAAGGGAGCCGTGGTGGTCCCAACGACCAAATTTGAGTATTCTGCCAACAATCCTCCCCCTGCTGTAAGTCTTTTTGGCTTGTTTTTGTTTTTGTGCATCCGAGTACTTTTAATTCCTTCTGACTTGTCTCTGTTATCTTTGTAGCCTTTTGGCAGGGATTTTAATGTTGATGCGTCTCTCTTTATTGATGGAGAGATTGCTCCTCTTCCGGCTCCTCTGACCGTTAGCCATGTAGTGGTGGAGGGCCGAGTTGTTTTGCCGGGGGTTTCTGAAAAAGAACCCGTCCTACAGTACGCTCCCTACCAGCCGGTGTCCCTCCCTCGAGTTACTCGTTCTGGTGGGAAAAGGCCTGCGTCTGGTGGGACTTCTTCTTCTGCGCCACGGAAACGGGCGCGTTCTTCTTCTCCTTATCCCTCAGGTAACATTCTGATAGGTGAGAAATTTCTTTATTTCCTTCTTGTTTTATTTTTTGGGTGTTGTCTTGACTCTTCTTTCTTTGTAGATGGCAATGCAGTCCCTCTTTTTGAAGATGAGACTGAAGATGTCGATGACTCTCCTCTTCTTCATTGGTCTGTTCCACTTCTTGTTCTTTTTATGCTCTAGAGTAGTTTTTTCCGTTTGTTACATTGATTTTTAGTTTTGTTTCTGCAGCCCCCGGGGAACTTCTATATCTTCTCCAGATTTGGGGACCTTGCCGGGTCCTTCTCCTTCTTCGGCTGAGTTGTTGGCGGGCCTGAATAAGGTCATGCCACCTCCGCCTTCTCATCCTCTCCTTGCTCTTCGGCGAGTTCCTCGGTGAGTGTGTTTCTCCCTGAGTTCTTTTTTGTCCTTTTGTCTCTTTTTGTCTTAGTTTTTGTTTTTGTAGGCCGTCTGTTGTGGCCCCCTTGACTTCGGCTTCTGATTCAGAGAAGACCGCGAGTGTGGATATTGTGGGACAGGTGTCCTCTGCGCCTAATCTTCATCCAGCTGTGGAGTCCGCCCTGGTTGTGGCGAGTTTTTTCTTTTTTGTACTTCAATTATTGTTCTAGATTTTTCTTTTTCTGATTTCTTTCTTCTTTTGAATGTAGAGCTTTGTCGACCATTCTGACCTCTTTTTTTTTAGGCGCGACCGAGTCACAAAAGAAGTTGTTGGAAGAGCTGGCTTCTTTGAAGTCTCGAGCTTGATGCTTGAGCGTGGGGGGGCGCCCGGCAATCGGAGAGCGCCTTGCGGCCTCAGGTTGTTGAGCCCGAGCAACAGAAGTCGGCTACTGTAGAAGCTGAGAAGAATACTTCGAGGAAGCTTAAAATTCTTAACAGTGATTTTTAGGGTACTTTTCTGTTCTCTTTATGCTTTGTCTGCTTGGTATTGTTTTTGGCTGACTTTTTGTTTGTCTTTAAAGCTTTGAAGAAGAAGCACTCTGAGGAGACTGAAGCTTTGAAGCTTGAGATAAAGACCTTCCGCAATGAGTCGGAGAAGGTAAAGGAAGATGCTGAAGAAGTCCTTGCTAGAGCTCAGTTGATTAGGTGAGGTGCTGATCGGGATCTTTTGCAGGCTAAGGCATCAGTGGAGGACTTGTCAGCTCGTCTGAAGGCTTCGGAGGAGAAGTGGTCGGCTCTTTGGAGCTCTGTTCGGAAGCTTGCCGACATACTGAGGAAGCCTGAAGATGCTGGCCTGACTTGGGTCCAGTTTCTTCCTCGGTTGACTAGCCGAGTTGTTGGCTTTGCGAAGGATGCTATCTTAGTCGGTGTCCAAGGTGTTTTGGGGTGCATCCGATTGATTGAACCGGATTTGTCTCTTGATAGGATCTTGGATGGCGCGGATACTCCTGAAGCTGAGCAGGCTCTTTTACAATCTGAGGCCGCCGTCTTGAATTTAGCTAGGCAATTTGTAGAGCTTGTAGAGATAGACTCTGTTCCTGTTGGTAGTAGTGGTCACCAACAGTAAACTTTTTATTTGTAAGGATGCTTGGCGCCTATCTGAGGCCTTTTGGTATAAAGAATATTTCTGCTTTGGCCTTGATTTATTCTTGATCGTGACCCTCTTGTGAGTTGAATGCCTTGCGCTTATCTGAACAGCTGTCTGATAGCTTTAGATTTGTGGATTCTCATCTGAGTTCTATCATTTTAGAAACCATGATAGGTTGAGCTGTTTCTTTCTCTCATCTAGGTCTTGTAATGACACTAGGATATTTCGGACCGTAGGCCCTTATTTGAGTTCTGTAATCTAGAAGTCGGGATAGGTCGAGCTCTCTGTTGGCTCTCATCTAGATCTGAAAAGATGCTGGACCGTAGGCCCTCATCCGAGTTCTGTAATCTAGAAGTCGGGATAGGTCGAGCTATCTTTGCTCTCATCTAGTTCTGAAAAGAAGCTAGGATATTTTCGGACCGTAGGCCCTCATCCGAGTTCTGTAATCTAGAAGTCGGGGTAGGTCGAGCTTTCTTTGCTCTCATCTAGTTCTGAAAAGAAGTTAGGATATTTCAGACCGTAGGCCCTCATCTGAGTTCTGTAATCTAGAAGTTGGGGTAGGTCGAGCTCTCCTTGCTCTCATCTAGTTCTAAAAAGAAACTAGGATATTTCAGACCGTATGCCCTCATCCGAGTTCTGTAATCTAGAAGTCGGGGTAGGTCGAGCTCTCTTTGCTCTCATCTAGTTCTAAAAAGAAGCTAGGATATTTTCAGACTGTAGGCCCTCATCCGAGTTCTGTAATCTAGAAGTCAGGATAGGTCGAGCTTTCTTTGCTCTTATCTAGTTTTGAAAAGAAGCTAGGATATTTCGGACCGTAGGCCCTCATCCGAGTTCTGTAATCTAGAAGTCGGGTAGGTCGAGCTCTTCTTGCTCTCATCTAGTTCTGAAAAGAAGCTAGGATATTTCGGACCGTAGGCCCTCATCCGAGTTCTGTAATCTAGAAGTCGGGTAGGTCGAGCTCTCTTTGCTCTCATCTAGTTCTGAAAAGAAGCTAGGATATTTCGGACCGTAGGCCCTCATCCGAGTTCTGTAATCTAAAAGTCGGGGTAGGTCGAGCTCTCTTTGCTCTCATCTAGTTCTGAAAAGAAGCTAGGATATTTGCAAATTTCTCTTTGATGGATAGAATTTTATTGATAATTTAGGGTACAGTGTCCTTGTGTTTATGCAAAGAATCGTCGTAACTGGAAGATGTGCCATGAGTTCTTTATTGGTGCTCCGTCTTCTGTCATTAGTTCGTAAGATCCTGGTCCTGTTACTTTTGTTACTATGAAAGATCCTTCCCAAGGACTGAGTAGTTTATGCCTTCTGTCAGGTTTCTGGATTCTTCGAAGGACCAGGTCTCCAGCTTGTAGGCTTCTCGGCTGTATGCTTTTGTTATAATGTCTTCTTAATCTTTGCATGTATCTTGCTGATTGTAATGTTGCATTGATTCTGACTTCTTCCAGACTGCTAATTTCTAGTCTTCTTGTTTCTTCTGCTTCTCCTTTGTTATATTGCTCAATTTTTGGAGATGTCCAGATTAAATCTGCTGGTAGTACGGCTTCTGACCCGTAAACCAGGAAGAACGGTGAGTAGCCAGTTGCTCTGCTTATTTGAGTTCTTAGGCCCCAGACTACTTTTGGTAGCTCATCTATCCATTTTGATCCATAATCTTTTAGATCTTCATACAGTCTTGGTTTTAATCCTGCTAAGATTAGGCCGTTGGCCCTTTCGACTTGTCCGTTTGCTTGTGGACGAGCGGCCCGATGCGTAGTCTATCTTTGAAACCACGCCTTGTGACCAGCTTTTGAATTCATTGGCTGTGAAAGGTGATCCTAGATCTATGATTATCCTGTTTGGCATCCCAAATCTGTGCATTATTTCCTGGATAAATTTCTGTGCTTTGGCTGAACTGTATTTTACCAATGGCTTGTATTCTATCTATTTGGTGAATCTATCAATTGCCACAAAAATGTATTCAAATCCTCCTTTTGATTTCTTGAGTGGTCCGACCTGATCGAGTCCCTAGCATGAGAAAGGCCATGCAGGTGGAATGCATATTAAGTTGTGAGCTGGAACATAAGCTTGTCTTGTGAACATTTGACAATTTTTGCAATGTCTGACTAATTCTTCAGCGTCTTTTTTAGTGCGGTTGGCCAATAGAATCCTGATCGAAATGTTTTTCCGACTAGTGTTCTTGAAGATGTATAATTTTCACCACATCCTGAGTGCATTTCTAATAATATTTCCTTTCCTTCTGATGTTGGGACACATTTTAGTGGTACTCCCGATGATGCTTTGCTCTTTTGTAGAGATTATTCCCTACCATGGCGTAATTTTTACTTCTTCGATAACCCGAGTTGTTCTACGCTTTATTATCAGGCAGCTTCTTTTCTTTGATGTAGTCTATGAATGCTTGCATCCAAGTTGTGTTGTCCGGATTGATTGTTAAAACTTGCTCGTGATCTGACTTGTTTTCATGTGTCGCTTCGCTGGTCTTTTTGATTGAGGGTTTGGTTAGCTCTTTGACAAAGACCCCTGTTAGCACTTTTGCTCTATCTGAGCCAAGTTTGGCTAATACATCTGCTGCGATATTTGAATCTCTTAATATATGATAAATTTCTAAGCCTTGAAAATTTTTCTCGAGTTTCTGTATTTCTGTACAGTAAGCATCCATGTTCTCTTTTGTACAATCCCAGTCTTTGTTTACTTGGTTGACCATCACCGCTGAATCTCCATAGACGAGTAGTCTTTTGATTCCTAGTGATGTTGCAACTTGTAGGCCATGAATGAGAGCTTCATACTCTGCTTCGTTGTTAGTGGCTTGCCATAGAATTTGTAGTACGTATTTGAGTTGTTTTCCGTCTGGTGCAATAAGTAGTACTCCAGCTCCTGCCCCTCCTAGTTTCAGGGATCCATCGAAGTATATTTTCTAATGGTCTAGGATGGTGTCTGGAGTGGGTTGCTGTATCTCAGTCCATTCCGCAATGAAGTCGGTTAGTGCTTGAGATTTGATTGCTTTTCTTGGAGTGAATTCTATTTTGAGTGCTCCGAGTTCAACTGCCCACCTTGAGATTCTTCATGTTGAGTCCCAATTTTTTAAGATATCGCCGAGCGAAAAATCTGTTACGACGATGATTTTGTGTGCTTCAAAGTAGTGCCTGAGCTTCCTTGACGTTATTAGGATTACGTAGAGTAGTTTTTGTACATGAGGATATCTGACTTTTGATACTGTGAGTACTTCGCTGATGTAGTAGACTGGCCTTTGGACTTTATAGACGTGACCTTGTTCTTCTCTTTCGACTACGATGGCAGTGCTTATTACTGAAGTAGTTGCGGTGATGTAAAGCATGAGATCTTCTCCTTTCTTTGGTGGCACTAATACTGGGGATGTGCTGATGTATGCTTCTAGTTTGTCAAAGGCTTCTTGTGCTTCTTCATTCCAGGTGAATTTGTCCGTCTTCTTTAGTAGTTTGAAGAAAGGTAAGCCTTTTTCTCCAAGTCTTGAAATAAATCTATTGAGAGCGGCCATGCAGCCTGTTAATTTTTGCAGATCCTTTATGTCTGCTGGAGGCCCCATGTCGGTTATAGCTCTGATTTGTTTTGTGCTTGCTTCGATTCCTCTCTGACTGACTAGAAATCCGAGTAGTTGTCCTGATGATACGCCAAATACGCATTTATTTGGGTTGAGTTTCCACTTCCATCTTTTGAGATTGTCGAAAGTTTGTTGTAGATCTTCTATTAGAGAATCTAGGTTCTTTATTTTGATGACGACGTTATCCACGTATGCTTCCGCGTTCTTTCCGATTTGATCTCCTAAACAAGTCTGGATTGCTTTCTGATAAGTTGCTCCTGCATTTTTGAGTCCGAAGGATATTGTTTTGTAGCAATATGCTTCGAACGGGATAATGAAAGAAGTCTTGCTTTGGTCTTCTTCTTTTAGTGCAATCTGGTGATATCCTGAATAGCAGTCTAGAAAAGATAATAAAGCTGCTCCTGCTGTTGAGTCCACTATTTGGTCAATTCTTGGTAACCCGAAAGGGTCCTTTGGACAATGTTTGTTGAGATCAGTGTAATCGACGCACATGCGCCACTCGTCCGTGTTCTTTTTTGCACTAAGATCTGGGTTAGCTAGCCAATCTGGATGTAAGATTTCTCTTATGAAACCGGTGCCCGGTAATTTGGCTATTTCTTTCTTTATTGCTTCTTTTTTGTCGGATGAAAAGTGTCGTAACCTTTGTTTGATTGGTCTTGCTCCTTTGTTGATTTCAATTTTGTGCTCGACCAACTCCTTGGGACTCACCGGCATATCAGTTGGTTTCTAAGCAAATATGTCTTTGTTGTCCCGTAAGAAGTTGGTGAGCGCAAGTTCTTATTTGATAGGTAAGTGTGCATAGTAGTGGCTGTTTTGGATAGGTCGCCAGGTCCCTAGATCGATATTTTTGGTGCTTTCTCCTTCAGCTGTGGTAAGGATGACTTATTTTTTGGTTGAAATTTCTAACTCTTCTGCGTTTACTTTGGCTGTTGCTGAATTGATTTCTTCTTGAACTTTCGAAGATATTTGTATGGCTTATACATTGCATTCATAGGCGCGTTTTAGATCTCCTCCGAGAGAAAGTACTCTGTGTGGTCCCGGCATCTTAAGTAGTAGATAAAGATAGTGTGGTATAGCCAAGAATTTTGCCAATGCTGGTCTACCCAATATTGCATGATAGGATGATTCAAAATCTATGACTTTAAATTTGATGAGTTCTGTACGGTAATTCGTGGGAGTTCCGAACGTTATTGGTAGTGTTATTTGTCTGAGGGGCATTGCTGGTCTTTCGGGTACTATTCCATTGAACGGCACGCTTATTGGTGTAATCATTTTTGAGAATTCTGGCCCCATCTTTCGTAGTGTCTGCAAATATGATGTTGAGTCCTGCTCCCCCGTCAATAAGAACTTTAGTCACCGTTATAGCTGCAATCGTTGGGCCGAGTACTAGTGGGTATAGCCCTGCGTTTTCGACGCTTATCCACTGGTCCTTGCGTGAAAACTATATTGAGTACTGAGACCAATTTAGATATCCGGGAGCAGCTGGTTCCGCTGCCATGATTGTCCTCCGGGCTAGTTTGTCTTCTTGTTTGCTTCTAGAACCAGGGACCCCTGAAAATATTACCGCTACTGTTGCTCTTGGATTTTGAAACCCGTTGTCTACTGGATCATTGTCTTCTTCTTTCTTTTCTCTGTTTTCTTCTTTTTCTTGTCTGTCTTTCTTCATATATCTTTCTTGGAATATTCGACATTCACCCATTGGATGAACCCCCTGTCGGATGATAGATGCATTTCATTTTCTCAAGTTCTTCAAATTTTTTAGCTGGGTAGAATTTCTTTCTTTCGGTGGCGGCCACCGTATTATCCGAATATCTCTTCTTATTGTGGTATTCTTGTCTGTTATCCGAGTTGTTCCACCTTCCTGAGTTGTTCAGTCTATCCGAGTTGTTCCTTCTATCTGAGTTGTTTCTTCTATCTTGGTTGTTTCTGTTGTCTGGGAATCTCTCCCGTGTCTTTTCTTCTGTCGTAATCATCTTTTCAACTGTTCTCTTGAATTCTTCGTTTGTTCGTGGGTTTTCTTTGCAGAAATCATGGAACATCCACCTTACTCTCAAGCCATATGAGAATGCTTCTATTACTTCCTTTTCGGTAACATCGTGTACTTGTGCCCTTAGTTCTCTAAATCTTCTATAGAAATCCCTGAGGCTTTCTCCTTGATTTTGTTTTAAACCCTTCAACTTGGCTTGCATTATTGGGTGTATGAGGATTCCTGTGAAATTTTCGTAAAAAGCTTTCTAAAGATCTCCCCATGTTTTGATTGAGTCTGGTCGCAATTTGTCGAACCATTGTAGTGGTAGTGTTTCGAGTGCCATTGGAAAAAATAATGCCTTAATGTCGTCATCTTTCCCGGCTAATTCTATTGATTGGGAGTAGATTCTGAGCTATTGTATTGGTTCTGTTTTGCCATCGTGTTTTGAGTGGTTTGACGGTTTGAACTTGTGTGGTAGTCTGACCGTGAGTAGCCTTCCCGTGAAGCAGGGGAATCTGTCGGGTATTTTTTCTGGTTTATAGTTGGAATCTGCTTGGCTGTTATATCTTGTAATAGATCTGAGAGGGTTTCGAGGAGGGGTTGGTAGCCTTTCGCGGCTTTCTCCCGTTCTCTCAGCCCAGTCGTGATGTGGCTGAGTCCTTCTGCTTTGATTTGGGACAGATAATCTTTCGAATGCAGAAACTCTCTGACTTCTTTGGCTTGTTTGCTCGGAAGGTATACGACGAGGAGGTACTCGGTCGTCTTGTATCCTTTGTGCGGTGTTCTGAGTAGGTTCCTAAGTCTGGCTTGTTCTTCACTTGGTCGTTGTATGGTGTCGATTTCATCGATTAATTCCTGTATTTTGTTGATGGGGTCAAGTCTGGCCCTTGCTATGGCTCGCCTTTCCTCGGCTTTTTTTTTGGCTCTTCTTTCATTGTACTCGGCTAACTCTTCTTCATATTTGCGTTATGCTTCTCTGCGTTCTTGAACTCGATTCCGTCTTCCTCCCTTCTTCTTATTTCTTCTTTCTCTTGCAGCCCTTTGGCTATCAGTCTCTCTAACTCTGGTTACGGAGTTGGGTGGGATATCGGCTTCTGATTCCTCCGATGATCTGTAGTCGGGTTGGACTGGTGGTACCAGGGGTTGCCTGATCATGTAGACTTCTTTGTGTACATCGAGCGGGTAGTCGGATCCTTCCTCATCAAATGATCTTCCGTATTGAAAAGGAAGGGGAACTGAGTACTTATCTTGTCCTGAAGTTGTATCATCAGATTCCATTGCTTTTTGAATAATATTCTGATACATCCGTGCTGCATTGTTGAGGCCGAAGTAGAAAGAACTCGGCGTTTTTTGTGTGCTTGGTTCTGGAACTTCTTCCGTTAGCTTGAGTTCAGAAAAAATTCCAGGTATCTTTAGTTCAGGTTCCAGAAGTAGTCGGCCGTGGAGAGCTCCGCCGATGTCAAGTTCAGCAGATCCGACTTCCCGAAGACGAAAGTTGAGCCCTTTGGGAAAAAGCATCGTGTCTAGGTCCACCGAGCTCTTGACGTTGAATTCGCCCAAAAGCCCCTACAGCGCGCCGGTTGTCGATGTTTAGTCACCGATAGCCCCCCGGGGTTCCCGCGGCCGGTTGATTCGGATCTCGGCGAATACTAGAACTCGGTGGTTCACACAAGAGACACTCGGTTTATCCTGGTTCGAGCCCTCGTCGTCGAGTAAAAGCTCTACTCCAGTCGGCTTTGGTCTTTTGCATTGGATTGATGTATAATTGTGTATTGTATGTTGCTTGTTACAAAGAGGGCGCTCTGGCTCCTTTTTATGAGAGAAAAGAGCTAGAGCTTTGGTTCTAATCCTAGTCGGACTAGTAAAGAGAGTTCTGTTTCTATTACAGAAGTTACTTTCTATCTGTCTAACTAGGATAGAACATTATCTACTTAGAATCAGTCTTCCTGCTTCTGTCTTGTGGCCCTGTCTGGGCAAGAGTTATGCCGATAGGGGACCGTCTTGGTCCTGCATCGATAAAAACCTACTTTAGCTATATGCAATTTGTTTCAAAACAAGATTTTTCAAATTATGCTACGACATCTCCATTAAGCCCTACATAAGGACTATCAGGTGGCTGCAAACTAACTCTGGGGGGTTTTAATTTATTGCAAGTGTGTGAATCAATGCCTCTACGCTCAGGTAAGAAGGTAAGTATTGAATGATTATCTTGTCATCCGATGACCTAAGGGTGGTGGTGACCTCATCTGGAAGTATATGTGTATATTCGTATATACATATATGAAAGTATGCAGTATAAAGTGTCTCTTTTAAATTATGCAACTTCGCACCTACGCCGAGGTAAGTGTGAGTTCTGAGAGCATGATCGGACAACCGCCGATCTAGGGAAGTGCTAGTGTGGTTACCGGATTATTTACATGTTACACACATGTTCATATGAAGGTACTTAATTGTGGGACATGTAATGATGATTCGGGTAGTTTAGTGCTACATGTATGTATATAAGGGTATACATATGTGGGGAGCATTTAAAGTTACTGCTTTCATTGTGTGGATATATATCATGTGGGAATTCGGGCTGAAATAAATTTTCTGTAGGTACGCTAACTACGAAACGTGTAGCAAATCGATTAGACACGAATTATTGAGAGCACGTAGGAATGCCACCGTTTATTACCGATTAGAAAGTTTACTCTTCCCTAAATCTGTGAGGACGAATAGGACAAGCATACATCATGGCATAAATTCTATTCAAAATACCTCCCCTTACAGAAATCAAATTGAGATGTGTTTTCTCTTTTATGCTACTATTAAATAATCCCACTATCACATAGGTTGCAAGCTTTCTTAAAGTTGTAACTTTCCGTGCTACTTGCCACTGTTGGTGTTATCCCATAAATTGTTACCATGACATATGATATTTCTTGAACCCTACAAATCCATCGGGTTGTATATGAGAAATTCTTGCAATTGGGTTTTATAGTGGTGTCCCGACCCATGACTATGGTGCCGTGTTGGAACCAGGGATCTCTTATGGTTGCAAACACATGAGTATCTACCAGGATGCCCACTGGTGTCGTAGTCGGTGCTCCTAAAACCACCATAGCCGTAATTGCTAACCTCTCTCTAATGCACCCCGAATGGAAAGCTTTCATCAAACCTATGATGAGTGATGATCAGTGATCTTGGAATAGCATCAAAAACTTGGGGTCTCTGTGGAACACTACCATAAGGAAAATAATTTGCTAGGTATCTAAACTCAGAGTCTCCTGTGGAGTGTTACCATAAGAAAATACCGCCGGGTACTCGCTAAACTAAGATCAAGGTCACGATCCATCGAAGCCTTGTAATGGGGTGTCTTCCTTTCGACACCATAACTCAAAGAGAACACAACCGCCTTGTAAACATGGTTGTGAGCTCGGACTAGCAACCACACTTGTTACCTTGTGAAGAAATTGAAGAAAGAAATACTTGACACATTTCCTTTTCCATTACTAAACCCCACGGTTTAGCTGTCTCAAAATCTCGGGACGAGATTTCTGTAAGGGGGGAGGAGCTGTAACACCCTGGTGTTATGGTCACAATTTAAAATCAAATTAAATTGGTCACCCTGCATAATCATTCCGCATTAAGGCATGGATGCATTTCATGTTTCCTTCTAGCATGTATATGTTGCATATGTCATGTTCTATATGTTTCATGAGATGAGGTCAAAGTTAGTGATTAAGAGACTTGGTGAATTTATATAGAAGAGTTTGTTTTTATAATTTAAAATCTTGTTCAAACAAATCTTGTTCAGGGAATCAACTTTGGGAAATGTTTATAAAATTGATCTCCAAAAACTAAAGTCTAAGAATTGTTCTTAGCTAGTTGAGTTGTCTTTGAAAAATAGTAATTAAGTTCAATTTCTAGTGTTTTGAATAAAATTTATCCAACTTTTGTTTTGTTGTTTGGGCTAATGCTTAGTATGTAATTGATAGCCCAAAGTTTGAAATGTAATCGTGCATGTTGCTTTTAAATTCTATGGGTATATGCTTTGCAATATATGAGTGACTTCAATTGTTTGTGTATGCAACATACATGTTGATGAGTGATCTCAAAAATGGCCTAGAATGTTTTAGAATGAAATATGAGTTAGGGTTTATATTTAACTTTTTGCCAAAATATGATTTCCTGTGATATATAATGTCATTCAAGCCTTTATCACAATGCTAAATGGCTTATATCATAAGTATAGGATTTATTCACTTTTTGATGTTGGGCACTAAATAAAAGTTGTAGTTTAAATTATTTGCTACAAACTTTATTTAAGAATCCAGGGCCAATTCCCATCCTATCTTGCTCAAATATTGACCCAAATCTTGAATTCAATATGCAATTGGAAACAAAGAATTTTGTCCCTGATTTCAGTTATTTTATTCAATGTTTGGAGGTGTGTACAATAGATTTTCATAAATAAAATGTTGACACCGGTTGCATCATTTGGTTGTACAAAGTTTGCACTTTGATTTCATAAAGTTGGTTGAGTTTGTTGAGTGTTGATTGATCCTTAATTAATTGACAAATTCAGCTAATCAACATAATCAGTGCTTTGTTTAACTGAAACTGAATTTCAGCTTCTTTTTACCTATGTTTGGGGGCCTGTAGATTGCAAACCGTTTGGAACTAGCTTGTGGTCCTTAAACCAAAGTTGCAGCCCATCTATAGTACTCTGTCATGGCTCAATTGGTTTGCAAACTAGCCACTTGAATAGAAAGTTAGAGAGGGAGAAACAGGGCTGTTTCAGTCACCACGTCGGCAACAGGATTGGTGGGTTCTCGTCGTCAGGCAACGTGCCTACCACCAGTTCGCCGCCGTTGCCACGCCGTGCCCGAGCTGTAGCTACGTCGCGCTGGTCAGAGAAGAGTGGAGAGACCATGTTGCCGCCCATGCCGTTGCCAAAGGCCGGCCAACGCATCTTCATCCTTCTCCTCTCTTCTTCACTGCTCACCGTTGACACGACGACGGCCCTCCGTGCTTCGCGCGCGCATGGCCACGCTCTGCTAGCCGCGTGGGCAAGTTCGCGGAGGTGTCAGTTACCCCCCAATACCGCCCTTGCCTTTAAAAGCCATCGCCGGCCACCGTTTTCTTCTTTCTTCTTTTTCCACCGTCGCCGTCGAGCCCGCGGTCACCGGCAAAATTCGCGTTGCCGTCTCCTCCTCAGCCCCCAAGCTATCCCCTGCAGCCCCACCACATCTTGGCGACTCGTATGAGCCTCCAATTGCAGGCTCTTGCAACCGAAATCGCCGGCACGGCTGGTTCTCGCCGCGGCGGCCGCCATAGCCACCAACCCCCACCTCGAGCATGGCCAGCTCTCTCCGGAGCCTCTCCCGCCAAACCAGTTTGCCCTATAGCTTTGCCTTGAGCCCGTGGTGCTCCTCGGCCCGTCACTGTGGTCGCTACCGCTGTGCACGCGCGGAAACGCCGCCTTGCCACCGGTTCACGGTCGAGCAAAACACTGCCTATAGCACTGCTCACGTAACCTCGGTGCCTCCAGGGCACCTCGCACCACGCCAAGGGCACCGAGGGGTGTGGCCGGAGGTGGGGAGGTCCCGGCACCTCTCCCTCGCCGCCAACGAGCATCAACCGGCCAGAACCGAGCCTCTTCGTACGTCTCTTCTGTTCAAATCGCGACCAGGGACTTCGCGCAACAATTGAGGTTTTAGAAGGGGGTTAAATGCACAAACCAAGACTCAGGTGAATAGTGCACTACAGGGTTTTTCTTTTTCTTTTATGTGTTTTCGGCTGAAACTTTAGAAATTCATAAAAATTCATAGAAAAATCGTAAAATAGTAAATGAGGATGTTTTGGAATCCTTGTGAGAATATCTATGCAATGGAGTCATAATATGGTATATTCTAGTTCAAAGTTTTTGCTGTATGTTTAAGGCTTTGTTAATTAAGGTTTTCTAGGGAAAAAATTCATATTTGCTGTTGTAATGATCCTATTGGTGTGAATATTTTATGGTAGGCTATTCATATGATGCTTATGCTTAGATAAAAATTTCAGTATTTATAGAACAGGTATCACTGAGTTATTGAACTACCTTGCTTAATGCTTTTTGAGTGGTTTTAAGTGGTTTAGAATTTACATAAAAATGTAAAAATGAAAAATATATTTCCACTATTTTTGTATGATGTTATTGAGCCCTAATAACACATAACATGGTCATATGTTTACAGAAAATATTGAGTTTTGTATTTAACTTGCTTTCACATGCTTGTTAGTAATTAACATTTGTTATTTTTGTAATAATTCAGTTATGAAACCTGAGCATGCGACACTTCTACAATAGTCATGATTTAATATTATCTTTCACCTATAAAAATAGCAAATCCAAACTAGTTGTTTGGAAAATCACCTAAAATTAATATATATAGTGAGTTATACAATTAGAGGATAAATGTGATTATTAGATGCATGTGTTTGCTGTCATGGGATGCTTCTAATAATTATTGCTAAGTAGTGTGATTGCTTGGTTATGATATAAGTACTTGAATGTCTAGCTTAATCCTTTGCATGTGCTTAAGCATATTGTCTTTGCAAGCTTACTTAGCAAATGAGAGATGAGTAGAGTATACACTTGTCATCCACATGCCTTGAATATTTTAATGTGTTTTCATGAGTAGCTTAATTAGTAACAAATAACTAAGTTTAAAGATATTAATGATCCATGCATTTGTTCGATTATGCTTAGCAGCATATATGGTTAAGCAAGGAGCTAAACCACACTTGCTTGCTGAAATGGCAGCAAGTGCAGGTTCTGTACAATAGATGTTTACATGTTTTAAAGAATGTTTTCTGAAGGTGGTTTATATACAAAAGTTATAGAGGACTTCCATATCTAGGTTTTACTAAAATTTTATGATTTTAGGATAACAGGGTTGGGAGTTATAGAGTTTACAAATTGCCAATCAATTTCTGTTCACTTTCTGAACAGATCTGAAAGATCAGCTTGTTTGACTAAATTAATTTGTGAATCACCTCTTGGTGATAATTAGAGAGTTGTAGTGCTTTTTATAAGCCTTCTAGATAACTTTATAAGCTTTCCAAAAAGTCTAGGAACACTCTTTTTGGATGTTTAGATCTTCAATTATAGTTAAAAGAAAATGATGTATGCTGCTGCCTTGTTTTTGGTTCTTATTCTAAGATTGATTGCCTTCATCCTTGTGACCCTTGTATGTATAAGGAATTTGGTTAATCACCTTAGTGGTGTAGCTCATCATGGCTAAAGCATCTTAAACTTGATTAAGTAATACCCAACTCAAGTTAATAGTGTCACAAAATAGTTAAGTAATAATCTTGATACTCCTTTGCTAGTCTTTAGAAAGAGTTAATCATGTAATGTTTTATGTGACTTTTGGATTGATTGTAGACCTTGGATCATGCAATCCAAATGATCTTCGGCCACTTGATTCATTAATAATAATAATCACGATAGACCTATAGTAGCTAATATGTGCTTGCATCCAAGTTTTGTAGTAATTTCTTCAGAGAGGAAATATGCACCTACTCAGTAAAGATTAAAAACAAATTTGATAATACAGTGTTGTCACCAGAGAAAGAAAACTGCACATATAGAATCTTATGTAGCTTTCCTTTATTGTTATCCACATAAATCATCTCATCATGCATCATGTCACGCATGTCATTAAGCATGTATCATTTCATTTCGTGTAGCACATGTGAGTAAGAAGAATCGCGATGATCAAGTTCCGGAGGAAGTTCTTGATGATCCAATCTCAACAAGATGATTCCCCGAAAGATGCCGATGGCAAGATTAACCACTAACCTTTCCTGCAACACAGGCAAGCCCTGGAGCATAACCCACTCTTCCTGTTTTATAAATACTTTATTACACATTAAGTCTAGTGTGATGTGCATTACGTAAATAGGATTTGGGTGAAACCGTTGCCGCATGATTACCTTGATCTACAGCTATCTTCAGATATTATCCCACTAGTATGTGTAGGACGTTCTCCTAAAATGCTTAGCCATGCTTAGCCCGGTAGAAGTCGGGTGATTTCCTGTCTCCCGTGAGATATAGGATGGATACTTGCTACAACGGGATGTATATGCTATCCTGAATCATGAAAATGATGATAATGGGAGACCGGACGGGACTTGGCGATGGTGATGCTACAGGACATAGAAGTCTTGTATGCTTATATTTTTCCCGTCTATGTTGATTAAGGACCGTACCGTATTCTAGATCTAGGTGTGAGATTGAACGTACCTTCACATAACAGCCAAATAACTTGTTTTGGCTGTGAAACTGATTAGCTCGTTCGAGGTAGGTATTGAACCGTTAGCATTACTGGGAGGAGAGCAAATGGTGTGAGGGGGGTCAAGATCCAAGATCCAAAGAGCAACTACAGGCCATGGGTCGTTGGGGGTACCGACCGGTGAGGCTCGAGGACCATGAGTTTTGCGGAACGGTTCAATCCTATCTTCGAATAGAGTGAACGGTGACTCACGCTGGTGATGTGCAAACCCTGCGGGTGTGTGTGATACGGGCTCTACCCACCGGGTGTAATTGATTCGAATCGCTTTGTCTCTCCGGATAGTGAGAAACTCATGCCTGACTGCAGAGACGTAGTAAGAAATGGAACACCGAATGATGATGGAAGGATTATGTTGGTATCCCATCTATAATTGATTGTTTCTATGATTTAAATAATATGACATAGAAAGGTGCTAATGTAGTTCTAAGTGGATCAAGATTAATTCTGCTGCTAAAACTTAAAGTAAGAATTACTTTAGTAAGCTTTTCCGCAAATGATGCTAGCCATCAAACTCCACACATATGGCTTATCATTTTATTTCTTCTCCCTGACGGGTAAGTCTTATAGAGTACAATTAAGTACTCAGGGTTTTATCCCACCATGTTGCAGGTGAATTACTTGTTTGCAGATGTTGATAACTAAAAGCCGATGGGCACGGCTACTCCGTATATGTTTCTCACCTATACTTCATTGGAGAATGTCAATTAAGCTAGCAATACCACTCAAGTTTTGATTTGGTAATTATTCCAAACTTTATTTTATTGTAAAATAATTCGAAACTAAACTTTTATTTGTTATTTATAATTCTATTGTAATAATATTTCTGCTGCAAACTCTGAGTATATTATGTGTATTTACTTAATCGAGTACGATTCTGGTTGTAAAGTTGATTTACCGAGGTCATTCGTGACACTCGGCAGAGTACCGGATTTATATACGTGATAGTATGTGCGTGCCACCGTGATCAACATGGACATTCATACTTGATCGTGTATAAATTGGTCGGTTTTGTCACACCTGTGATCCCCATCTCTATTAGGCAGCATGACTTTCCTAAAGTTGTCTGCGATCTAGGCGCCAGTGTCAACATCATGCCTAAGGTAATCTTTGACCAAGTCTTTCCATAGGCATCTTTGTTGTACACGAATATATGTTTGCAGCTTGCGCGACACTGCACGGTTAAGCACCCTGAAGGAATCTTAGATGATGTGTGCATACAAATCGAGAGATCATATGTCCCTGTAGACTTTGTAGTCCTGGATACCGGCAGAGATCCTAAGAGTCCAATCATTCTTGGCCGACCATTCCTGAGTACTGCAAAGGCTGTCATCTACACGGACAGTGCTAAGATTTGTTTCACCATCAAGGGCAATAAAGAGAAGTTCAGTTTCAAGAACCAGACCCTTGAAGCTCCTATAGACCCAAGAGGAGCTTACTTCCTAGTCAAGCCAACAACTGAAGAAGCTAACAAGAAGAATTCAAATGGGAAGAGAAAGAACAAGAACAGGAGGCAAGTGAGAAAGCAAGTCCAAGTAGTCAAGGTTGTTGAGTACAAGCATGACCACCTCTTAGCCTCACCATTCTTAACCATGAGAGAGGATCCAGGGGCATTAACTGCACTGTTGGACAGTGCTCCTTCTACAATGCTTTTTTTGATACCGGATCAGCTGTCAACATCATGTCCAAAAAGGTATATGACTTATTGTTCGATACACCTCTATACCCTACCTATATGCAGCTACAGCTGGCGGACAACACGATGAGATTCTCGGAGGGAGTAGCAAGAGACATCATGGTCAAAATCCATACTCACTATGTCCCGATCGACTTCATGATACTGGACATGGGAGAAGAAGATGAGACACCCATCATCCTTGGGAGGCCGTTCCTCAGCACCACCAACGCCATCATCTACAATGGATCAGGCCAAGTCCACTTCCAATTCCCAGGGAAGAAGGTACGCTGTCATTTTAAAGATTATAACTCTCCTGGATTAGTAGCTTTCACCCTGTCCAAGAGGAGACGTCAGCGCTGGAGGAATCTCTCTTAAAAGTGCAATGTTGAGGAAGAGGCAATTAAAGAAGAACCTACAGCACCAAAGCAACAACCTACAAAGGTATGGAAAGAAAAGGTAACCTCCTCAATTGAGTCATTATCACCAGGAGGTCCAACGTCAGGGTCCCCATCCTCGGGATCCGATGAAGCACCCCAGGAGTGACGACGACAAGAAGTCTTGTCCGGAGGACTCTAAACTCCGAACCCTTGCCATAAGGTAACAATGGTAGTTATCCATTTACTTTCTTGCACTTTTGATTTATAGTCTTCATCATCTTTATAGAAAATCACAAAAGCAATTGAAAACCTCAAAGCCCCATGTGACATCCCTGCAGTGCAAGCTAAAGAAGTGTTCACTGTGGTGGCCTAAAAATAAAATAAAATTAGCATGCATATTTCCTTTTGTTTAATAAAAAGAAAACCCAAAAATAATCATTGAGCATCTTGCTGCACTTGTATGCATTTGTAACAACCTTTGAAAACCTCTCACAACAACCCGGTTCGTGAAACGGCTAACCACTAACTGTTTATCCTAATCCATTCCACGAGTTTTGGTGTTTTGTGAGATGTTTGCTGCAGGATGACTCTAAGAGCTAGTCCACCTGGGAATCATCATCTATATCACTCAAAGTACACCTTCCCTACACACTACTAATCATTGTGTGAAGGAAGCAACTTTTTGTTGGATGAGATGAAGGTTTCCGGCTACACCAGCTCTTGCAAGCATGAGCTCCATTGAGAGGACTGCTCAGTTTCAATGCTCAACCACGACAACAACCAGCTTGGGGGAAGGCATCCCCTAGGTACCCAGATAAGTGTACCTACGCGATTATCGAGTCAGTCATAAAAATGAAAAAAATACCAAAAATATATGGGCACATGAAGGTCCATGCTTTTTAGAGTCCTTAGAGTCTTTTGAGTTATAGTATGAGTCTTGAAAAATGAAAAACTAAATAAAAATGTTTGTCTGTCTAGAATCAATAAAAAGGAAGCTCTTGAGATAATTTGAAATGATAATAAGCTGCTCTGTTACAACACCTCTGAAATACCTAGAGTTAAGACAAAAGTTTTCCCAAGTTTTAGCTCCAACTGTTTTGACATGAGAATTTCCTCTGAGCCTGAAACTTGTGGGTTGCATATGCTTGAACTAAAGTCTAGGTACCTGATTGATAAGATTGAGAAAATCTAAGCTGCTATCTGTCTTGTTCTAAGTGACACTAGAGTTCTAGAGATTTATTTTTTGAAAAATGCAAAAAATATGATGAGTTCCTATATGACAAAGCTTACAGTCCCACCAGAGCCAAACATGATGAGATAGGCTAGTTGAACTTTCACATACATGCTGCTTGTCTTGCATTGAGTTTTATCAACCTTTGTGACCCTGTTGAAAAATTTGTCATGCTCTTGAATCAAGATCCACCTCCATATACACTACTCTACACTGGAGTAGGCGCAACAATATGCCATTCCACCTACATCCATTCCAAAAATATTTTTCTCCTATACTAGGAGAGAACACCAAAAATATTTCATTAGGATAGCCACCCAATAAATGCTCCATGTTCCTGTTGTTATCTCTCCAAATTCTATCAAGGCCAAAAGGAGTGCTATGAGCTATGCAAAAGATATTTGAAAAAAAGGGAGAAGTAAAGAAAATGGACAAGTGTCCCAGTGCTACACAAATGGGTACTAGATGCCCGACTCCCTGTGAAAAAGAAAAAGATAGCTCATAACCTCTGGCTCATTCTCAAAAGTCCAAAGGAGAGGTAGGCATTCAAGGAGCTGAGTAGAACTAGGTTCCACCATATATCCGCCATATCCATCCACCTATATATCTTGATTCGACTGTATGACTTGTTTCTCTATGGATCCATTGTTTGATTTTACAACACATGCATTGCAAGTTTGCTCTTTCAATTTTCTCCTTACCTATGAGCTCCACATAAGCTTTAGTTATAGGATGAAAAGAAAGACAACCATCATCACTGTCTTTGGTGAGAATCCATAAATACCACATATATTGAGAGACTTGAGAGTGTCATACATGAGAAGCTCTGAGTTTTATTTGAAAACTTCTAAAAACTTCAGAATGATAGTTGATCGAAGAACTTAAGACATAGTACTTAGATGGGATC
>JADLZL010005671.1:0-33714 GCA_015844335.1 Chrysopogon serrulatus | reverse complement strand
ACACAGGCTCAGGCTTTGGTGCTTCTGGTGGTTCTGGTTCTAGCTCGACGGCCGGATCAGGCTCGTCATCTGGCTCCTCAGGTTACTAATGTTTTGTGGAATGACGTGATTGTTCAGAGTGTAGCTACCAGCTTGCTGGTCATAGTGTAGCATTTTTTTTCTGACTGGGTTTTCTCTGGCCTGTTCAGGTTCGAGTTCATCTAGTGGAGCGAGCAGCAGCTCGTCCAACTCGAACTCCGGCTCCGAGTCGAGTGCAAACTCAGGCGCTGGCTCGAGCTCTGGCTCATTCAGCGCATCAGGCAGTGGATCAAACTCCATGTCTAGCTCCGGGTCCGGCTCCGGCTCCGATGCCGCATCAGGCTCAAGCTCAGGTTTAGTATACTACGCATGCCGTATGGAAAGTGAATTCAGTCATTAAAATGTATAGGACTGAGACTGAAAACGAAACCAAACCCATTCGTATTTTTGAACCATCTCGTGCTGAATCTGAAGAAAAACGTTGTAGTTACTTGTTGTAGCAGCTGTGGGGTAACTCTTGCCTCACGCATTCCTTTTGCAGGATCTGTTGCCGGCACTGGCTCTGAATCGAGTTAGTGGTCTGGCTCCGGCGCCCGGGTCGTCCGGCAACGCGGCAGGCGCTGGCGCAGGATCGTCGACATGGCGGGCTCGAGCTCGAGTCCGGCGCCCACGCCGCCCGGCTCAAGCTCGAGCTCGACTCGATCAAGACGGTCCAGCTCCAGCTCTAGGGCTGGATCAACCGCACTATCCGGCTCATCAGGACCCGGCGCTGGCGGTAGCTCTAGCGCCGGCTCGAGCTCAAGCTCCTGGTCCGGCTCTGGCTCCAGCTCCGGATACTTCTCTGGAGCCGGGTCATCTAGCTGGTCTAGCTCGTCGTCCGGCTCAGCGTCCAACTCAGGCGGCTTTGGGTTCGGTCAGGGTTTTGGCGGGGGCCAAGGGTCCGGAGCCCGGCCGGGGTTCGGGATGGGCGGCAGCGGAGGGTTCGGAGCTGGAGCCGGCGGTTGGAAGAAGCACCATTAATTAGGTCCAAGTGTGACTGCTGAGAATGCAAAACACGGTGCCCTTCATATTTGCTTTTGTTCGGGGACCAATTATAAGCTCCTAAAATTGTTTCAAAAAAATTAAGCTCCTAAAAATAAACTCGTGTTATTGTCATCGTCTTGCTGAATGAATGAAAATTGTTCATGTGTTTGTGACGCCTCCTATTCTCAGTTCTCACTACGGCACTGACACTGACAAGCACGATCTGCAGAGCTTGGTGCTATAACGTAATTTGCTGGCGATAACTGGAACCGGCATTGCTTGGATGTGAATCCCTGTCCCACGAATCGCTTCCGATCGGCAGGTCCAGGCTCTGGATGGAGAATGCGAGAATGGTCAAATCGTCCAGGCATCCCAATTCGTCTCCATACCAAGTACCAACCAAGAAATGGTACCATTGGTAGAGCTCGTTAAAGCGGCGAGGGCACCTGCCGGCCGTTGGGCAGCGATCGAGTGGTTGCCAACCGGCCGCCCGCCCGCCCGGCCTTCCCTTCCCGATGCGGCGACACAGCGGCCCCCCCCCCACCGGGCAATCAGGTTCCCAATCCAAACCGTGCGCGCAAAAATAACTCGATCGGTCGGCGCGGATCCCCGCAGTCCCGCCGCCGTCCCCAAGCAGCTGCCTGCAAGCCTCGATCGGGGCGTAACCTACGTGGCGGTGCTTCCCCCGATCCGGCGAGCCTGCGATGCCGAGTTGAGTGTGGCGTGCGCGTGGCACGGCGGACGGACGCAGGTCAGTACGTCACGCCCGGCCGCGATCTACAGTGCGCGAGCGGCGAGCCATGGCGGCACCACCGGCGGATCCGGGAACGGTGGTCGACACTGATGATGGCTCTGGGTATGGTTACGGCTCCGGCTCTACCTATGGAGCTGGAAATGCTGGCTCAGCATCTGGCTGTGGCTCGAGCACGTCATCGTGCTCAGGCTCAGGGTCTAGTTTGGGCTCGGCCTCTGTGGGCTTAGGCACATCGATCAACGTCGGTGTTGGTGTCGGGGTCAGTGCAAATGGTGGGTCAGATTGTAACACCGGTTCGGGCTCAAACTATGGTTCTAGCACGGGTTTGGGCTCTGGGTCGAATGGAGGCTCATACCGTTCACATGGACACGGGTCATCCGGTGTTGGTATGGGTTCGGGCTCAGGGATTGGGTTAGGTGGATCAACTGGGTTCAGTGGCAGGTCTAATGTTGGGCCAAGTGGATGTTTGAATTGTGGGTCACGGGCTAGGTCTGGTTCGGGCAGTGTTGGTGGCTCGTACTCGGGGTCGTTTGGTGGCTCTGGCTCATCGGCAAACTCTGGCTCTGGTTCTAGCATGAACACAGGATCAGGCTTTGGTGGTTCTGGTGGTTCTGGTTCTAGCTCTACGGCCGGATCAGGCTCGTCATCTGGCTCCTCAGGTTACTAATGTTTTGTGGAATGACGTGATTGTTCAGAGTGTAGCTACCAGTTTGCTGGTCATAGTGTAGCATTTTTTTTCTGACTGGGTTTTCTCTGGTCTGTTCAGGTTCGAGTTCATCTAGTGGAGCGAGCAGCAGCTCGTCCAACTCGAACTCCGGCTCCGAGTCAAGTGCAAACTCAGGCGCTGGCTCGAGCTCTGGCTCATTCAGCACATCAGGCAGTGGATCAAACTCCATGTCTAGCTCGGGGTCCGGCTCCGGCTCCGGCGCCGCATCAGGCTCGAGCTCAGGTTTAGTATACTATGCATGTCGCATGGAAAATGAATTCAGTCATTGAAATGTGTAGGAGTAGGATTGAATGAAAAGGAAACCAAACCCATTCGTATTTTTGAACCATATCGTGCTGAATCTGAAGAAAAAGGTTGTAGTTACTCGTTGTAGCAGCAGTGAGGTAACTCTTGCCGTACGCATTCCTTTTGCAGGATCTGTTGCCGGCTCAGGCTCTGAATCGAGTTCGTGGTCTGGCTCTAGTGCCGGGTCGTCCGGCAACGCGGCAGAAGCAGGCATAGGCTCGAGCTCCGGATCCGGAGCGAACACCGCCGGCTCAAGCTCGAGCTCGGCCGCATGGTCCAGCTCCAACTCTGGGGCTGGCTCAACCACACTGTCCGGCTCATCAGGACCTGACGCTGGGGCTAGCTCTAGCGCAGGCTCGAGCTCAAGCTCCTGGTCCAGCTCTGGCTCCAGCTCCGGATCCTTCTCGGGAGCCGGGTCATCTAGCTGGTCTAGCTCGTCGTCCAAGTCAGGCGGCTTTGGGTTCGGCCAGGGTTTTGGCGGGGGCCAAGGGTTCGGAGCCCGGCCGGGGTTGGGGATGGGCGGCGGAGGGTTCGGAGCAGGATACGGTTTCGGAGCTGGAGCTGGAGCCGGCGGTGGAAACGCCGGTTGGAAGAAGCACCATTAGGTCTTGTTTGGCTGCACATAAATATATCTCAATCCATACGGTTTCGGAGGGATTAAAGTGTATTTTAGTTCAAATTTCACTCCAATCCCCTCCAAACCGTATCGATTGGAGTGTATTTGTGTACAGCCAAACAAGCTCTTAATTAGGTCCAAGTGTGACTGCTTCATATTTGCTTTTGTTCGGGGACCAATTAAGCTCCTAAAAATACACTCGTGTAATTGTCATCGTCTTGCTGAATGAATGAAAAATGTTCTTGTGTTTGCGACGCCTCCTATACTCAGTACTCACTACGGCACTGATCAACAAGCACGATCTGCAGAGCTTGGTGCTAATATAACGTAATTTGCTGGCGATAACTGGAACCGGCATTGCTTGGATGTGAATCCATGTCCCCACAAATCGCACCCGATCGGCAGGCGCTGCCCGGCTCTTTGTAACTCCAACCACTAACCAAGTGTACCATGCATATCCACAGATATGTACGTCCTCTTCACCACGGTATCGACCGAACCCCGCAGCAACTTCCACCGATCGACCTGGATGGAGAAATGGAGAATGCCAAAATGGTCACGTCCGTCCGGGCATCGTCCCAATTCGTCTCGCTCCACACCAAAGTTTGCCACCAAACAAGAGTAGGTATACTATTGGTAGAACTCGTTACAGCTGCCAGCCTGTGGGCAGCGAGATCGAGTGGTATGGTTACCAACCGGCCGGCCTTCCCTTCCCGATGTGGCAACGGCGCCCACGAAAATCCTGTGAAATTCCTGTGTTCCAAAGAGAACTAGGTCGGCCCCAAGCGAAGAGCCTCGATCGGGGCGTTACGTGCGTACGTGGCGGTGCTTCCCCCGATCCGGCGAATCTGCGATGCCAAGTTGCGCGTGGCACGGCGGGACGGACGTCGAAGACGTGCGTCACGCCCGGCCGCGATCTACGGTGCGCGAGCGGCGAGCCATGGCCCATGGCTGCACCACCGGCGGATCTGGGAACGGCGGTCACTGATGGCTGGCTGGCTGGGAGCGCCATCGATCGTCGTCGTCAGTGACCTACCACTACCGGATTCGCCAGATTTGCCGAGAGCCCCAGGCTCTCGGCAAAAGAACAAAGCCTCTCGGCAAACACTTTGCCGTGAGGAACCCACGGCAAACCGCTCTCGGCTACTGTACCAACGGCAAACGGGCTCTTTGCCGTGAGCCAAACGACCGGCTCTCGGTAAAAGTTTGCCGAAGGTCACACGCTCACGGTAAACACATGTAATGGAAGGGCAGGCGTTGACGGCGGCGTGAAATGTTTGCCGAGAGCCCCCGAGCCTCGGCTCTCGGCAAACATATACGTGCAGATTTTTTTTTTGTTTTTCCGAAAAACGAGTTTGCCGAGACCCGCGGGGGCCAACGTCGGCAAAGTTTTTTGTGTTTTTTTCCTGGAAATAGTTTGCCAAGAGCCTGCTGCCGGCCCACGGCAATGCTTAGGTGTTTGCCGAGAGCAGCTCACCTCAACCCACGGCAAACTTTCGGTGTTTGCCGAGAGCTTTGGTAATAGCTCTCGGCAAAGGCCTTTCCCAGATTTTCGAAAAACGAAGCTTTGCCGAGAGCGTTTACCAAAGCACTCGGTAAAGCATACGAGAACAGCCATATTTTTTGCTGTTTTTGCTGTCCAATCATTCAAACAAATATCAGACACACATGCATACATAATACGCAATTCATATAGACACTAACCACCACAATAAACATATATCACAGCTCTCGGCAGTCAAAAGTCACAATCACAAGTCCATCACTACCACAAGTCCATCACAGTGTTCGAAACAACACGAATCCAACAGAACGACATGTCCATAACATGGAAAGGGTCTGAAGACCGGATAAGTCCACAAGTACTAGGTTATTACAACGACAAATACCGAGTGCAACAATCACCAACTTGCCCACCCAGGACCAGGAGTTCCGCGTTCGATCCCGCCGCCGATTCATTCTGCACAAAGTAGAGCACACAAAGATTGCATATGAGCCAAGATTAGTTAGAAAGGTAGTCTAGGTTGCATGTTTTGGTATTTAGTTGTAACTTGCATAGCTAATCTAGATAATCTAGGTTAGATAGGTGGTCTAGGTTCTATGTTTTTGGTAGTTAGATACTCACGGGAGTGCCGAAAGGAGGAGTGCCCTGAAGGAGGCGGTGGCGGAGCGAATCGACGGTGGCGCGGAGGTCGACCCATACTCTCACCAAGACCCCGCATCCACTCAAACATTTTCTACATCTTCTCCCGCTCGGCCTCCATCTTCGCCTCCATCCTCGCCTCAAGTTTCCGCCGATCCTGCTCCCTTTGCTTTGCCGCACGTTTCAGTTAGCCGTGCCTCCATCTCCTCCCATCGCGGAGTCTCTTCTTCCAACTTGGCCTACATGCATGTTTCACTCCATTTGTTACAATGCAATGCAAAGCAAAGGTACAAAAAAAAAAAGTATGAACGACGAATACAACAAATAACCCGGAGTTGCTCCATCTGGTCTTTGTGAAGTCCCCGGCAGCGGCGTATGGGCAGGCAATTGCTTGTGCTCCGGCGCTGAATCTGGGAGAGAGTGGGAGTACTAGCCGTGTCGAGTATGCGCTGTCGCCAATCCAGTATCGGCCATGCTTCTTGCTTCCCCCCCTCTCATCACGATCTCTCCATCGAGTGGCTCGGTGCTCGGATCGTAGTCTGGTCCGTAGACCATCCTTGCCGCTTCGGTATACTCATTGAGGCGGCGGTGGATGGTCGCGTTGTTCTCGCCTCGGGTGGGTCCTCCGGGTTATAGGTGACGTTGGACGTCGCCTTGCCCTTGTGTGCCATAGCCCATGCCTCGAATCGGGCCGCAATCCCGCCATCATGTGATTCCGATTGCGAAAAAAGCAAGAAGATTAGAAATAAATAGTAATTGAAAGATACAATAAATAAATGAATTATCGTTCCCATCTCTCAAGCGGCGTATTCGTCGAGGGTAAGGTTGCCTTGATGGTGTGGTGCACCTTGCATCTGCATGCGCCGCTCGCGGGCCTTCCGGTGTATCTCCATCTAGTTCTCGGCGCACCACTTGTCCACCATCATTTTCGGCACCGAAAGTGCGTAGCACACCACCACGGAGGCACCTCGCACGTCAAGTGTATGACACAAAAGAAGATGAAATGAAGTGTACTTAATGTTGTTAATAAAGAATTGTAATGTTATATATTTACCTCCAAGTATTGTTCTTTGGTCAAGTTCTCGTCTCTTGCGTCGGCTTTCTTAACTTTTATGTTGCGGTGGACAGCATTGTATGTTAAGATGGCCTGAAGGCGTGCCTCGTAATGCATGTCCCAAGCACGAGTTTCGACAGACTTTTTGAGCCACTCTAGCCGCCATGTCCTCGAAACCCGGCTCGCATCTAAAGAAATCCTGTATATAGACACGATGTATATAATCATAATTTTAAGAATAGATGCGATGCATTGTGTAATGTAGTGCGTGGAAGACTTACCCAAAGCTCGGGACGTCACCCGCACCGCCTTGTTGGGGTATTCCCCGCACATCCGATCCCTTACATCGGGGAGGCCACGTAGTGGTCCCACGTGTAGGCCGGCTCCTCCGTCCCACCATACCGAACTAGGCCCGGGAAGTGTCGCTTGCACAAAAGGCCGAGGATCCCATTGGGGCGGCGTTTATGAACACTGAGCCACAATCTTCCAACTCCTGCACAAGTGTTTAATAAAAATTATTAATGTCTTTTGTGGTTCTCAACATAACAACAAATCGAACATGACGGCAACAATATTTTATACTAAGTTACCTAGGCCCCGTGGGTCGAATCACCGGTCGTTGCTCAAGAGGTATCGGTCGCCGGGGAGTTTCGAGGGACCTCGCAACCCGGACACTTGATCGCTCGGAGGAAGTGGAACCACCCGCCACATCCTCGCCCTCCCCCCCCTCTCGTCCTCGTCCTCCTCCTCCCCCCACCTTGTTCTCTCCCCCCCCTGCTCCTCCTGCTCCCCCCCTCGTGCTCCTGCTTTGCTCCTCCTCCTGCGCTTCTGATGTCTTTTGTGGTTCTCAACATAACAACCGAACATGACGGCAACAATATTTTATACTAAGTTACCTAGGCCCTGTGGGTCGAATCACCGGTCGTTGCTCAAGAGGTATCGGTCGCTTCGGGAGTTTCGAGGGACCTCGCAACCAGACACTTGACTGCTCAGAGGAAGTGGAACCACCTGCCACATCCTCGCCCTCCTCCCCCTCCTCTCGTCCTCGTCCTCCTCCCCGCCCCCCACCTTGTCCTCCTCCCCCCCTCCTCCTCCTCCTCCTCTGCTTTGCTTTGCTCCTCCTCCTCTCTCGCGCCCGGCCGCGCTCCGCCTCTGCTTTCGGTCTCTAGGCTGCTCAAGGTCCTGCTCCTCCTGCTCCCTTTGCTGCTCCTCCTGCTCGCCGGCTGCTCCGTTTGATCAGGCCGCCTTTGGTAAAGCGACCTGACGTTCCTCGTGCCGCCCACCATCTTCCCCGCAATTTAAAAAAAATAACCCAATAAGCACAGATAAAAAACAGGATTACAAAGGTATGAAAACAAATTGAAAATAGCATAGCATTAATAAATTTAGAAATAACATAGCATTACATGTTTTAGAAATAATCATCGGGGGTCGGATTAGTTTGGATCATAAGTCCGATCATCACTATCAGCCATGTCTACTTCACTCTGATCAAGACAGCGTTCATCCACCTCCTCTTCACTCTCATCGTCTAGATGTAATCGCTCAAGTAATTCTAAGTCCTTCGCATTTTGAACCTCATCTCCAGCGTCCTGTTCATTCTCATTGAAATCTACTTCCATCTCGATCGCTTCGGTTAAGTCAATTACAAAACTCCCTTGTAACCCGGATTCTTGGAAAAACTCTCCGTCATATGTGTTTGGATCAATGTTATAATCTTCATTATTTGGGATAGGTAGTCTACCGTGTGGCGATACCTTGTAAACAACATCCCAACACTTAAGACGTTCGATGGTTTTGCACGCGTATGGGGTGTAGTAAACTTGCGTGGCCTGTTGAGCCACAATATAGACATCGTCTCCTGGTAAGACAGAATCCCTTCGAATTTCGACTAGCCCAAGATTAGGGGTCCGTCTCGTTGCTTCAGGATCAAACCAATGGCATTTGAATATGACAGGATTAAGAGGTTTGCAACCCTCAAATGTGAGTTCGTATATTTCTTCAATTGCTCCATAATACTCGACATCATTAAGACCGGCCGTAAAAACGCCCGATTTGTGGTTCTTCGATTGGGTTGGTTCTGCTCATGTCCTGTTGTGTGAAAGCGATATCCATTCACGTCATAAGCGCTAAATGACATGACCCTATAGGCACAGCCATCGGCAACTTGTCTCAACTCCGGACTCATAGCCGCATCGGCTTGGCTCTACAAGTTCAAGCAGTAAGGAGTGTTATATAATGTCAAATGAAAGGACGTACGGGCAACTTGTAATGTTGTCATAAGTACGACCACCATGTTTAAGAAGGGTACCTTTTGTTTGAACCAAGAAATGAATTCAGGGTTTCTATTTCCCGCACCCTGTTTAAGAAGGGTATCAACTTCCTATGTGGTAGGGTGCCTCGATCCACCCCAGAATTGATCAATAAATTCCCTGTACGAACATGTAACAAGAGGATTACATTATAACATGTATGTGTGACACTCTCCATTACTCGAATACAAATTTGTTAAGAACGTACCGAATATATGGTTCCACTTTGGAAAGGTTGGTCAACACATATAACATGATAGTGCGCCACTCTCCATGTTCCAAGGTCTTGGGGGTCAAACCACTTGCACTTCCGAGTTGCCCCCGGAAAAGGCTAAGGTTGGATTCACTTTCATAAGCATTGTAATGGAGGGGCGGATTATGAACACTAGGAAGGTTATCACTATAGTAACTTGTTGTGAAGTTTGACACCTCCTCTAGAACGGATGCCTCTGCCATGGAAGCTTCAATTTTGCATTTGTTTTTACATTTAGTTCGAACAACCTTTAGAGTTCTGTCAACCGGATAGCACCAATGGAACGCACGGGCCCCCCCGATCGTGCCTCCTCCGTCGGGAGGTGCAAAATCATATGCTGCATCGGATTAAAGAAGCCGGGTGGGAAGATCTTCTCCAGCTTACATATCAACACAGGTGCCTCCCTTTCCAAGTCTTTAACCACCTTCGGACATAACTCCTTAGCACAAAGCTGGCGAAAGAAATAACTCAACTCTGCCAGCACAAGCCAGACACGCTCAGGGACATAGCCTCGAATCATCACCGAAAGAAGCCGCTCAAGCCATACGTGGTAGTCATGACTCTTGAGCCCATTGATTCGCAGGGTTGTCAAGTTCACTCCCCTCCTCAGATTTGCCGCATACCCATCAGGGAACATTAACTTTTGGAACCATTCTAGAACTTTCTTTCTTTGGGGCCTCTTCAAGGTGAATTCGCACGAGGCCTTGTCCAGCTTCTTGCGGTTTGTAGAAGGTATCATATTTTGTTTTGGTCTATCGCACAACGTTGCGGATCCACTCTAGCTTTAACGTTGTCTTTTGTCTTATCAGGAATGTCCATGATTGTTCCCCAAAGTGCCTCAAATGATATTCTTTTTCAGTGTGCATCACATCAATGGTGTGTGGAAGAAGAAGGTCTTTATAATAGGGGAGCCTTTCCAAGCCTGACTTATGAGTCCACTGATGTTGTACACCATATCCCACGAAAGTGCCATCTTTTTCATTGACCCGAAGACCTTCTATCTGAGCATGAACCGCAACAGGGGTCATCATCTGCGGTGGAGGGTCTACAACCACGACACCTTTTGTAAAGTTCTTGATGTCTTGTCTGAATGGATGGTCAAGGGGAAGGAATTGTCGATGTTTATCAAACGCAGAGAACTTGCCACCCTTCTTCAACCAAATGAATCTCAGAGTTGTTTTGCATACAGGGCATTGGAACTTCCCGTGAACACACCATTCGGAGAATGTGCCGTACGCCTTAAAGTCATGCATGGAGTACTGATAGTAAACATACATTCTGAAGTTTCTCTTTGTAGCTCGGTCGTACGTCCATACCCCTTGCTCCCAAGCACTGATCAATTCATCGATCAAAGGCCCCATGAACACACCCATTTTATTGCCCGGATGTTCAGGAATGATCAACGACATGAATATATTCTGTTGTTGAAAGAGGGCGCCAGGAGGGAGATTGAGGGGGATAACAAACACATGCCAACATGAGTATGGGGCAGCCAAGTTTCCGTAAGGATTGAACCCATCTGTTGCTAGCGCAACACGTATATTACGAGCCTCTTGAGCTTTATCGTGATGAATCCTATCAAAATGGACCCATGCTTCACCATCGGATGGATGTACCATCTTGTTAGGACTGTATCAACGTCCTTTTTTGTGCCATGTCATCTGTTTTGCTGATTCCTCGTTCATATACAGCCGTTGGATCCTAGGTAAGAACGGGAGGTACCGTAGGATTTTCACGGGGATGTCAAGATCCCTCGTTTGACCTTCACCATTGTCCACTTGCAGCCACCTAGACGATTTACACTTCGGGCATTGGTTTGCATCCGCGAGATCTTTCCTAAATAGGACGCACCCATTTGGACAAGCATGTATCTGCTCATACGGCATCTTAAGTGCACGAAGTAATTTCTTGCACTCGTACATACTTTTTGGCAGAATGTGACCTTCCGAAAGCATACTCCCAAAAATTGTTAACATATCATCGAAAGTGTCTCGACTAAGGCTTGCGCGGGCCTTTAAGGCCATTACGCGTCCAATGGCATCAAGCTGAGAAACACGAGTCCTATCGTGAAGTGGTTTCTATGCCGCGGCCAACATGTCATAATACGTCTTTGTGGTTGGCTCTGGGTCCTCCTCTCCACATCCTTCGCCAAAGTGTGCTTCATGATAATCATGTAACATGTCTCCTACACCCCCATCATCATCATTATCATCATCATCCCTAACACATGGCCTCACAACCTCCTCTCTTGCACGATCGGCTTCGCCATGGTAGGTCCACCGTGTGTAGTCCTCCACAAAGCCATACTTGCCAATATGTTGACCCATGATCAACTTTGTTTGTTTCCGCGTGTTCTGACATCTGCTACAAGGACACCAAGTGCCAAGCCCCTTTTTAACCCTGGAAAATGCTACTTCCAAAAAAGCTTCGGTCTTGTCAATCCATTCATCGGTGAACGAAGACGGACCTGAGCGTCCGGTGTACATCCACTCACGGTCATCCATCTAACATATATATATTTGCGAGTAATGTGACCATCAATTGCATGCACACGATGTTTCTAGCATCTAATAGGTTAGGATAGGTCCTAATCCCACCCGAGGATACGTAGATGGGGACAGTTTCCATGCTCTACTCCGATCCGAGGCAAATTTCGGCAGCACCTCCCCGCTGTTCTCCAAATACACATCCGGACAGGGAGTGTGTGTATCTGGAGAACAACAGAGAGGTGATGCCGAAACTTTGTCTCAGATCAGAGCAGAACACGGAAACTAACCCCATCTACGCATACTCAGGCTGTCCAAAAAACATGGACAATCCAAAAGAGATAGGGTTAGAGATATGCAAATCATTGCATATCTCTAATCCTGTCTATTTCGAACGGGAGACGCCTAACTGAGTTTCGTAACGTAAGACCATAATACGGGAAAGATGAGTTATACCTGAGGTGGCGGTGGAGTCAGGCTAGTGGAGCCGTGGCGCGTCGGGGCAGTGGCGAGGCGACGCGGTGCAGGCAGAACCCACAGCGGCGTTCTCCGGTTCAACTCCTTTGCGCGTCTCTCTGCAAAACAAGACAGCACTATCAATTCAAATTTTCGGCAGCACCTCCCCTGCGTGGTGAGGCATTCGAAACCTGCAAAAAAAGGCACGATGGCCAACAACTACATGTCATATGAATAGGCAACACAACGTCGCCACCACCACCGTCAAAACCACAACGCCACGGCCTCACCTTCACCGACACCAACACCTCAACACATCCATCACCACCACCATAGCCTAACTACATCCATCACCACCACCACCTCACGTCGTTGATGCTCGCTACCACGCCGGCGCCAGTTCACAACCACGGCCACACCACAAGTGCAAGAAGGGTGACATACCTTGGTCGCCCGCCTTTAGGGCACGGTGTGGCTAAGTCGGGGGCAGCTGGGGGAGAGGGCGGGCCGTCGGGCAGCAAGGGGGGGACAGGTCGGGCAGCAGCCGGCCGTCCAGGTGGTGGTGCGGCCAGCCCTTGGCCGTGTCGCGCTCGGCTTGGCGGAGTGGTCGATATGTGGCCCCGAGGGGCGTCGTCGTATTTCAGCGTAGGCGTGGGAGGGAACCGGCGGACTCGAGCGTGCGGGGCGGCGTTCGGCGTCGCGGGCGTACGCCCGGGCATGCCTGGATGGTGGCCGTGGCCGGCGTGAGCGGGCGGCGCGGCACTCGGGCGCGTCACGGGCAGCGTTCCGGCGGTGCGGGGCAGCCGCAGGCGGGCGCCCGGGCTAGCGCGGCCGTGAGGTGAAAGCGGCCCGAGCGCGGCGCTGAAGCGAAAGCGGCGCGGCGGCGTCGGCCGGCCTCGGGCGCCCAAAGCGGCCTTACGAGCGCGCCAGCCAGTCCGGCAACACTTGGCGCGTAGCGGGGCGAGAAGGCTCGTGCGCGAGCCGCGCGCCCGCGCTCTTACCGGCGTCCGTAAGCGGCGTGTGCCTTCTGGCCTGCGCGGCGCGATCGAAGCGGCGTGCAGCGGCAGAACGGCAGCCTTAGCATAAATCAGCGCGCGGCGTAGAAGCCGTCTGGCGTGGAGGAGGCGGCGGTGGAGGCGGCGGCGCGTGAGGCGCGTGGCGGCGGCCCGGCGGCCGGCGGTGGTGCGGCGGGCGGTGGAGCGGCGGCGCGGCGGCGATGGGCGCGTGGTGTGTGTGTGTGTGTCGTTGTCGGCGTGTGAGTGTGTGTGGCCGAGAGTAAGGTTGGTGTACTACTGGAGTGCTTTTTGCCGAGAGCCGGATCGGCGGCTCGGCAAAGATTTCCCTTTTTTAAATTTTTCTTTGAAAAACACCAAACTCTTTGCCGAGAGTGTCCAGCCAAGCTCTCGGCAAAGATTTCCCTTTTTTCAATTTTCGTTTGCTCCCGCCGAGAGGGCGCGGGCTGGGAAAACCGTTTGCCGAGAGCCGTAGTGATGACTCTCGGCAAAGGATGCGTTTGCCGAGGGCTCCACCGTTGCTCTCGGCAAACATTTAATTTTTTTCATTTAGCAGCCACAAATTTTCTTTAGCCTACCTACAATATTTGGGGCCATGTGTAGAAAGATGGACTAATTTAAAATTTTTTTACTATATTTCTTCTATTGTTTCCGTTTTATTGAATTTTTACCGAAAATACGGTTTGAACTACAAGTGTATTAAATTATGCAATTCTATTAATGAAAAATTGACATTTGTGTTACTTAGTGTATTTTAAATCCTTGTCTATGTGTACACCCGAACTCTCGCACATCGTATTCACGAAACATGACGTCAACAATGACACCGAATTGTTTTAAAATTGTATAAAACACAAATTAATTCTAAAAATCATGAAACTTGACGAGATGTCATGATATCATATGTGTAGCCTGTGAAAAAAAATTTGAGAACGTTTCGAGCACGGCGTCACATATGATGCTTAGAAACTCTCGGACATCCAATGTGAAGTCCTTATATCCAATGTGATGATATGTCCACGTGTACGCATCGGATATGGCGCCTTAATCGAAACGTTCTCAAATTTTTACCACGGGCTACACATATGATATCATGACACATCGTCAAGTTTCATGATTTTCAGATTTCGTTTTTATGTTTTATATATTTTTAAAACAATTTGCCCGCAAAAAGTCGATGTCATATTTCGTGAACATGAGGTGCGAGAGTTAGGTGAACTCGTGGACACGGTCTCAAATACCACTAACCAACATGAATATAAATTTTTTGGTAACAGAATGGCGTGACTTGATGTACTCGCGGTTCAAATCCGCATTTTCTCGAAAAAATTCAATAAAATGAAAATAAGAGAGGAAATATAGCAAAAATTCTTAAAATTGCTCCATCTTTCAATATGTTGCCCCAATTAATGCAGGAAGACAACATAAAAAGTTTGAGATAAAAAAGAAAACAAAAAATTATTCTTTGCCGAGGGTCGAAAAAAATACCCTCGGCATATACCTATAGTTTGCCGAGAGTCGTATTAATGCCTCTCGGCAAAAAGGAAACGGCAGCAACGGCCGTTAGTCGCCGTCAATCCTTTGCCGAGAGTTTTTGTTTGCCGTGGGCTTTGCTCTCGGCATAGGAGTGTTTGCCGAGTGGTATACTTTGCCGTGAGTTTGGCTCTCGGCAAATGTATTGATTTACCGAAGGTTGGTGTTTGCCGTGGCGGCTCTCGATAAACTAGATGTTTGCCGAGAGTTTTTAGTTTTGCTCTCGGTAAAATGTTTGGCTCACGGCACACTGGTACAGAAAACGTTTCCACAGGCGGTGGTAGAGGCATTTATACAGGTGGCCAAGTCCACCGCCTGTACTAGAGTCGGTACTAATCGGGTCCACAAGATAAAGGCGGGCCGTGAGCCGCTTTGTGAAAAAAAGGGGTTTTCAGGCGGCTCACTTTGTCACCCGCCTGTGTAAATAGTTATTTACACAGGCGGCTCACTTTGTCAGCCGCCTGTGAAAACCCATTTTTCACAGGCGGCTCACTCTGTGTGCCGCCTGTGTAATTATTTTTTTATTTCAAATTTTAATATTTGCCTCCACACTGTACTATATTTGTCACATATATATATAAGATATGCAAACATGAACCATAAAATTGCATCATACATACAACACATATAAATATTACAGATGTGTACACATGAAATCAAACATCAAGCATAAAATTACATATAATACACGCCATTTCATGTTATGAGTTCAACCATTTGGTGTTTACATGTCATTTCGTTTCAAGTTTAGACCTGCTAGGTCTGTCAGCGCTCTAAATCTTTCACTTGCTAAATCACCGGCTTCATCAAAATATGATCCGGTACTTGGAATTATTTCTCTCATAATAAAACCGCACAAGTCCGCTACTATATCTTCCATAGTTTTTGGAGTGAATGGCACGCCCTTTCCTTTGCTTCTCGGCTGGAAACAAAGTTTAAAAGCATCATTGACACATGTCCAATATTAATATTTGCAACTTTAATGAGAAAACTTCATACATAGATATTTTTTACCATATTTTTGTCCCCTGACGTATCGTCCCCACGCCTTATGAACTCACACACATAGTATCCACAGTAGACCGATCCAGATGGTTGCTTGTGGCACTATGTAATTAATGAGCAAAAGATTATTCTAAAATTGTCATGCCTTGTGTATTATTTATATGATGATATGTGTTCGGACAACTTACCGGATAATGGTGTTGTATCGTCAATGGCACACTAGGATCTGAGCTAGCGGCGTCGACCGGTCCTTTTTGCTTCTTATAAAACCGCCATGCCCTGTAGATATCGAATATAAAACACTATAGTTATTTAGAAACTCTAATTCATATAAGTACGGATGTGGTTGCATGTTGGCTCACCTTTCTAAATGAATCAGGGAATGTTTGATACGACTGAGGAGGATAATGTAAGGAGTCTAGGACAAGCACCTTCCCTTCGAATGGATAAATATAAAAAACAATACAATGGTCACTGCATGAATAAACGAGTGAGCGACACATGTACTTAGGGTTAACACGATAATTTGAAGTACGTATACGAGGTCACGCTTACCCAAAGTTGCGGGGTGCCAATATAAAATCCCCTGTACTTATATCTCAAAGATTGCTCTACCGAGATAGAGGGCATATTCGTCCCTCGTATTTTCGTTTGTAATTCCTTTACAGCCTTCGCAACTTGTTCTGTGTTTTGTCCTTCTCTATCTTTGCTCTATCTTCATTTGTAAGTATAAATTTGTGCATATTTTCTTGTAACCTGATTGGACTCGGTAACCGACCATCGATCCTCGTAGTTAACGATCTCTCGCTCGTGGTCTTGCAAACTACATACAACATCCACATATTAGAGTTTATCACATTCCAAATTTATTAATAACAATGTGTGTGCATGAGTGATCCTTACAGGCACCAGATTGTAATGAGTTGGACGTCAAGTTTCCTATAGTTCAACAACAGGTGCATGTCCTCGAAGGTAACAAATGCCCCGCTTTTATCCTTGCCAGTAGCAAACACGTCTGCTGGTATGTCAACACTAACTGCATGCAGGCCAGCATTCACTGCTCTCATGTACCAGTCATGAAACCTTTTTATCGTCCATGGACCCTTTTCAAGCACCGCCCATTGCAAAGATAGGCCTTCCGGGCACATAGTTACCGGGGACATTGACATAATCATCAACCGTTGGCTTTCTTATATCCTTAAGGGTCAATGGTGTATTTGATGGCGGTTCGACATGTACATCGCCACTTGGGGCTTCCTTTGTTGGTGGCACGGCTTCGCTTGCTTGGCCGGGCGGCTTCCTTATTCTCAGGACGGTTCGAGCTCAACGACTCGTGCCGTCCACGCTTTCCAAGCCCTTTCGAAAATAGAATCGTACTGCTTTGCTTTTCCCCTTTTTTGGCTCATAGGGAGAAACCAATTTTGGAATTAAAAATTTCTTTGCCTTCTTGGAGGCCGGTGCTTGTGGGGGAGTTTGCTCTGCTTCCTTATGCTTTGGTGGTGGCGGGGGAGTTTGCTCATCTTCATTCTCGCTTTGGTGGTGGCGGGGGGAGTTTGCTCTACCTCCTTCTCTCGGTGTTGTGTCCTTCTTGGTCGGCGGAGTCTGCCGCTCGCATGTTCTTGGCTGGCCCCTCGAGCTCATCCAAAGAAGAATGGCATATCATGTATTGGGGATGACAACGGTGGCTCATAAATATACGGGGATGCTAGGGCATGCATTGGTGATGCTGGCTGTTGACTTGTTTCGGCCTCTTGGGATGCTTGATGCACTGGTGGAGAGGGTGCCGTTGGTGGATCAATCAACCTTACGCACCGTCTCGGCCATTGTATGAAGTTCTTGATTGCTTGTCCAAGCTTCTCTATACCCTCGAGGGTCGGGATGTCGATGAAGTCGCCTTCATATCCACTCTCGACCGTCAACACTTCCACCCCCCCGCAGTATGCATCTTGCATCTCGACACCATGGAACCTACGTCCAGGGATGGCATTGCCTGTGGTCACTTGCTTTGTATGCTGATTCCTAAGGCCATATCCAATTAACAATGAGCAAGGCCAAGGTTTTTCAATATCGTCAACTGGATAATGGTCCTGATTTGATGTTGACGCTATACCGCTTGGAAAGGGCATAGATTGTGTGGCCATCTCCCTGGCTACCCAAGGGTTGAGCTGACATGCCGCATATATGAAGGAGCTTGTGATGACATCTGTTGAGCAGACACTGCTCCCGCCAACCGCTTCATCACTTCAGGATCAAGGTTTTTAACGAAGTCTTCCATCAAATCCCTAAATTTTTTGGCAGCCTGCTGCTTAAAAAAATCCTTCATGTGCTCCTTATGTCGTTCTCTTTTCTTATACATGCCTTTCCACTCTTCACCAAACCCTTCTTTCTAGGTGGTTCGGATGAGACGCCCGCACACCCACACGGATGCTCGGGGTTACCTACAACATGATATTTAATGTCAGTGTCGATTTCTATTTTACTCGAACAAAATGGAAAATATAATTTTGTTACCTAGAGCATGGGAAAGGCTGTCCCTCTCCCTCTGTGACTTGAAGGCACCTGTCTTTTCCAGGTTTGTTGCTTCCAAAACCTTCTCGGCAACTGGCTTGATCTCATCGGGACAGGAGATCTCATCGCTCTCAGTGTTTGCCTTCCGAGCGCGAAGCCAATTCGCACTTCGTTCTGGCACTATATCGGTCAATGCCAACTTGCCCTCTCTCCTCTTTGCTTCGTCTTCTGCCCTCCATTTAGGAATCTTGGTCTTGTAACCGCCAGTGCCGAGGTGGTTGTGGTACTTGTTCTTCTTCGCAAGTCTTGAGGCGGCTTGGCTCTTAGCCTTGGAGTCGTCGGAGTTTTTTATGACACTAAAACGTGCCCACTGTTCTGCTATGATAGGGTACCGCTTCGTTGGGTCCCGCCCCTTCTGCAGCCACTTTTTATTCATATCGTGCCTATAGCCCCGGAATGATATTGCTAACTGCTTCAGACATGAACCCTGACCAAACCTTCTTGTTCCCTCCGGGAAAATAAACTTAGTGCACAATCGAGTCCAACAATTCTTCCTCTTTCCTTCAGGCACCATACTCCAATCACCCGTGTGATATCAAATTCTTCATTTACTAACCATCCAATGGCGGCCCTAAATTTGGGTAGGGCATCTAGAGGTGCTAAGGGCTCTCCGCTCGGGCTAATCTCGTAATCCTATAAACTTCTTCTAGAAATCTATTCCTTCCTATATCTCCTCGTGCCCGATCACTCTTTTTTTTTTTGTACTTCTTCGCTCGGAGGATGTCCCTGGCCGTTTGAGGCGCCGTGTCCTTATGAACATCTTGTGACTCTGCCTCCATTTCGGCAACAACTTGAGAGAACACCTCTTGTCAATTCAATTGTTAGGTACATACATACACATGCATTATTCTCTCGTATAGACAATCTACGAGCATATATACCTCATCATCATTTGGCTCATCTTCGGGCTCGTAATTAGGGTCACGTTCCAACTCAAGACGGGCCTTCTTAGCTCTAGGAGATTCACGTGGTGATACGCCGGGCTCCTATAAGGTTCGGATCCGAGGAGTCGATCCCTGTGTACCTATCTCGGGCATCGGCCAAGCCAAAGATTTGATGGAGTACCCATCCGCATGAAATATAAGTATAACCACGGAATATAAGTATAAACATGGAATACAAGTATATACTCTAATTACATAGCCTAATTAGCGAACCTATTATTAACAAACCCTAACAAAAAAAAATTACTAAATAGAGGTTAACAAACCCTAACAAAAACACTAAGTATACATGAAATAATAACTAAGCCTAAATAACAAACCTTTAATTACTAATTAAATTAATTAACAAACCCTAACAAAAATATTACTAATTATTAACAAACTAATTATCTAACTCTAATTTACAAACCTAATTAACTAACACTAATTTGCAAACCCTAATTAATGAATATTAAATAGGCAACCCTATTTAACAAACTAATTATTAATTAACAACAAACCTATGATTAAAAAAAACCCTAACAAAAAACATTACTAATTATTATTAACAAACCTTTATTTACTAACTAAATTATTTCACAAACCCTAAGTATACATGAAATAATAATAACTTACCCTAAATAACAAACCTCTAATTACTAACCGTAATCACTAACCCTAACTATTATTATTACTAATTACTAATTATTATTAACAAACCCTAACTAACCTAACTAACAAACCCTAATTAACAAACTAATTAATAAACCCTAACTAATTAGGTTTAAAACAATAAATACTAATAATAATAATTAATTAGCAAAAAAAAAAAAAAAAAAAGGCCCGCCAGTGGCGGCCCGCCTGCTCGCCCAATAGGGCCCGGAAGGCCCACACTGCCTGCCTAGCAGGGCGGCGGCGGGCGGGAGGGGCGGCGGGCGGCGCCGCTTCTGCGTCAGCGGTGGTCGCGCGGCCGCGGGCGGGAGAACGAGGCGCGCGTCCCGGCGGCGCCACGCCGAGGCGGCGGGTCAAGACGGAGGTCGCGCGGCTGCCGCGCTGCCGCCGGAGGTCACGGCGAGGCTGCGCTGCGGCGGAGGTCGCGCGCGCGCGGGCGCGCTCGGGCGGGCGGCGTCCCGCGGCGCAGCGGCCGGCGCGGCGCGCGCGGAGGTGGTGGCGCGGGCGGTCCGGCAGGAGGCCCCGCGGGCGGCGCGGCGACAGGCGGTGGCGGGCGGCGGATTTGGGCAGCCTGCCGGCGTGAAATTGGAAAATCGCGCGCCACCGACTTAGAAAATTTTGCGTGCCGCGCGCAAATTTTATATAGGAGGCGGTTTTCACTGGCGGGTCACATTGACCCCCGCCTGTACTAATGATTAGTACAGGCGGCTCTCTTTGACCGCCGCCTGTACTAATGCATTTGTACAGGCGGCCCTCTACGACAGCCGCCTGTACTAATGCATTTGTACAGGCGGCTGCCAACCAGAGCCGCCTGTATAATTAATTTTTCTTTGCTAATTTCGGCTGAAACTTTGGAAATTCATAACAATTCGTAGAAAAATCGTAAAATAGCAAATGAGGATGTTTTGGAATCCTTGTGAGTATATCTTTGTAGTGGACCTATAATATGGCATGTTTTAGTTCAAATCCTCTGCTGTAAAAATGGGAAATAGTTTTAAATAAATTATAATTGAAATAAAAATACAAAAATGGGAAATATGTTTCCACTGCCTTTGCATGATGTTATTTAACATTTGTTATAGAAAATATTGAGTTTTACATTTAACTTGCTTTCACATGCTTATTGGTAATTAATATTTGTTATTTTTGTAATAATTAACTTATAAAACTTGAGCATGTGATACTTCTACAATTGTCATGATTTAATATTATTTCATATACCTAGTGTTTGTGAATTAATTAAGCTATTAATTAAAGGTTTTTTTAATTAAGGTTAGATATTATTTTATGTACCTAGGGTTTGTGAATTAATTAAGTTAGAAAATAATATCATAGTCCAAAGGTATACAACAAGGGGAAATGTAAACATCTTGCTTAATAAGAAAGAGTAGCATTAGGTACAAATGATAAGTGATATATTAGTTACATAATAAACAATTTAGCGTGCTACAGTCCTTCCTTGTCCATCATGGCGCACCCAGGGGCAAAGAGGTTTGCGGGATACTTTTCTCCACATTTTTATCTTTTCTTCAAAGTTTGTAAAAAGAGAGACATCTCGCTGAACTAGTTAACATCCTCTAAATCCATTACACCATCAACTCCTACAATTTGTTGCTTTCCGTGGATTGCTACGTGCTTTGGCTTTTGGGTACTTTTCTTTTCATTCGTAGATAGAATTTGTTCCACATAGAACACACATGCAAAGACGGTTAGTAAGGATCCACGGATCATCTTTGTAACCTACTTTACTTAGATCAAGAACTCTTTGGCCATAGTTATCCACAGTGACATGTTTATCTTGAACCCATCGACATCGGAACACTGGAATCTGCAGACGTGGACCGTATTCAACCTCCCATATGTCATCAATGAATCCAAAGTATGTAGTTTCTTCACCAGTTGTATCATCTACAGCCTCACATCGAACGCCACTATTCTGTGCCATGCGCTTGGTGTCCCTAAAACTGGTGGAAAATGTGAAGCCACTAATGTCATAGCTCTGCCATGATATGACCTGGCTTGATGGTCCAGATGCTAAAATCTTGATGGTTTCTGATTCATCTGTCATGTCCAAATTCTTTAGCCATGCGGTGAACCGACGCTTGTGTTCCTTGTGTACCCAATCATTTGTGCATCCTGGATTCTCCTCACGAAGCTCTTTCATGTGCTGCTTGGTGAATGGGTCCATTATTATGAGTTGTTGTAGTATGCTGTAATGTACCTCTAGAACTATGTTGTAATCTGGCGGGATGAATGATTTCCGTCCCATCCTCCCTCGTCCACCAAGCCTTCCCTCATGTCGCAACGGAGGCAAACCAATTGATACCTGGTCTTTTAGGAGATTATTACATAATGGTCCTTCAGACTCAATGGCCTCTTCTGTAGTGTATGCCTCTATCATGGAACCCTCCGGATGAGCACGATTTGACATATAGCCATTCAATATTGACATGAAACGCTCATACGTCCACATTTCATAGAAATACATGGGACCCAATGCCTCAATTTGAGGCACCAAATGAACAATAAGGTGTACCATGATATCAAAGAACGATGGGGGAAAGCACATCTCCAACTGGCTTAATGTCTCTGCAGTAAATTTCTGTAGGGACTCTAACTCATCACGGATAATTACCTTCTCAGATATCTTATTGAAGAAGTAGCACAACCGTGTGATTGCCATCTTTAAGAACACTGAATTTATAGCCCCGATGGCAATAGGAAGAAAAGTGGTCAGCATTACATGACAATCATGTGAGTTGTAGTTGGTGAGTGTAAGGTCTTTCATCGAAACAAGACTCCTTATGTTGGAGCAGAAAACCAGATGGAACTTTTAAATTCTTCAACCACACACACATTGTATGTTTCTCCTCTCCTCTTCAAAGTTATAGCTTGCTGCCGGGTAGATGGTACTTCCCATTCTCTAGAGTACAGGGTGAAGTTCTTTTTCTGATCTTTAAATGTTGCATGTCCAAACGTGAATTGAGACCTTCCTTTGTCTTGCTCTTTATGTCTAGCAAAGTTCTAACTACGTTTGTTAAACACATTCTTCCGAACATGCATACCATCGATCGCATGTCGTGCGTCTAAGTCTTTCCAATGACGATAAGTACTTAAAGAAAATAGACTTCTTCTTGAATGTGTCCCCCTCATTTGCCTTCACAACCTTTCTTGGTTTCCCATCTTTGGTCTTTTTTTTTCAAACACAAACTTGACATTCTCAACTATCTTATACACTCAGTGCCCTTTACTATAACCTAATGGAGCAAGAGATTTTGATTCATCCATATTGTCAAAGTACTTATTCATCTTTTGTAAGCGGTACTTATGGCCTGCCAAGTAGCCACCTCCTATGCCTCATGTACACTATCTTGTTAGATGGAGGAAGAGACACGTGACATGTTCCATCTATGCACTCTACACAACCAACCTTTCCCTTGAACTGGCCTCGATAATGAGAAGAGAGCAGGATAATCATTAATTGTGACAATAATAATTGCTCTCAGTGTGAATGTCTCTTTGCGGAACGCATCGATCATTTTCACACCCACTTCCCATAGTATTTGCATCTCTTGCATTAAGGGCTCTAGAAATACATCCATATCAACTCCGGGTTGTGTAGGTCCGTAAATAAGAATGGTTAGCAAAAGATATTTTCTTTTTTTGACACAACCATGAAGGAAGGTTGTATATTGTCATGATCACTGGCCATGTCTTTGTGCGTGTTGCTCCTCTCGGCAAATGGATTCATTCCATCGGTACTTAGAGCAAACCTTACATTTCGTGGATCCTCGGCAAAAGTCCGGATATTTCTTATCGAATTCTTGCCATTGCTTTGCATCGGCTGGATGTCGTAACTTTCCATCATCTTTCCTTTCATCAGAAGCATGCCAGGTCATAAGTTCCGCATCATCAGGGTTTGCAAACAAACACCTCAAACGATCAACCACAGGGAGATACCATATCACCAATGCAGAATTCTTCTCAACGCATAATAGTCCACTTCGATATTGCTAATGGGCTTTGAACGTTTGTCTTGTTGAGTCTTTGTTTGCGTCTTCTTTCGCTTCCTCCCTGAAGAAATAGAGGCTGCATTCTCTTCCTCTCAATAATCTTTATTCGTCTTGTACCTACTAGCACCACAGTTTGGACAACCGTCTAAGTCTTTATACTGATCACCCCGATATAGAATACAATGATTTCTACATGTGTGGATCTTCTCAACGCCCATCGTAAGTGGACTGACTAGCTTCTTTGCATAGTACGTGTTAGCGGGCACTTTGTTCTCCTTAGGAAGAAGGTCTCCAAGTACACGCAATAAATCATTGAAACTAGTATCGGACCAACCATATCTAGCCTTAATCGTCAAAAACTGAAGAACAGCCCGTAGTGTCGACCACTCTTTGGTACAACCTTTCGACTCGTCGTACAAAGGCTCTTCTGCTGCCTTCTTCAAGGCTTCCATTCGCTTCATGAAGAATATTGATGGATCCGCACAACGGTTCATTATTGCCTCTAAGAAATCTGCATCTTCAATGGCATCAGTGTTAACATGCTGAGTTTCATTAACATCGGACGTAGAATTATGAGTTTGATTGACATCTGGCATAGCATGATGGGTTTCATTGATATCTGGCATAGCATCACATTCATTGAGATATGGCATTGGACCCTCCACATTGATGTTACTTGCAGTGTTGTCAGTTGTCCGCATATAAGGTGTAGAACTACCCTCACCATATTTTGTCCAAATCAAGTAGTCCTCCACAAATCCTCTGCAAACCAGATGAGAAGTGATTGCTTCCACATTGTCAAATACCACAATATTTTTACAGTCTGCGCATGGACAACATATGTGCTTCGCCTTTGTTCTCTGAGCATGTATCTTCACGGCATCAATAAATTTTTGGACCTCCACTACATAAGATGGATCTAATCTTGATAAGTTGTACATCCATAATGACCTCTCCATATTTATCTGTAATTAGTTAGAAAAATATTGTATGTCACTCTAAAAACAAAACGAAAATAACCCCTCATAACTAAGATTCTATCCTCCATCAATTAAATAGATATGAAAACCTACCTCCTACAGAATTTACAAAATAAAAAATTTAAATAATTATTTAAACTCATTTTTATAATTATAAGAATTAATTAAACGGAGATGGCATCTTGATTAACAAACCCTAAGTATAAGCAAAAATAACAAACCCTAATTAACAAACCCTAAGTACATGAAATACTAACTAACCCTAATTAATAAACCATTAATTACTAACTAAATTAATTAACTAACCCTACGTACATGAAATATCTAACCCTAAATAATAAACCATCAATTACTAACAAAAATTATTGAAAAACCTAAGGTACATGAAATAATAACTAACCCTATTTAACAAACCCTAAGTATAGACAATAATAACTAACCCTAATTAACAAAACATTAACTACTAAATTAATTCATAAACCCTAAGTACATAGATTAAAAAACTAAATTAATTCACGTTTATAATTACAGGAAATAAGTATAACAATTGACAAGACTTTATAAAGTGTTAATCATTATTCTATTACATAGATCTACTCACAAGAATTCTAAAAAGTATTTATTTTCTATAATCCGAGCAAGATACAATTTACTATGAATTTACAAAAAAAAATAGCTAAAACTCTCTCTCTTGCCCTAGCTATGAACCCTAACCCTAACCCTCGATTTGGAGCACCTCCAATACAAGAATTGAGCCAAAGAATCACTAAAAAAAATGGCGGCAACGACACTAACTAACCTTTTGGAAGTTTCTCACCAAAGAAATGAAGTTCAAAACCTCCCCCCCTTGGAATCGCCACTTCTCTCGTCTCGCCATTGTGCACACAAAGACGCGAGTAATCGTTCTTGTCCGGAGGTGGACGAAGGGAATTTATAGCAAAGATTAACACAAAGGGCGGTTGGTAGGAGGACCGCCTATGTAAAACAATTTACACAGGCGGCTCTCCTATCTCTACCGCCTGTAAATAAATACATATTTACACAGACGGTTTATAATGTCACCGCCGCCTTGTGTAAATGGTATTTACACAGGCGGTTGTCATTGTAAACCGCCTGTGTAAATATACGTATTTACACAGGCGGTAGAGATAGGAGAGCCGCCTGTGTAAATTGTTTTACACAGGCGGTTCTCTTGCTGGGCCCACCCTATTTTTTGTACTGGCGTCATGAAATTGTGAACCGCCTGTGAAAAAAAAACAACGTGCCAGCAAAAATGATTTCTGTAGTAGTGGCAAAAGTGGCGATTCCGGTAGTGTGCATCGGGTGTCCTGTATGAGGAGATGCGGAATGAGATGACGACCGAGACGACGTGTGGTGACTGGTGTGAACTGGAGGTCGTGTAATGTACGCACGGCCCTCGTGTGTCTGCGGCCGGCCATGCATGTTGATCGTCGCCTTCTCTTCATCACCGGCCGAACCAGCAGAGACCGGCCAAAAAAATTGGTTAGGGAGGTGGCCGACTGGTCGTGCCCGTCAGCGCGAGAGGCAGACAGCGCATGCACGCAGGAAGGAATCATCAGCTTCACGAAGTAAAAGAACCAGAAGGCCGGACGGCAAGCAAGGTCCGCAACGGCGTCCCTGTGTACAGCTAGCCCGGCGGGCGGCGGCAACGGCATAGGAGTATGCATCATGCTCGTCGTCCAGTCATCTGTCATCATCCCCCCACCACATCCAGCGCGAAAACATTGACCGATCGAGAGCTGGCCGTGATAGATACATGATCGATCGATCAGCCGCCCCCCGTGTCACGCACAGGCACACACAGTCACGCGGCACGGAGTGGCCGGGCATGCGACGACACATGGATGGCGCCGCGACAGCGAGAGGTGCCTTGAGAACCATGCGGCCGGCCGGGCCGTGTCTGTGTCACCGCCGTGTGTGGGATCTCGATCTAGACGACACGCGAGCGAGGATGGATGGACGGGTGCAAACTGGAAACATGCATCCGGATGGAGAGCGATCGAGCTATGAGGGCTAGGCCGGCAGCTCGTGTCGCCTCGTGCGTGCGACCCAACCCAATGCCAGCGTCGTCAATTCAGCTTTGCCCACATCTGTTTCTGTATCACTGTTTGTGATGGCGCATCACGTTGCTCATTGTCATTGATGGACATGTTGACCCCGGAGCCGCCGCCCGCCGCAGCCAGGAGAGAGAGGAGATCGATGAGCCGCGGCTTGGGACTTGGGAGCAGGCGGCGGTGGTCGGATCGGATGGGACGGGCCACCAGGTGACCAGGAGTGCGTGTCTGGCAGTGGCGGCTCGCCGGTGAGTTCGTGGCGCGGCCAACTGGTTTGCCGTGTCCTCGACCGAGTCCGTGTGGAGGGCGTCCGTCGTCTGCCGGCCGGCTGGCCGGTGGTCACAGACACACAGGACGTCGTCTCTTGATGGTGGTGGCGCCAATAAGACGTTGACGGGGCCAATGGAGACGCGTCGCTTGGCGCGCGTGCGCCCATGCTGCACCGCTCGCCGCGCCCAGGCCCCCGGCCGGCCGGCACAGGATGGGGCGTGCTTGCATTGCATGCATGGGCGCAACACCATGCAGCCGCACATTGATTCGCGACAGTGGAACCAAGTCCCCTACTAGGCCTTGTTTAGATGGGGGAAGAGAGAGATTGAAAAGTCCTGTAGTAGTTCGTTTGTATTTGATAAATATTGTCCAATCGTGGCCCAACTAAGCTCAAAAGATTCGTCTCGTGATTTACAACCAAACCATGCAATTAGTTATTTTTTTACTAATATTTAATGCTTCATATATAAGGTAGAAATTGATGTGATGGAGAGAGATTGAAAAGTCCTGTAGCATTTCGTTTGTATGTGGCAAATATTGTCCAATCGTGGCCCAACTAGGCTCAAAAGATTCGTCTCGTGATGTACAACTAAACTGTGTAATTAGTTATTTTTTTACTTATATTTAATACTTTTTATATGCGGGTATAAATTGATGTGACGGAGAGAGAGTAAAAAAAACTTGGAAGTTGGGAGTTACCGATCCGCAGCGTAGCCGCAGCGTGCAGCAGATGCACCAGTAGTAGCGCAGTACTAGTACGACTCTGCCAAGGTCGATTTTATTGTGTGTGTAGTACCACCGTCTGGTGGCCTGCCTACTCCTGCACCATTATATACTGTATGCTAGTACAATCAGATACTCCCTCCGTCTCGCAAATAAATGAACATCTTTGACTTTCGTATTTTCTATTTGACTGCTCGTCTTATTAAAAAAAATTAAAATTTTTTAATTATTTTTTATGACTTATTTTTGTCATTAGAGATACTTTCATAATGATTTATTTATCTTATGATTTGTATAAAAATTTTAAATAAGACGAATGGTCAAACATGAATTATGAAAGTCAAAAACGTTCATTTATTTGTGAGACGGAGGGAGTACTAGTATATTGCGCAAATAAAGGTTGCAGCCTGCGGTCGTGTACAATCAGACAGACGAATTAATCACATGGCTGCCTGACTAGTAGTATGTGAGACCTGAGACGATCATATTTATACTTACGTACGTATGTACATTCCTATCAATCTGGATGGCGAGATCGACTTGCAAGCACCATCAATCTGGATGGTTGACGACTGAGCCGCGCGGGCCACGGCGGCGGCGGCCACACGGGAGACCTGTGACCGGCATTCGGGCAGACCGCCGTGGGGCAGAGCGCGGGCGCGGCGACCGACCCCCCAGCCAGCCAGCGTCCAGTGGGCAGGTGTGTGGCGATCAGTTACTCGTTGGGAGGCGGCAGGTGCGGGGATCAGATCGCTGATGGCGAATTCAAGTTTCTGCCGCCTCTGACTCCGAGCTCATCACGTTGACCCGGTGCCAGGTCTCCCGACCACGACCCCGCGCGCGCGCGCGCGCAGACCCATCCCGCTCGAAGCCGAAGCGAACGCTCGCTGGCTGGAATGCTTCGGTGGTCGGCACTCGGCACACATCGCGCGGGCAGGCTCGCGTGTTGCGATACACAGCGTCGTCTGTAGGAGTAGGACAGTAGGAGGAGCGAGCATGTTACGGTCACGTCAAAGGAAGGACAAAGGCATCGCATCTGATACCCGGTGCAACTGCAACCGTGCAAGTACGTGTACAGGTGCCCGACTGCGTACGTGCAGCCTGTTGTGCTACAGTGCTAGTAATGGCTACTAGACGAAATCAATGGCTAGACGATGACAGACGCCTGTGTTTTTTGACTGAGCACGAGGGAGTCAGGCATGGCGGCAGGACCTGCCGCAGCAAATACTGGGGTTGCCATTGCCACGCTGGGCGTCTGCCGATGAGCGCCGGAAAAATATCCAACCCCCAGCCGCACATGCCATGCCTGTTCAGCTGCGCGTGGGTGGGGTGGGATAAGGAGACTCGCGAGATCCTTCCCGCGCGCTACCGCCCCGGCCGGCCGGACAATTCATTGGCCGGACGCCCGGGACGCCCGGACGCGGTGGCAGCGTGGGGCAGCGGCCGTCGTCGTCAGCCCTGCGTGCATGGTCGGCAGTGGGCACGTCGGGAAGACGGCATTGGCCGCGGCCGCTGCCGCCTGCAGGGGCTTGGCGGCTAGTAGTAGTAGCACTGAGCCGCTACTACGCAGCTGCATCGCCAGGGCCACTGCCGGCGGCCTTCTTTAAATTGCTTCGATTCTTTTACTCTCTCTATCATACTCCCGTCTCAAAAAAACATGTAAATCTTATTTCTCGAGGAGTCAAAAACAATTAACTTTAACTAAATTTATAGAAAATATTAGCTACATTTAGATGTCTAATAAAGTTTATTACGAATATATGTTCCATGACGAATCTAATGGTACTTATAACACATTATAAACATTAATACTTTTTAAATTATATTTAGTCAAAATTACGAATCTTTGACTCTTGTGAAAATGAGATTTATATATTTTTTTGGGACAGAGAGAGTATTAATTTTTAGCCGTGCGTATGGAGCATTAAATATAAATAAAAAATAACTAATTGCATAGTTTAGTTGTACATCATGAAACGAATCTTTTAAACCTAGTTGGGCTATGATTAGACAATATTTACCACATATAAACGAAACATGCTACAGTTACAAAGTTAAAAAATTTTCGCAATCTAAACGAGGCCGCAAGGCAGTTTACCTCGGCAGGCAGCAGCACCAGCGTACTACCAGTGTGCAGTGGGCACAAGTACTGTTCAGTTTTTTTACTGTTCTGGTTTTTTACTCGAGGGTGGGTGGATGCTCCATGGAATGTCGGAAGATGTGCTTGAATACTGATTTTTCTTAAAGCAAGGCTAATAAGAACGAGCTGTTAGCGGACTTCGTACAATGTTATATCACTTAAAACCTAACGGACAGAGGCTTGTTATAATGAGCAGCCTGTAGGGTTAGCTGTATAGAATATTTAAATATTTAACCAATATTCATGTACAGACCTAGGGTTGGCTTCTAGCTTATCACGGTGGAAAGAGAAATCATTTTTCTCGTAGCTTGAGCTTCAGCCAGTGATAAGAGAAACGCCTACTCCATTATCTCTCTCCTATCGTGGCACTTTTCATGTTGATGTGAATCTCTTCGCCGGCTAAAAACGTTACTATACTTGCTCTTAGCGTGCAATATTGTGCAAACCTCTTCGGTTTTTCTAAAAAAAAAATCTCTCTCGGTGAAAAGTCTTTATGATTTATTACTCCTCATTATTTACTTACTCCACGTACTGCATGGTGAGGTAGGTAGGTTTCCGTTGTCCTGCCTGCCAAGACCACCCAACAATTACTACTGCACTGACCCATTTCATTCCCATCCACAGTAGGGTGTGAAACCCTGCGATAAGCCTGGATATCAAGCTGGCTCGGTTCGGCTCGGCTCGGCTCGGTAAGGCTCGTTAGGATAACGAGCTAGCTCGAGCTGGCTCGTTATAACTAACGAGCTGAAAAACTGGCTCGGCTCGGCTCGCCCAAAAGCTCGGCTCGGCTCGTTTGGCTCGTGAGCCAGGTACACAGAAAATAAAATAAAGAATATCTTACATTCAACTCGGCTCGTTAGGCTCGTGAGCAGCTCGTTAGGCTCGTTAATTCATCCATGCACAGCTCGTTTGGCTTGTTAGGCTCGCGAGCAGCTTGTTGAAACTCATTAATTCATCCATGCACGGCTCGTTAGGCTCGCGAAGGCTCGTGAGCAGCTTCGTTAGGCTCGTTAATTCATCGATGCACAGCTCGTTAGGCTCGCGAGCAGCTTCGCGAAACTAGCTCGACTCGGCTCGTTATCCTAACGAGCTAAAACCTTGGCTCGGCTCGGCTCGTTAGGATAACGAGTCGAACTGGCCGCGAGCCGAGCGAGCTAACGAGCTTCGAGTTTTTCGTCCAAGGTTACCTGCGACTGTGACTCTGTGAGGACGCAACGCCGGGTCTGAGTCTCATCAGTGTGCACAAGAACATTAATGAAAGAATGAACCAGGGCAGGGCAATGGAAAATGGAACAGCCCCCATTATACACCGGTGGTGCACGAACATGTCACGGCAATAATGTGCGTTTGCCAGGACGGAGAGGTACCGTCCGCCTGTACTACACTGCTAGTACATTTACTTGCCCATCTGTAAAATGGAGCATGGTTGTTGAGAAACCGTACTGGAAATTGAAAGTGTCTTCAGACCATAATAATAACAAAACAATGCCATATGATTGTCCAAAGTACATTTACTTGCTCATCTTTCCTAATGGCGTACCAGATGAGTAACTAGCGGAAACTCTAACCGTTTGCCCCATCTGCCTCCCCATGATCTGCGTATTTAAGGGCCCTCTCAAACTCATGGTGGGGCGAAAATAAGAAAAACATCTATGCACCCTCATGTCTATTTGGCATCATAAATAAATATAAATACTCATTCAAATTTAATTTTTTAGTGGCCATAATTTAAATATGATTTTGACTATTACTTGGCTGGTTACCAAAACTTGTCAAACTCTCCTATTTTACTTGCCAAATCAATGGTAAAAATTTTTATCTAACTTTGGCTCATCAAATCGTTGGCATGCTACGAACCAAATAGGCCCTACAACTGTTTGTACTTTGTAGTTGCAGCGAGCAGCGCCTATGGGCAAAATGGGTCTTGAATTTTCGGATTGATTGCAAGACTTTGTTTAGATATCTGATCTCATACTTAAGAGTGAAAATGATCTTTTTCATGTACTACCAAGTATTGTTCAACAGATGGAAGCAGGTTCTTCAAACCTCGACAAATTTGAGAGAGAGAGATATAGATAGAGAGATGGTTGTTCATATTTGGGCGCTGCAAACATGAAGGGTACCTCTGGATTGTATTTTTCTCAAATGAGAGGGGAAAACAGATTGCGTTGGGGGTGGGGGCGGGTCTTTGATGGTTAACCTGAGGTCATTTGCACTAGAGTGCAGAATTTGGAGACACAAGTTTTTTTTATTTAGCCCCAATCATAGAAATATTAGTTAAATTAATCACTAATATTGTTGCAGCTCAACTCATTTGGTTAGTCATCCTAGACTTTGGCTAAAGGGTTAATTATAGAATAGCCAAAGATCACATCGGATTCTAACATAATGTTTAGATCTTTTCTAAACCATTGCCATTCTTACAAGGTTTAATTGTTTCTAGAATTGAAATTAAACTTTTGCCTCAAATAAAAATTGAAAAAAATGCCTACTTTATTTTTAGCTCAAACTTGTAGTGGCTAAAATGTGGTGGTCTAAAATTTATCTAAACTAGTGGACACATTTTGATGTCTACTGATGAATCTAAACATTTATCTATATACTCCCTGATTGTTGCAATTGAGATTGAGACCAAGGTTTTGCTATCAATATCAGGGTAAGAAAAAGGCAAAATTATGACCATATATATGTACCCATTTGGGCCACACACCAGTCCACCCGTTAGTTTAGAGTTTGTTTAGAGTACCTCATAATAACGGAGGAAATATATATTCCTGATCGCTGGTTATAGTAGTTAGCAGTCGCAACCAGTCCAGCAACACCGGTGTGATGTGCGGAACACTGCAGCCAACTGGAACACCACGCCTCACCGACCCAGATCCAGATGGACCACGACGCATGCCACGCAATACTGCGAGCACGGAAACTCCTTTACGCCTAGCCGGACCCTAGCGGAAAATGGGCTGAACGGTTACAACAACGTTGGATGAGCAGTACTGCAGGGGCCAAGGAGAAGTTAATTAATTTGCACGGCTCGCCAATGTTTTTCCTTTTTCGTCCATCCATACTAGTAGGACTACTACTACTACTACAGGATGGTGTAACTGTGTAAGCACAAAGGGTGAGGTGGAAATGAAGCAAAATCCCTTACGACTTTCGAAATTACTGCCACAACCAAAGCACACGTGGCCAAACATCAAAAGGTGAGTAAAAGTACGAATGTTCACCGTGCTACTATTTAGTACAATTAATTGGAAAACAGGAATACACCACACTTGAGGTCAGCACTATTTAGTACAATTAATTGCAAGACAGGAATACACCATGTTTTGAAGTCTCTTTCCCTCTGGGTTTTGTTGTCAGAAATATAAGAAACTCTAAAATAAAATGAACAAAATTCCGCAGAAATGATCGAAATCAGAAAACTGGTGTGTCTGGTTGTGCGAGAATCGGATCCGTTTCTTGTAAAAATCACCAGAATCTATACCAAACGGGTATCTGGCGAAATGATTCAACGGACAAAATTTGTCTTTTTTAGTATGATGAATTAGAATAATACAAAATAGGTTTTTCTCTATGGTTCTAGTTCATTTCAGCAAGAATCTAAATCGGTATGTAGCCAAATGGACTCACTAACTCTTGTGATATGGTTTCTATGCTCATTAATTAAGG